>CM077645.1:220965755-220973255 GCA_039707465.1 Rhabdophis nuchalis | reverse complement strand
CTCTCTGTCTCTCTCTGTCTCTCTGTCTCTCTCTCTGTCTCTCTGTCTCTCTGTCTCTCTCTCTCTCTCTGGGTGTGTGTGTGTGTGTGTAAGAGAGCCGCACAGAATCAAAACTCCTGCATGACTCAACCACCGATCTGCAGGAAAACTGCCTCCCACCCAGATAATACCCAGCCAGCTAAACAACCGCAAAAGCAAGGTACCTACGTGAACAATTCGAGCCAGAAACGGTACCCACAAGGTTGAGGACAAGTTGCCTGCACAACACACAGGGGAGGGAAAGGACAAAAAAAACAAAAAACCCAATTGTTTTCACCCAGCTCCCAAACATGACAAACTCTTAGTAGTTACAAAAACTTAAAAAAAGTTTTTAAGTAAACATTAAAAAAATTGGGCCTAGTGGGTCGTTTCTAGCACAGTCATTTCCATGGAGTTTTTTGATCTTAGGTTTAGGTTTAAGTTTACTGGTTTTTTGTACCGCCCTCCTCCCGAAGGACTCAGGGCGGTGTACAGCCAGAGTAAAAACAAATATATAAAAGTTTAAAAGTTTTTAAAAGACATATTAAACAATTTGGCCTAACAATGAAAAACCCCAACCAACCCTGATTAAAATTAATAAAAATATGTAATTTAAAAATCATTTTTATGCCAGCCCGGCTTGTTGGAAAAAAGAGGTTTTGAGAGCACGGCGGAAGGTGCGTACGTCAGGGATAGTTCTTAATTCCGGGGGCCATTCGTTCCAGTGGACAGGGGCTCCCATGGAGAAGGCTCTCCCCCTGAGTGTCGCCAGTCGACATTGTCTAGCCGACGGCACCATGAGGAGACCCTCTCTAGGGGAGCGTACTGGCCGGTGGGATGCTCTCGGTGGCAGAAGGCAATCTCGTAGGTACCCAGGTCCTAAGCCATGGAGCGCTTTAAAGATAGTAACCAACATCTTGAATTGCAACCAGAAAACCACCGGAAGCCAGTGCAGCTCGCGCAGGAGGGGTGTTACATGGGAGCGTCGCGTCGCCCCCATAATTACCCGCGCGGCCGCATTCTGGACCAATTGAAGCCTCCGGGTGCTCTTCAAGGGGAACCTCATGTAGAGAGCATTGCAGTAGTCCAGATGGGAAGACAATACAACAATAAAAGTTTTTATCCATCCCGTAGGTATGTGTGGTCAAGTCAAATACCTACACACGAATCCCTTATATGTTGTAGTTACTGTCAGTACATAAGCATATCCGATTCCTACCTGTCGTACAATATGAATACCATATTTTCCAGTTCTTAACTTATCCATGTTTCTCTGTCCAGACCCTTTTCCCTAACCATCGTTACCGTTTGTCCCAGATTTCGTGATAGTCTTGGAGCTCTAGAGTCGGTCTGTCCATTTTTGCCGCATGTCAGTATCTTCTTTATTATTTCTTGTTCCGAAATAATATTTCGGAACAATATTTTTCCGGTTTTGTGCAGAAGTCCAGTCTTGCTGCCGTTAAGTTATGCAATGCTAAATATAATCCAAATGAAATGTTCCCTTTCTTAGGCGTGCCAGCAGCTCCTCTCTCGCAGCAATAGGGATACTACTTAGACATATACTACTTCACCGTGCTTTCCAGCCCTCTCTAAGCGGTTTGCAGAGTCAGCCTCTTGCCCCCCAACAATCTGGGTCCTCAATTGACCCACCTCAGAAGGACGGGAGGCTGAGTCAACCTGGAGCCTGGTGAGATTCGAACTGCCAAATTGCAGGTAGCTGGCAGGCAGCAGAAGGAGCCTGCAGTACTGCACTCTAATTACAAGGAAGGAAGGAAGGAAGGAAGGAAGGAAGAGGGAGGGAGGGAGGGAGGGAGGGAGGGAGGGAGGAATTAAGGAACGGAGAAGAAAAGAAGGAAATGAAAATGGATGGATGGAAGGCAGGAAGGAAGGAAGGAAGGAAGGAAGGAAGAAAGGAAACAAGGAGGAAGGAAGGAAGGAAGGGAGACAGAAGGAAGGAAGGGAGACAGAAGGAAGGGCAATAGCAATAGCACTTAGACTTATAGACCACTTCATAGTGCTTTTAGAGTCCTCTCTAAGCAGTTTACAGAGTCAGCCTCTTGCCCCCAACAATCTGGGTCCTCATTTTACCCACCTTGGAAGGACGGGAGGCTGAGTCAACCTGGAGCCTGGTGAGATTCGAACTGCCAAACTGCTGGCAGCCAGCAGTCAGCAGAAGGAGCCTGCAGTACTGTACTGCACCACTGTGGCTCATAGCAGGCTACAAAGTCTATAAGTGTAAAAGAAAGACTAGGAGGTGACATGATAGCAGCCTTCCAATATCTCAGGGGCTGCCCCAAAGAAGAGGAGTCAAGCTATTCTCCAAGGCACCTGAGGGTAGAACAAGAAGCAATGGGTGGAAACTAATCAACGAGAGAAGCAACCTAGAAAGAGTGCAGAGAAGAGCAACCAAGATGATTAGGTTACTGGAGGCTAAAACATATGAAGAACGTTGTATGAACTGGGTATGTCTAGTTTAATGAAAAGAAGGACCAGGGGAGACATGATAGCAGTCTTCCAATATCTCAGGGGTTGCCACAAAGAAGAGGGAGTCAAGCTATTCTCCAAGGCACCTGAGGGCAGAACAAGAAGCAACGGGTGGAAACTAATCAAGGAGAGAAGCAACTTAGAAATGAGGAGACATTTCCTGACAGTGAGAACAATGAATCAGTGGAACAGAAATTGCCTCCAGAAGTTGTGAATGCCCCAACACTGCAAGTCTTTAAGAAGATGTAGGAGAGCCATTTGTCTGAAAGGGTATAGGGTCTGGTGCTTGAGCAGGGGTTGGACTAGAAGACCTCCAAGGTCCTTTCCAACTCTAGTATTCGCTTAGATGTCTTCCGTTAGATCTGTTAAGCTACAGGCAGACAACAGAAGTGGAGAATGACCCGAAGGCACAAACCTTCTCAATTTATTCTTTAAAGTACACAGAGCCATTATTTATTTTTTTCTTTTAAGTTATCCAGGGATCTCTCCTTCCTCAAATCCTGAAAATAGCTTTTCCTTTTTAGAAGCTTAATTCAATTTTACAGAGGGGAGAAGAGATGGTTGTTTTTTTTTGTTTAAATAAAAAAAAGAAAGAACCAAGTGGCAAAGAAAGATATCCAGGTAGTTAATGGAGCAGGGAGTCACAGGTAATGAATGATAACTCAACAGAACCGAGAGAGAGACGGAGCAAAGGGTCAGTCTACTGCAATGATATGAGACATAAAATCCCTTTATGGGGCCTTCAAATGCACAGGAGCAATTCTGTTTGGCCACGCTTCAGAACTTAACAATCCTCCTCCTGATAAATCAACAAGACGGAAGAGGTTCAACAGGATGCAATGGAGTTGGGTGACTCTCCTCGCGCAGGGAGCAGGGGTGTGTGTGTTGCTGAATGACAATAGAATTTGAATTTTGAATTTATTTATATTTATATCCCGCCCTTCTCCACAGAGGACCCAGGGCGGCGCACAGGAATTTAAAAACATACAAAAATACAAAAAAATAAATACATAATTTAAAATATATTAAACTATCCTAATCCTATGCTAAAACCAAATTTTTAAATACCCAATTTAAAACTTTCTAAAAAGTCCCCGTGGGAGGTTAGGCTAGGCCGGCTTGTTGGAAAAGATATGTCTTTAGACATTGGCGGAAGAGGCGGAGGTCGGTGATGGTGCGTAATTCAGGGGTAGGTCGTTCCAAAGGGCCGGGCCCGCCACAGAGAAGGCTCTTCCCCTGGGTGTCAGCAATCGGCATTGTCCGGCCGACGGCACCCTGAGAAGGCCCTCTCTGTGGGAGCGGATCGGCCGAAGAGATGTATGGGGCAGAAGACGGTCTCGCATATAACTAGGTCCGAGCCATGGAGCGCTTTGAAGATGGTCGTCAGAACCTTGAAGCGCACCCGAAAGACCACAGGAAGCCAGTGCAGCTCACGCAGGATCGGTGTTATGTGGGAGCATCTAGTGGCTCCCATAATCACCCGCGCGGCTGCATTCTGCACTAACTGTAGCTTTCGAGTGCACCTCAAGGAAGCCCCATGTAGAGAGCATTACAGTAGTCGAGTCGGGAATAGAGTTGGAAGGGGGCCTTGGAGGTCTTCCAGTCGAGCCGAGGTGTGGTGCAGTGGTTAGAGTGCAGCACGGCAGCTACGTCAACTGACTGCTAGATGTAATTGGGCAGTTCGAATCTCACCAGGATCAAGGTTGACTCAACTTCCCATCCTTCTGGGGTGGGTAAAATGAAGACCCAGAATGTTGGGAGCAAGAGGCTGATCTGCAAACTGCTTAGAGAGGGGCTGCTTAGAGAGCACTGTGAAACAGTCTTAAGTGTTATTGCTATCTTCCTCCCTCCCTCCCTCCCTCCCTCCCTCCTTCCTTCCCTCCCTTCCTCCTTCCCTCCTTCCTTCCTATTGACTCAGCCTTCCATCCTTCCGGAGGTGGGGTAAATGAGGAGCCAGATTGTTGGGGGCAAGAGGCTAACTCTGCAAACCACTTAGAGAAACCACCAGCATATAAGTCTTAAGTGCTATTGGTATTTCCTTCCTTCCTTCCTTCCTTCCTTCCTTCCTTCCTTCCTTCCTTCCTTCCTTCCTTCCTTCCTTCCTTCCTTCCTATTGACTCAGTGTTCTGTCCTTCTGAGATGGGTAAAATGAGGAGCCAGATTGTTGGGGGCAAGAGGCTGACTCTGTAAACTGCTTAGAGAGGGTGGTAAAATCACTATATGTCAGGGTCCCAAATAGCATCCAAAATTAAATCAGAGTCCGAGGCAAAGTATTGCTCAAAATTCTAATTGATGAAGAGAGCCATGTTGGCACATCTGGGGAACCCCGAATCTGAAAGCTTCCTGCTTTTCCCCACCCAGTTTCAAGATCTTGCCCCCACACCAGTGCTTCTCAAATAGTGGGGCGGGCCCCCCAGGGGGGGCGCGAGGCTCCGTAAAGGGGGGCGCGTTTGACCTCGGCAAAGGATTTAATTTTTTTAAATTTCTAATGCACTTTAAATCTTTTCTGCTACAGTTAATAAAGCTATTCTTTGTTGTAAATTGATCCACATTTCTTTCTTTTTTTATTCTCTTATACGTTAATAAGGATACAGTGTTATGCAGAGGTGTACTTATAACAATTTTATAGACAAATGATACTATTTACAGTCGCGCGGGGGGCGCGAAATGTTTTCTTCTTCTTAGGGGGGCATGACAGAAATAATTGAGAAGCACTGCCCCACACCCACAAGTCCATTCCATGGTCCAATCACCCACTGCCATGTTGGCAGCTTCTACTCATCCAGTTCCGGCCAGGTGCAGAGACAAAGATGACCTTGGCTTTCTAAGAAGAATGTTGTTATGGCTACATATCATCTAACTCCGTACAATCCCCATTTTCCCACCATAGAAAATGCATAGTAGAATAATAGAAAGTGTGGCAGGCCAAAGACCCAAAAGAAAAGATGGCTGCAGGCCAGACACTATAAAGCGGAATGTAATAAGTGCTAGGGCTAGTGTTAGGAAGAATTAGAATTAGAATTTATTAAATTTATATACCGCAGCTTCTCCCTACTGGGACTCAGGGCGGTGTACAGGCAGGTAAAATCAATAATATAAAACATAAAAAACATTAAAAATACATTAAATAGTTGGCCTGTCCTAAAACCCCTATTAAAACCCCTGCTAAAACAAATTAAAAACTACGCCAGGAAGGAAGGAAGGAAGGAAGGAAGGAAGGAAGGAAGGAAGGGGCAAGGTGGCACAGTGGTTAGAGTGCAGTACTACAGGATACTTCTGCTGACTGCCAGCTGCCTGCAGTTTGGCAGTTTGAATCTCACCAGGCTCAAGGTTGACTCAGCCTTCTGTCTTTCTGAGGTGGGTCAAATGAGGACCCAGATTGCTGGGGAAAATATGCCGACCCTGTAAACCGCTTAGAGAAGACTATAAAAGCATTGTGAAGTGGCACGGGCCAAATTCTTTAATTTTAGTTTTAACTTTTGCAGAATTTTGTATTGTTTGTATTTTTAGATGTTTAAACTCCTGTGCTTGAGTCCCATTTTGGGAGATAGGGCGGGATAGAAATCTAATAAAATAAATACATAAATAAATAAATACATATGTCTATTGCTATTGTTAGTCTAACCCCTTGCAGGAGACCCTATGCCATTCCAGTCAAATGGCTGTCCAGTCTCTTTTTAGAGCAGCAAGTCCTTCAGACTTAAAGTTGCAAAGGTTGGAGACCCCTGTTCTAGAGGCAAGCTGTTCCACTGGTGAATTGTCCTCACTCTTAGGAGGTTTCTCCTCAATTCCAGGTTGCTTCTCTCTTCTAGTCCAAGCCCTTGCTAAAACAGGAGACCGTATAACTGTGATGGCGAACCTATGGCTCGCGTTGCCAGAGATGGCACACAGCCCTTTCTGCGTGCTGTCACCATCTGCTCTTCTGGTCTCTGGTGTGTACATTTTATTATTATTATTATTATTTATTTCATTTATAGACCGCTCCCTCTCCCCGCAGGGACTCGGGGCGGTGCACAGGACTTAAAAACATATATAAATACAACAATAACAATATTTAAAATTAAATTAATAATTTATCCTGTGCTAAAATTCTTACAATTTTTAAAAACTTTAAAACCCTTAAAACTATTCCCTACTATCCCTATTAAAACAATCTCAATTTATACTACAGGCTACAATCGGATTCTTTAGGCCAGGCCTACATGTGCACTGGCCAACTGATCTTCATGCATGATGCAAGGAGAGAAGCAACTTGGAACTAGGGAGAAATTTCCTGACAGTGAGAACAATTCATCAGTGGGACAGAAGTTGCCTCTGGAAGTTGTGAATGCCCCAACACTGGATGTCTTTAAGAAGATGTTGGAGAGCTATATGTCTGAAACGGTATAGGGCTTTCTGCCTGAGCAAGGGGTCAGACTAGAAGACCTTCTTATTCTCTTCTGTTTTATTCCAATGGGAAAGACATCTATTTTTCCCACACCTCACTCTCAAGTGACATAATTCACTATCAGGGAGGAGATGGATACAGCGATCCCTCGTTTTTCGCGGCTTCATGTTTCGCGGATTCACTGCTTCGCGGCTTTTTAAAAAATACAGGAAAAAATGCATTGGTAGGAGGCAAGCGCCCCCTAGTGCTTGCTTTAAACAATGTCCACCAACTCAAGTTTCCGGTATAGTGTATTGCGAATCCTACTTCGCGGTTTTTCAGTTTTCGCGGAAGGTTCCGGTCCCCATTAACCGCGAAAACGAGGGATTACTGTAATGCGACAATTTTAATTTTTCTGTTCACTGAAATACGGGACAGTGTTGTGTTTGCTCAGTGTGCTGATAGATCAGGGGTCCCCAACCTTTGCAACTTTAAGTCTGAAGGACTTCAGCTCCCAGACTTCTCCAGCCAGCAAAGCTGGTTGTCTACTAGGACTCCAAGATCCCTTGGACAGTATCATCGTGATCCAGGAATTGGTTTCCAAGCAGATCCAATGCAGGATCTGCTATCAC
>CM077645.1:220921113-220965655 GCA_039707465.1 Rhabdophis nuchalis | reverse complement strand
GCACCATGATTTTTTTTTTGCAATTGGTCTATTCAGTATTTACAAATGGGGACTCTAGAAAGAGTGCAGAGAAGAGCAACCAAGAGGATGAGGGTACTGGAGGCTAAAACATATGAAAAACGGTTGCAGGAACTGGGGATGTCTAGTTTAATGAAAAGAAGGACCAGGGGAGACATGATAGCAGTGTTCCGATATCTCAGGGGTTGCCCCAAAGAAGAGGGAGTCAAACTATTCTCCAAGGCACCTGAGGGCAGAACAAGAAGCAATGGGTGGAAACTAATCAAGGAGAGAAGCAACTTAGAACTGAGGAGAAATTTCCTGACAGTGAGAACAATGAATCAGTGGAACAGAAGTTGCCTCCAGAAGTTGTGAATGCCCCAACACTGCAAGTCTTCAAGAAGATGTTGGATAACCCATTTGCCCTACTACTACAGATAAACCTCCAAGTGGCCTCAATGGCCATCTAAAAAGGATGCAACGGACCAGCTGTCTGCAAGGAGAATCAATCCTTCCATTCCTCACCATCCAGGCAGAGCTGAAGAAGCTTCTTGGATGAGAAGAGAAACGTCTTCAGAGAAAAACCTGGCACAGCCCCTGACCTGAAGACACAGATAGACCTCCAAGTGGCCTCAACGACCCTCTAAAAGGAATGCAACGGACCAGCTTTGTCTGCAAGGAGCATCAATCCCTTCCATTCCCCACCATCCAGCCAGAGCTGAAGAAGCTTCTTAGATGAGAAGGGAAACGTCTTCAGAGAAAAACCAGAAAGGTTTTTTTCTGTGGTGAAGAGCATCTGGCGATAAAATACTCTCCCCAACCTTAACATCTTTGGCCAGTAATTGGGAAAAAAAACCTGCTACATTCCAAGCTGTCTCCTAATTGCCTTTTGCCCAAAGGTACGCTGACCTCTGAGTGTTATTTACAGACTTAATATGCATCAAGGCTGCAAGGGCCTCTCCTAAATGAGCATGTCACCATGAAGATGGAATTTAATGTCATTAGCTGGGACAGAAAACTAGCATCGTTCTGCGGGATGCCTAAAACTACGCTTGAAATGGTCAGCCCGGGTTCTCATCTGACATTCTCCGATACCAAAGGTCATTTTTCATGAATTATTCCAGAGCAGAAGGAAGTGAGAAGGGTTGGAAGGGACCTTGGAGGTCTTCTAGTCCAACCCCCTGCTTAAGCAGGAGACCCTTTGCCATTTCAGACAAATGGTTGTCCAATCCCTTCTTAAAAGCCTCCAGTGATGGAGCACCCACAACTTCTGAAGGCAACTTCTGTTCCACTGATTCATTGTTCTCACTGTCAGGAAATTTCTCCTCAGTCCTAAATTGCTTCTCGTCTTCATTAGTTTCCACCCATTGCTTCTTGTTCCGCCCTCAGGTGCTTTGGAGAATAGCTTGACTCCCTCTTCTTTGGGGCAACCCCTGAGATATTGGAAGACTGCTATCATGTCTCCCCTGGTCCTTCTTTTCATTAAACTAGACATCCCCAGTTCCTGCAACTGTTCTTCATATGTTTTAGTCTCCAGTCCCCTCATCCTCTTTGTTGCTCTTCTCTGCACTCCAAGGTCCCTTCCAACTCTGCTATTGTATTGTAGGATAGAAAGAAAACGTCTTTTAATAAAAGGGTGACATGATTAAAAGTAAGAAAAAGAGATAAGAAATAAGAGAAAGGGGGAAATATTAGTGTACACACTTTTACATAATAAAATAAAAGCAACAGCAAGAGAAAACATGGAATAATTAAATGACGATAGACGATAATTTAATATAAGTGTATATTGCTATTAGAAATATGTAAGTTGGTTGAATGCAATAATTGTGATTAATTCTACTAGTTCTAGAAAAAGTGCAGAGAAGAGCAACAAAGAGGATTAGGGGACTGGAGGCCAAAACATATGAAGAACGGTTGCAGGAACTGGGGATGTCTAGTTTAATGCAAAGAAGGATTAGGGGAGACATGATAGCAGTCTTCCAGTATCTCAGGGGTTGCCCCAAAGAAGAGGGAGTCAAGCTATTCTCGAAGGCACCTGAAGGTGGAACAAGAAGCAATGGGTGGAAACTAATCCAGGAGAGAAGCAACTTAGAACTAAGGAGGAATTTCCTGACAGTTAGAACAATTAACCAGTGGAACAGAAGTTGCCTCCAGAAGTTGTGAATGCCCCAACACTGCAAGTCTTTAAGAAGATGTTGGATAGCCATTTGTCTGAAACGGTATAGGGCTTCCTGCCTAGGCAGGGGGTTGGACTAGAAGACCTCCAAGGTCCCTTCCAACTCTGCTATTGTATTGTATATTGTATTGCATTATAATGTATGACATTATTCACGCATTGATACGTACTGTACATACATACATACACTTGTTTCACAACACCTAGTAAGCCCCAAATAAGGGAGGAAGCAGAGAACACTATATATATAGTGGGGAGAGGGAGTGGGGAGAGGGAGCGGTCTAGAAATTAAATATATTATTATTATTATATAGTGCTGTATTACATGTTAGGCAGACGCCTTAGCCATTAGGCCACCAGGTTCTCTTCCTGATCAGCTGAGACAGGAGGATAAGTATATACTTGTGTCACAACACCCTGGTAAGCCCCAATTAAGGGAGGAAGCATACTGCTCTCCTTTTCTGCCTTTCGGCTCATCACCAGAGACCATCTAGACAGAAAGCTATGAGTTGATTGTTGATTGATCAGCTCAAAAACATAACACACATATAAAAAAATTACACAACGGAACTCAGGGTGTTGTGACAAAAGTATATACTTATCCTCCTGTCTCAGCTGATCAGGAAGAGGACCTGGTGGCATAATGGCTAAGGTTTCTGCCTAACATTCTATACAGCCTTGGTTCGAATCCCAGTAAGGGTATGGCCAGCTGATGAGAGCTAAAAAGCTCAAAATAGATCTATCCTAGTCTCCCTGACTGATTTATTGATCAGCTCAAAAACGTAACACACATATAAAAAAATTACACAACGGAATTCATGGCTTTCTGTCTAGATGGTCTCTGGTGATGAACCGAAAGGCAGAAAAGGAAAAGCAGTATGCTTCCTCCCTTAATTGGGGCTTAACAGGGTGTTGTGACACAAATATATATGTATGTGTGTGTCTGTGGGTGTGTGTATGTGTGCCCATTTGTACTGATAGATGCACACAAAATGGTTTTCTGCCTGGAAGGCTCCTAGGTTGGAGCTGCAAGGCAAAATGGTTAGCAGAAAGCTCCCTTCCTCCCATATTTGGCCATACCAGGTGCTCTAACATATATATTAAAATCAGCCCTTAAAAATCTAACACATACCTAAAAAAACAGCAGCAATCTTAATGGGTCTCTGTCTGGATGATCTCTAGGTTGAGTCGAAGGGCAGAGAAGGATGACAGTTTGTCTCCTCCCTTAAACGGGCCTAAAAACAGGAGCTGTGAAAATATTCTCTCATCAATAAGAGTCCTGTAAAAGGCTGATGTAATCAGAGAAAGCCGGTTAGCTCAAGGCATAGGAAGGCTTGCCTGAAATGCTGGAAAGTGGTTCAAATCCCAGTAGATGAAGTATGGCCAGCTGAAGAAGGCTAAAAAGCCTGAAATAGATCTATCCTGGTCTCTTAATTATTAAATCAGCCCTTAAAAATCTAACACACACACACACACACACACACAGACACACACACACACATATATATATATATATATATATATATATATATATATATATATATATATATATATATATATATATATATATATATATATATTACACACACACGCACACACACACACATATAAATTTAAATTCAGGATGCGCTCTCTCTCTATATATATATATATATAAATATAAATAAACTTAAATTCAGGATGCTCGTTCCTCAACTTAAAGCCAGCGTCTTCTCTACTTCTTTGGATCAAATGTCAGCCCCGAAGAGTGAAAGAGGCAGCAAGAACTACACAGCTGTCATGGAAGATGATGTGTTGGATTAGACCCCTGATTGCACAGGGACCATGTATCTGCTCATCTCCCGTCCTACCATTGTACAGAGGCAGCTTGTTCGGTGCAACTGACAGCCCCAAACATCTGGCCTTGACCTTGAACTGCATCTCCCTCCTCCAGGGACATATGCTTCGGATTTCCTCCACGTTATCTCTGCTGAGAAAGGAAGGATCTTCCCACCAAACATGTCATCCCTTCCTCCCAGCTATTATTTGAGGATATGACAGAGACGGTTAACTCATGTCTGACCAGCGTTTGCCAGACATCCGTTCTACTTTATCCTCCTGACCCTGGATATTAAAATACACTGATTTTTTTTTTTTTTCTCTCCAAACTGAGCTGGCTTCCCAACAGTTCTGGCCAAAACAGTTCTGGGTCCTTTTGGAGAAGGGCGTGATATAAAGCAAATAAAACTCTAAAAAACTCTAAACTCAAAACACTTCCCCTTGATATTTCTTCTTAGCTTTGCTAGCACTAGACTTATATACCGCTTCATAGTGCTTTTACAGCCCTCTCTAAGCGGTTTACAGAGTCAGCCTCTTGTGGCCCCAACAATCTGGGTCCTTGTTTTACACACCTTAGAAGGATGGAAGTCTGAGTCAACCTTGAGCCTGGTGAGATTCGAACTGCCAAATTGCGGGCCGTCAGCAGAAGTAGCCTGCACTTCTGCACTCTTAGTACAAGGAAGGAAGGAAGGAAGGGAGGGAGGGAGGGAGGGAGGGAGGGAGGGAGGGAGGGAGGGAGAAGGAAGGAAATGAAAATGGATGGAAGGAAGGAAGGAAGGAAGGAAGGAAGGAAGGAAGGAAGGAAGGAAGGAAGGGAGGGAGGGAGGGAGGGAGGGAGGGAGGGAGGGAGGGAGGGAGAAGAAAGGAAGGAAATGAAAATGGATGGAAGGAAGGAAGGAAGGAAGGAAGGAAGGAAGGGAGGGAGGGAGGGAGGGAGGGAGGGAGGGAGGGAGGGAGAAGAAAGGAAGGAAATGAAAATGGATGGATGGAAGGAAGGAAGAAAGGAAGGAAGGAAGGAAGGAAGGAAGGAAGGAAGGAAGGAAGGGAGACAGAAGGAAGGGCAATAGCAATAGCACTTAGATACCGCTTCACAATGCTTTTACCACACTCTCTAAGCCAGGGGAATTCTGGGAGTTGAAGTCCACAAGTCTTAAAGTTCCCAAGTTTGGACATCCCTGCTCTAAGCGGTTTACAGTGTCAGCCTCTTGCCCCCAACAATCTGGATCCTCATTTTACCCACCTCAGAAGGGTGGAAGGCTGGGTCAACCTGGAGCCTGGTGAGATTCGAACCGCCGAATTGTAGGCAGCCAGCAGCCAGCAGTCAGCAGAAGTAGTCTGCAGTGCTGCACTCTCACCACTGTGCCACCTCCTCTCTTTGCTCCATAATTCTCCCATCTGGTTCTCACCCACTGTCCCTGATTTCCATCCTGGGTTTTAGAGGAAGTTCTCCATCAAGATCCTGTGTCAGGCCTGCCCCAGCTAGGCCCCCAGGAAAGAAAGACCCTCGACTCCATTCGGTTGACACGAATAGGTTCTTTTACTAAGGGTTCATGGTTGCAGCAAAAGTGAGACTAGACCTGAGTATTCCTGCGTGAAAGATGCAACTTTGATCAAAGTCCAAGGCAGGTCATGCTGGTCAGTGGAATGTGGGACTCCCCATATATCAATCAAGAGTTTTAAGATCAACTTGCCTCCAGAAGTTGTAAATGTTCCAACACTGGAAGTTTTTAAGAAGAGATTGGACAACCATTTGTCTGAAGTGGTGTTTCCTGCCTAAATTAAGAGGTTGGACTAGAAGACCTCCAAGGTCCCTTCCAACTCTGTTATTCTGTTTTAGCCTCTACTAATATTTTAATGGGACGCGGTGGCTCAGTGGCTAAGACGCTGAGCTTGTCGATCAGAAAGGTCGGCAGTTCGGTGGTTCGAATCCCTAGCGCCGCGTAACAGAGGGAGCTCTCGTGACTTGTCCCAGCTTCTGCCAACCTAGCAGTTCGAAAGCACGTAAAAAATGCAAGTAGGAAAATAGGAGCCACCTTTGGTGGGAAGGGAACAGCGTTCCGTGCGCCTTTGGCATTTAGTCATACTGGCCACATGACCACGGAGACGTCTTCAGACAGCGCTGGCTCTTCAGCTTTGAAACGGAGATGAGCACCGCCCCCTAGAGTTGGGAACGACTAGCATGTATGTGCGAGGGAACTTTTACCTTTACCTTTAATATTGCTTTTGTGTTTTCGGCTGCGAGGAAACATTTGCATCCTTCACAAGATGCTTCCCCATGTTTGCAAAGTTAACAGTAGTTGTGACTGCAAATCTTGATTGGCTTAAGGAGTTTACTTCTTCCATTAATTCTTCCCTTTCTTCTTATTTATTCACTGGGCTTCTATTCCTTATTCCATTCTCTATTCTATTCTATTCTATTCCCATCCCATCCCATTCCATCCCTGTTCTGTTTTGTTCTGTTCTGTTCTGTTCTTTTCTCATCCCATCCCTATTCTATTCTATTCTATTCCTTTTCTATTCTATTCTATTTCCTTCCCGCCTCTATTCTATTCTATTCTATTCCTTTTCTATTCTATTCTATTCTATTCCCGCCTCTATTCTATTCTATTCAATTCCCTTCCCGACTCTATTCTATTCTATTCTATTCCTTTCTATTCTACTCCCATCCCTATCATTCTATTCTATTCTATTCTATTCTATTCCTTTTCTATTCTACTCCCATCCCTACAACATCCTATTCTATTCTATTCTATTTTATTCTATTCTATTCCCATCCCATCCCTATTCTATTCTATTCTATTCTATTCCCATCCTTATTCTATTATATTCCCATCCTTATTCTATTCTATTCTATTCTATTCTATTCTATGGAAGGAAGGAAGGAAGGAAGGAAGGAAGGAAGGAAGGAAGGAAGGAAGGAAGGAAGGAAGGAAGGAAGGAAGGACAGGGGGATGAGTGGGGAGGGGATAAAAGGACAGGGATAAAGGAAGGAAGGAAGGAAGGAAGGAAGGAAGGAAGGAAGGAAGGAAGGAAGGAAGGAAGGAAGGAAGGAAGGAAGGACGGACAGGGGGATGAGTGGGGAGGGGATAAAAGGACAGGGATAAAGGAAGGAAGGAAGGAAGGAAGGAAGGAAGGAAGGAAGGGGGGATGAATGGGGAGGGGGTAAAAGAAGGACAGGTATAAAGGAAAGAAGGAAGGAAGGAAGGAAGGAAGGAAGGAAGGAAGGAAGGAAGGGGAGATGTGTAGAGGGGATAAAGGACAGGGATAAAGGAAGGAAGGAAGGAAGGAAGGAAGGAAGGAAGGAAGGAAGGAAGGAAGGATGAGTGGGGAGGGGATAAAAGAAGGACAGGGATAAAGGAAGGAAGGAAGGAAGGAAGGAAGGAAGGAAGGAAGGAAGGAAGGAAGGAGGGAAGGAAAGGGAGATGAGTGGAGAGGGGATAAAAGGACAGGGATAAATGAAGGAAGGAAGGAAGGAAGGAAGGAAGGAAGGAAGGAAGGAAGGAAGGAAGGAAGGAAGGAAGGAAGAGTGGGGAGGGGATAAAAGAAGGACAGGGATAAAGGAAGGAAGGAAGGAAGGAAGGAAGGAAGGAAGGAAGGAAGGAAGGAAGGAAGGACAGCTGGCTGAGGAATTCTGGGAATTGAAGTCCACAAGTCTTAAAGTTGCCAAGGTTGGGGACCCCTGACCTAGGTCTCCCCAGCACTGCTGACCACATCATGTGGGGCAGGGCTTAGCATGGGGCTCAGAACTTTCTGAGCTCAAGAGCCGTGCGAGAAGTTATTCTAAAAAGCACTGAATGGGAACAGGATTTTTTTTTTAATAAAATAAAATAAAATAAGTAATTCGGAAACTTAATGAAACTTAATGATGATTAATATGATTACTCTCCAGTCATGTATTTAATCATTGCCTCCTTGTGATCATCATTAATTTTCAAATTATAATTTGTTGGAGAAGTTTGCAGAGCTCTCAATCTCGGCTCTCCGGATTAAACGTGATCCCAAACAATTTGGGAGGGAGGGAGGGAGGGAGCTGGGAATGAGATGGAAGGAAGATGGAAGAAAGGAGAGGGGGAGGAGAGGGGAGGGCATAAAAGAAGGACAGGGAGGAAGGAAGGAAGGAAGGAAGGAAGGAAGGAAGGAAGGAAGGAAGGAAGGAAGGAAGGAAGGAAGGAAGGAAGGAAGGAAGAGGAGATGAGTGGAGAGGGGATAAAAAGACAGGGATAAAGGAAGGAAGGAAGGAAGGAAGGAAGGAAGGAAGGAAGGAAGGAAGGAAGGAAGGAAAGGGAGATGAGTGGAGAGGGGATAAAAGGACAGGGATAAAGGAAGGAAGGAAGGAAGGAAGGAAGGAAGGAAGGAAGGAAGGAAGGAAGGGGAGATGAGTGGAGGGGATAAAAGGACAGTGATAAAGGAAGGAAGGAAGGAAGGAAGGAAGGAAGGAAGGAAGGAAGGAAGGAAGGAAGGAAGGGGAGATGAGTGGAGGGGATAAAAGGACAGTGATAAAGGAAGGAAGGAAGGAAGGAAGGAAGGAAGGAAGGAAGGAAGGAAGGAAGGAAGGAAGGGGAGATGAGTGGAGGGGATAAAAGGACAGGGATAAAGGAAGGAAGGAAGGAAGGAAGGAAGGAAGGAAGGAAGGAAAGGGAGATGAGTGGAGAGGGGATAAAAGGACAGGGATAAAGGAAGGAAGGAAGGAAGGAAGGAAGGAAGGAAGGAAGGAAGGAAGGAAGGAAGGAAGGAAGGAAGGAAGGAAGGAAAGGGAGATGAGTGGAGGGGATAAAAGGACAGTGATAAAGGAAGGAAGGAAGGAAGGAAGGAAGGAAGGAAGGAAGGAAGGAAGGAAGGAAGGAAGGAAGGAAGGAAGGAACTTCTTGTTCTCACTGTCAGGAAATTCCTCCTTAGTTCTAGGTTGCTTCTCTCCTTGATTAGTTTCCTGACAGTGAGAACAATTCATCAGTGGAACTACTTGCCTCCAGAAGTTGTGGATGCTCCAACACTGGAAGTTTTGAAGATGTTGGATAACCAATTGTCTGAAATGTTATAGGGCAGGGATGGCGAACCTTTTCAGCACCGAGTGCCCAAACCGGATCATGTGTGCAATGCACCGGAGCACCGGAAATCCAAAGGCCGGCTGGCCAGTGCACGCATGCCTGTTTTGGGGGGCATTTTGAGGCCGTTTTTAGGCTGTTTTCAAGCCAGTTTTGGCCCAAAAAATGGCCTGAAATGCCCCCCAAAAATAGTCAGTTTTTGACCATTTTTCAGGCCGTTTTGGGGGGCGTTTTCAGGGCGATTTCGTCCACTCTGGTGCCTGCGAAGACCATGTGCTTGTCACGCGTCTGCATGCCCAAAACCAGAAGAGCAGCTGACGATAGCACACATGCCCACAGAGAGAGCTGTGTGTGCCACCTCTGGCACACGTGCCATAGGTTCGCCATGATGGGTGTAGAGTTCCCTGCCTAAGCAGGGGGTTGGACTAGAAGACCTCCAAAGACCCTTTCTAACTCTGTTGAGGTGGAGCTCTCGCCTCCCAATCTGGAGGTTGTGAGTTCAATCCTAGGTAGAGGCCGATGTATTGTCTCCTGCTTGGGCAGGGGGTTGGACTAGATGACCTGCAAGGTCCCTTCCAACTCTGTTAATCCGTTAATCCCTCCCTCCTCCTCCCCATTCTCCTTCTCCTTCCTCTCCTCCTCCACCTTTCTTTCTTTCTTTCTTTCTTTCTTTCTTCTCTCCCTTGTCTCCTTCCCTTTCTCCTTCCCCTTCTCTCCCTGTTCTTGTCTTTATCCTTTTTCCTTTTGCCCTCCTCCCTCCCTCCTCTTCCTTTCTCCTCCTCCTTCCCATTATCCTTCTCCTCCTTCTCTTTCCCATTCTCCTTCTCCTTCCTCTCCTTCTCCTCCTCTTTCTTCCTTCTCTCCCGTCTCCTTCCCTTTCTCCTTCCCCTCCTTCTCCTTTCCTTGTTCTTGCCTTTATCCTTTTTCCCTTGCACTCCTCCTCCCTTAATCTGCAGCTGTGACCTAGAGGTGGACCTCTCTCGCCTCCCAATCCGGAGGTTGTGAGTTCAATCCTAGGTAGAGGCCGATGTATTGTCTCCTTCTTGGGCAGGGGGTTGGACTAGATGACCTGCAAGGTCCCTTCCAACTCTGTTAAATCTGTTATTCTATTCTATTCCAGCAATTGCTAAGTGTAAAAAAAAAAACACCTTACTTTTTTCACCGCCGAATTTCATTTTTTCATTTTTATTTTTTTAGATGGGGCTCAGAATCCCATTGTCTTTTGAGATCCTTTTTCTCAAGGCTCCTCCGAGGGCAAATTTTTCCCTAATTTTTTTCTTTTCTAGCACGGGGTGAAGTAAGGAATCCCTGATCCCAGCTCCTCGGCTCTGCCATGTAGAAATAGGCGCGCTCGATCCCAACAGACGGTTGCAAAAAAAAAAAAAAAAAAAAATTAAACGTGAGTCACCCTGTTGTTATAGAAACTTCATCCTCCTCCTCATCGGATCTGAAAACCCCCAGCGCTGTTCACATAATCACAAGCATCCTTTTTCGCTATTGTGCTGGGTTATTATTATTGTGGGTTTTGTGTTGGTTTTGTTTTTTTTTAAAAAGGAGGGATATATAATGAGATAAAAATGGATTGGTTCAACCTTGCAGGAACGCCCACGCTTCCTTTCTTACGACACGACCCTTTGAAAGAATAATCCAGTGGGTTGTTTTTTTATTTAAAAATAAAGGAAAAGAGAGAAATTGAGGAGGAAAAAGGCAATTTCGTAAAGCCCCTCCCCAAATAAATCAATAATCAAAAGAAAACAGCTGTTTCGCCATCCTGCCGCTCCCTTTTCTTTCCTTTTTTTTTTAAATAGTCTTTATTAATATAAATATAAAATCAAACACTTAACAACTATAGGATAGGGATAATGGAAGAGACATACATAGGTAGAGGAAGAGGAGAAGGAGAAAAGGACATACCGGGGATATAACTACTCACCTAATTTAAGAAATATGTTTGTCCCAGTCTAACATCAATTATTATTTACAATTGTGCTTAGATGTCTACATATATATCTATGAAATTGTCTCAAGTTCACTGTCACCTTGTTTATTCCTCGTATATATTTCACCATTATTTTATCTAATTAATTTCTTTGGTATCCGTTATTCTCTTATTATACCATATATACCATTTTTCCCAGCATTGGGCATAAATTGAGTTTGGCTTGTCTTTTAGAATATATGTTAGCTTATCGGATTCTGCGCAATTTAATTTTTTTTAATATAATTAAACCAGTGGTGGGTTTCTGCAGGCTCGCACCTACTCGCGAGAGCCGGTTGGTGAAATTTAGAGAACCGGTGAGAGGGGGTTCCACCGGCGTACCTGGAAGTAAATCTGGCCCGCCACTGCCAGTGACCCAACGGGAAGGAAAGGAAAGGAAAGGAAAGGAAAGGAAAGGAAGGAAGGAAGGAAGGAAGGAAGGAAGGAAGGAAGGAAGGAAGGAACGAGAAGGAAGAAAAGAAAGAAAGAAAGAGAGAGAAAGAAAGAAAGAAAGAAAGAAAGAAAGAAAGAAAGAAAGAAAGAAAGAAAGAAAGAAAGAAAGAAAGAAAGAAAGAAAGAAAGAAAGAAAGAAAGAAAGAAAGAAAGAATTTATCATCACAATTGAGTCCAAAATTTTGGTTGCTAAGCAAGAGCGTTGTTAAATGAGTTCCACCACATTTTACAAGGTGGCCACTCCCACCCTGTCACATGACTGCCAAGCCACGCCCACAAAATAGGCCACACCTACAGAGTAGGTTCTAAAAAAATTGAAACCCACCACTGAATTAAACCCTCTGTTGGTGGGTTGATATTTTTCCAATGTTGCACAATGGCTATCCTAGTTGTAATATGAGTGAAAAGATACCAGTCTTGATTTTGGATTTCGTTTGGCTTAATGCCTAGGAGATATAATTCAGGTTTGAGGGAGGGAAAATAAAATAAAATAAAACGTGGAATGTGAGAAACATTTTCTACGTTTAACGGATGCTCAGCGGTGCGGAGCCAGAATAGGATGAGGTAAATAATCCTCTTTCTGCTTGTATAGACTACCTGGAAATGCAAACGGAGCCCCTGGAATTGAAAAAGGGGAGTGGGAGCCCAACCGTCTCATTAACGGGAGGAAAAAAGGCCATTTTGAGCAAAACTGGACTTGCTTTATTAAGATTTGACAGGAGGCTAAATTGTTCTTTTTATGTTTTAGCCTCCAGCCCCCCAATCATCTTTGGGGCTCTTCTCTGCACTCTTTCCAGAGTCTCAACATGTCTGTCTGTCTGTCTGTCTGTCTGTCTGTCTGTCTGATCTATCTATCTATCTATCTATCTATCTATCTATCTATCTATCTATCTATCTATCTATCTATCTATCTATCTATCTATCTATCTATCTATCTATCTATCTATCTAATCTATCTATCCTATCCTATCCTATCCTATCCTATCCTATCCTATCCCATCCATCCTACCTACCTACCTACCTACCTACCCAGCCATCAGTGGTGGGTTTCTGCAGGCTCGCACCTACTCGCGAGAGCCGGTTGGTGAAATTTAGAGAACCGGTGAGAGGGGGTTCCACCAGCGTACCTGGAAGTAAATGTGACCCGCCGCTGCCAGTGACCCAACGGGAAGGAAAGGAAAGGAAAGGAAAGGAAAGGAAAGAAGGAAGGAAGGAAGGAAGGAAGGAAGGAAGGAAGGAAGGAAGGAAGGAAGGAAGGAAGGAAGGAAGGAAGGAAGGAAGGAAGAATTTATCATCACAATTGAGTCCAAAATTTTGGTTGCTAAGTAAGAGCGTTGTTAAATGAGTTTCACCACATTTTAAAAGGTGGCCATTCCCACCCTGTCACATGACTGCCAAGCCACGCCCACAAAATAGGCCACACCTACAGAGTAGGTTCTAAAAAATTTGAAACCCACCACTGCTACCTATCCATCCAAACATTCCATCCACCCACCCACCCACCCACCCACCTACCTACCTACCTACCTACCTACCTACCTACCTTTGTGTTACGTGTTTTTCCTGATAAATAAATAAAGGGAGACTAGTATAGATCTATTTCGAGCTATTTAGCTCTCATCAGCTAGCCATAGCCTTACTGGGATTTGAACCAGGGAAGTATTACATGTGAGGCAGCTGTAATTGCCACTAGGCCAGAGGTCCTCCTCCTTGGTCAGCAGAGCTTAGTGGCAATTACAACTGCCTCACATGTAACACTTCCCTGGTTCAAATCCCAGGAAGGGCATGGCTAGCTGATGAGAGCTAAATAGCTTGAACTAGATCTATACTAGTCTCCCTTTATTTATTTATCAGCACAAAACGTAACACAAATATAACAAAGGCAACAAAAAAAATAGCGTTCTGCCTGGATGGCTCCTAGGGTGAGCCGGAAGACAGAAAAGGGAAGCAGTTCTGCTCCCTCCAATATTTGGGGCTTACCAGAGTGTTGTGACACAGTATATATTTGTTCCCCTGGCTCAGCTGACCAGGAGGAGAACCTGTGGCCTAGTGGCAATTACAACTGCCTCACATGTAATACTTCCTCGGTTCGAATCCCAGTCAGGGTATGGCTCAGCTGATGAGAGCTAAATAGCTTGAAATAGATCTATACTAGTCTCCCTTTATTTATCATGGTGATGGAAACTGGGCCCAGTATTCCAAGTGTGGTCTTATAAATTAGTTTTAACCCTTCACATGATCTTGATTCAGGGTCGCCATAATATCAGGCTCAGAAGCCATCTTTTGCGTTGGGCCTTCAGGCCTGCCACATTTAACGCTGTGGGAACCTAGGAGGGATGATTATATAGCGTGTGGGTGATATATAAATGTCAAAATAACATTCTTTTCTCCGAGAGTCAAGGACACCTTGCCCTGCAGCCTCGCTGGTGTGCCTGGGAGACATCTCCAGTGTTGGACTGCAGATAGCATCCAAAATAAGATAAGAATCTGAGGCAAGAGGTTCCTCAAAATTCCAATGTATTATCAAGGAGAGAAGCAACCTGGAATTAAGGAGACACTTCCTAACAGTGAGGACAATTAACCAGTGGAACAGAAGTGGCCTCCAGAAGTTGTGAATGCTTCATCACTGGAGGTTTTTAAGGAGAGACTGGGCAGCCATTTGTCTGCAATGTCTCAATGCTTGAGCAGAAGGTTGGACTAGAAGACCTCCAACGTCCCTCTGCTCTGTTCTATATTTTATTATTCTATTCTATTCCATTCCATTCTGTTCTAGTTTATTCTAACTAATCAAGGAGAGAAGCAACCTGGAATTAAGGAGACACTTCCTAACAGGGAGGACAATTCACCAGTGGAACAGAAGTGGCCTCCAGAAGTTGTGGATGCTACATCACTGGAGGATTTTAAGGAGAGACTGGGCAGCCATTTGTCTGCAATGTCTCAATGCTTGAGCAGACTAGAAGACCTCAATGGACTCTTCCAACTCTTGTTCTTCTGTTCTTCGGTTCCCAGAAAGCTGAAGGTAGATGACTTAGGGCACCAGAAGGTGGCAGAGAAGGACCTGGAGAGGACTTCCAAAGCTACTCGGGGAAAACTTCTCCTCTCTCTCTCTCTCTCTCCACTGAGCAAGACTACGCAACACTCCATGGGATCAGAGGAGGCGGCAGCTGGGGAGGAGATCCGTGAGAAGTGACCTAGATCTCCTGGTAATTAAGCTCCCTCTTCATTAATCCCTTCCTTACTTGACTTCACAATTGTGTAGGCTGCTCCAGTGAGTCACCACTCCACAAACACACTGCTGTCAAGGAAAATAGGTCCTCTGGGAACACCTGCTCTGCCACCCACTCCAGCTCTTGACTAAAGGGGTGGAATCACCACTTGTGACTTCAAGGCAGAGGAGATCCCCCCCACCCTCCCACCCACGTTATGGAAACGTGTTACGCGTGGTGGTTGGCGGGAGGGGGAGAAGTTCCCACGAGGAGGAAATGGAGGCCTAGCTTCTTGAGTAGAAGTGCATTCACGCGTGCGCACCAGAGATGGGTATGTTCAACCAACTGAAGAGATTCTTTGTAGCTCAGGGGTGGAACTGTGGGGTACTTGGTGCTCTCTTGAGCTTGGCTCTTTCCCAGAAGACGTTTCGTGACCCAACTAGGAAATATCGTGAGTGCTAGAAGGGAGTGGGGTTTGTGGAGAAGAGGAGGAGGAAGAGGAAGAGGAGGAGGAAGAGGAGGAAGAGGAGAAGAAGACAAAGGCGAAGGAGGAGGAGGAAGAGAAGAAGAAGAAGAAGAAGAAGAAGAAAAGAAGAAGAAGAAGAAGAAGAAGAAGAAGAAGAAGAAGAAGAAGAAGAAGAAGAAGAAGAAGAAGAAGAAGAAGAAGAAGAACCACCAAGTAGGCAACATCATCAGTGGTAGAAGGGAGTGGGGTTTGTTGAGAAGAGGAGGAGGAGGAGGAAGAGGAGGAGAGGGAGGAAGAGGAGAGGGAGAAGGAGGAGGAGGAGGAGGAGGAGGAGGAGGAGGAGGAGGAGAAGAAGAAGAAGAAGAAGAAGAAGAAGAAGAAGAAGAAGAAGAAGAAGAAGAAGAAGAAGAAGAAGAAGAAGAAGAAGAAGAAGAAGAAGAAGAAGAAGAAGAATCGTGGTGTTCTTGGTGATCTTGGCTGTTTTCTTGAAGACATTTCGTGACCCAAGTAGGCAACATCATCAGTGGTAGAAGGGAGTGGGGTTTGTGAGGAGAAGGAGGAGGAGGAGGAGGAGGAGGAGGAGAAGGAGGAGGAGGAGGAGGAGGAGGAGGAGGAGGAGGAGGAGGAGGAGGAGGAGGAGGAGGAGGACGACGACGACTGTGGGGTCCTGGGTGCTCTCTGAGTTGGTTGTTTTCTTGCAGACATTTCATGACCCAACTTGGTAACATCATCAGGATGTAGCGCTCGTAATGTGACCTGAACGTCGTTGTGCTGTTTCAAATATTGTCCTCATCCCTTATTCATCTCGCCGCACAGCCTCCGTACGCCAGAGAGCGAGAATTGGGTGATGGATTCCTCCACTAAACCAGGGGTCCCCAACCTTTGCAACTTTAAGTCTGAAGGACTTCAGCTCCCAGACTTCTCCAGCCAGCTTTGCATTCGCATCCTTTTAGTGCAGGGGTCTCCAACCTTTGCAACTTTAAGTCTGAAGGACTTCAGCTCCCAGAATTCTGGGAGTCTGGGAGCTGAAGTCCTTCAGACTTAAAGTTGCAAAGGTTGGAGACCCCTGCACTAAACCGAGAAATATATATATTGGCTAAATATTTTGGTGGTCTTTTTCTGTTTGGTTTTTATCCTGTTTTCCGAACAGGGTTGAGGGGTTGAATTAATGAAGAGGCCGAAGGCTGTTGGGTGGTTATTTAAAAGGAACAAAATCAGAAAAACACGGGAATGCCGAGCTCAATTTAAAGGAAACGGGAAAGCTCAGCGGCGGAGCTGTAACTGGGGGCAAATTCCATTTATTGTACGTTCCGAAAAAGTTCAAATTCTTCCAAATACAGGAGCGAATATTTATTTATTTTTTTTAGTCTGACAGAAGGACAGGAAGCGATCAAGATAATGAACCAGGGAAGCTGCAGGCAATCTTCCAGGTTTCTCCATCACAATTGGTACACAGAAAAAGGGGGCAAGGACATTAAGAATCCTCTTGCCTGTCTAGCGGTGTTTCATGGGTGGTCCTGGACTTACGACTGTTCATTTAGTGACCATCTGCTGGGATGGGATGAAGAGTCGAGTCGAGTCGAATAGAATAGAATAGAATAAGAAAGGAGTAGAGTAGAGCAGAGTAAGGAATAGAGTAGAATAGAGTAGAGTAGAATGCAATACAATACAATAGAATAAGAAAAGAGTAGAGTAGAATAAGAAGGGAGTAGAGTAGAGTAGAGTAGAGTATAGAATGCAATACAATACAAAAGAATAAGAAAAGGGTAGAGTAGAATAAGAAGGGAGTAGAGTAGAGTAGAGTAGAGTGTAGAGTAGAGTAGAGTAGAGTAGAGTAGAGTAGAGTAGAGTAGAGTAGAGTATAGAATGCAATACAATACAAAAGAATAAGAAAAGGGTAGAGTAGAATAAGAAGGGAGTAGAGTAGAGTAGAGTAGAGTGTAGAGTAGAGTAGAGTAGAGTAGAGTAGAGTAGAGTAGAGTAGAGTAGAGTAGAGTAGAGTATAGAATGCAATACAATACAAAAGAATAAGAAAAGGGTAGAGTAGAATAAGAAGGGAGTAGAGTAGAGTAGAGTAGAGTAGAGTAGAGTAGAGTAGAGTAGAGTAGAGTAGAGTGGAGTAAGAAAGGAATAAAGTATAGAAGAGTAGAGTAGAATAAGAAAGTAGAGTAAGAAAGGAATATATAGAGTAGAGTAGAGTAAGAAAGGAGTAGAGTAGAGTAGAGTAGAGTAGAGTAGAGTAAAGAAAGGAATAAAGTAGAGTAGAAGAGTAGAGTAGAATAAGAAAGTAGAGTAAGAAAGGAATATATAGAGTAGAGTAGAGTAAGAAAGGAATAGAGTAGAGTAGAGTAGAGTAGAGTAGAGTAGAGTAGAGTAGAGTAGAGTAGAGTAGAATAGAGTAGAGAAAGGAATAAAGTAGAATAGAAGAGTAGAGTAGAATAAGAAAGTAGAGTAAGACAGGAATATGTAGAGTAGAGTAGAGTAGAGTAGAGTAGATTAGGGTAAGAAAGGAGTAGTAGAGTAGAGTAGAGTAAGAAAGGAATAGAGTAGAGTAGAGTAGAGTAGAGAAAGGAATAAAGTAGAATAGAAGAGTAGAGTAGAATAAGAAAGTAGAGTAAGAAAGGAATATGTAGAGTAGAGTAGAGTAGAGTAGAGTAGAGTAGAGTAGAGTAAGAAAGGAATATGTAGAGTAGAGTAGAGTAGAGTAGAATAGAATAGTAAAAAAGAATGAATAGAATAGAATATCTTCCATCCAACTCAACAGTTCAACGTGATGCAGGAGAACCTCCCTGCCTGGCACAACTTTTTTATAATTAAATGCCTATGAAACCTGGAGAGAAAAGTGCAGGAGACGCTGCAATTCAATTCCCAGCCCTGGTTTTCTTTTTTTCTTTCTTTCTTTTTTCCTCCCCCTCTCAAAGGGCTGAACGGCTGATGATTTATTACATTTCCCCCAGCGACAGTGAAGTAGAATAAGCAACAGGAGAGCGAGACAGGCGCTGCCTTGACCTGATTCAAGGCCACTTCCTGTGTATTTACAGCTAGGAAATGCATTGCGTATTCTAGAAGGAAGGAAGGAAGGAAGGAAGGAAGGAAGGAAGGAAGGAAGGAAGGAAGGAAGGAAGGAAGGAAGGAAAGGCTGAACAGCCAAGGGGCCTCTTGACAGTGGGAAGCAATATGCCAGCTTTTCGGAGGGAGGGAACGAGGAAGGAAGGAAAGAGAATGAGAAGGGACGGAGGGAGGAGAGAAGGAAGGAGCATGAGAAGAAGGGAAGGGAGGGAGGAGAAGGAGAAGGTGAAGAAGGAATGGAAGAGTAAGGAGGGAGGGAGGGAGAAAGAAAGGGGAAGGAACAGGAATGGGAGAGGATGAGAAAGGGAGGGAGGGTGGGAAGGAAGAAGGAAGGGAGGGAATGGGGATAGGAGGAAGGAAGGAAGGGGTATGAGAAGAAGGGGAAGAGGGGAGAGAGAAAGGAGGAGGAATGGAAGAGGAGGGAAGAGGGAGGGAGGAAGAAGGAAATGGGAGGGAATGAGGGAGGAAGAAAGGGTAATGAGGAAGAGAGGGGGGGGAGGAATGGAGGGAGGGAAGAAAGAGGAGAAGAAAGAAAGGAAGAGAAGAAGGTGTTATGGTGGTACAAAGGAAGGAAGGAAGGAAGGAAGGAAGGAAGGAAGGAAGGAAGGAAGGAAGGAAGGAAGGAAGGAAGGAAGGAAGGAAAGGCTGAACAGCCAAGGGGCCTCTTGACAGTGGGAAGCAATATGCCAGCTTTTCGGAGGGAGGGAACGAGGAAGGAAAGAAAGAGAATGAGAAGGAAGGGAGGGAGGAGAGAAGGAAGGAGCATGAGAAGAAGGGAAGGGAGGGAGGAGAAGGAGGAGAAAGTGAAGAAGGAATGGAAGAGTAAGGAGGGAGGGAGGGAGAAAGAAAGGGGAAGGAACGGGAGAGGGAGAGGATGAGAAAGGGAGGGAGGGTGGGAAGGAAGAAGGAAG
This sequence comes from Rhabdophis nuchalis, assembly GCA_039707465.1. Classification (NCBI taxonomy): domain Eukaryota; kingdom Metazoa; phylum Chordata; class Lepidosauria; order Squamata; family Natricidae; genus Rhabdophis; species Rhabdophis nuchalis. The sequence goes on along the minus strand of CM077645.1, from coordinate 220,946,536 downwards.
AAGGAAGAGAGGGAATGGGGATAGGAGGAAGGGAGGAAGGGGAATGTGAGAAGAAGGGGAAGAGGGGAGAGAGAAAGGAGGAGGAATGGAAGAGGAGGGAAGAGGGAGGGAGGAAGAAAGAAAGGGGAGGGAATGAGGGAGGAAGAAAGGGTAAGAAGAAGAGAGGGAGGGAGGGAGGAATGGAGGGAGGGAAGAAAGAGGAGAAGAAAGAAAAGAAGAGAAGAAGGTGGTACGGTGGGACAAAGGAAGGAAGGAAGGGGAATGAGAAGAAGAAAGGAGAGGCAGAGAGGAGAAGAAGAAGAAGAAAGAAAGAGGTGGGAAGAGGGATGAAGGAAGGAAGAAGAAGGGGAGGGAGGGAGGAGGAAGAGGAGGGGAAGGGGAAGAAAGAAGGGAAAAGAAGGGAAGAAGGCAGGGTGGGACAAAAGAAAGGAAGAGGAATGAAAAGAAGAAAGGGGAGAGAGGGAGGAGAAGGAGAAGAAAGGAAAAAGGTGGGAAGAGGAAGGGAAGGAAGGAAGGAAGAAGAAGGGAAGGGAGGAAGTAGGAGAAGAAAGAAGGGAAGAGAGGGAGGGAGGGAGGGAGGGAGGGAGAGAGGGAGGGAGGGAGGGAGGGAGGAAGGAAGGAAGGAAGGGGAAAGAGAAGAAGAAAGGGGAGGGAGAAGGAGGAGGAGAAGAAAGGGAAGAGGAGGGAAGAGGGAGGGCGATCTAAATTCACTTTCTCTTATACGCGTCCTTTAAAAAAAGAAAAGAATCAGATCCAGGCACCCAACCCTCCTTTTACTCAAGGATTAAACTAAAATCCACTTGCTCTCCCTTGCAAAGGAAACATACAGTCCAACGACTGGAAGCTTCTACTACATCTCATCTTAGAGATGAAAAAGACGGAATTCAAGAACTTTTCAAAAGTTGGAAAAGCATCGGGACACCATTCAGACGTGGGGAGGTTACCCAAAGTTTGGAAGGAGCAAGGTCCAATGGCCTGATGTTTTCTCCCTTCGTTGTGCCCCCTTTCAACCCAAACAAACAACAGGTTGCAGATCCGAATTGACCGTCAACACGTTAAGCATTCAGCGGAGTTCATTTACGTATTTGTTTGCAACTCGCCTTTATTTTACAAGGAACTCGAGACGACGGAGTTATCCAAACCCACCTTCCTCCTCCTCTTTTCCCCATGACAGCAACTTTGGGATGAGAGAAGGTCATCGACCCAAGATCACCCAGCCAGCTTTCACGCTGAAGGTGGGACTAGAACTCACCGTCTCCAGGTCATGGACCGAAAGTCACACAGTCAGCTTTCATGCCTAAAATGGGACTAGAACTCCCAGTCTCCTGGTGATTGGCCCAAAGTCACCCAGCCAGCTTTCACGCCTAAGATGGGACTAGAACTCCCAGTCTCCTGGTGATTGGCCCAAAGTCACCCAGCCAGCTTTCACGCCTAAGATGGGACTAGAACTCCCAGTCTCCTGGCGATTGGCCCAAAGTCACCCAGCCAGCTTTCACGCCTAAGATGGGACTAGAACTCCGTCTCCTGGCGATTGACCCAAAGTCACCCAGCCAGCTTTCACGCCCAAGATGGGACTAGAACTCCCAGTCACCTGGCGATTGGCCCAAAGTCACCCAGCCAGCTTTCACGCCTAAGATGGGACTAGAACTCCCAGTCACCTGGCGATTGGCCCAAAGTCACCCAGCCAGCTTTCACGCCCAAGATGGGACTAGAACTCCCAGTCTCCTGGCGATTGGCCCAAAGTCACCCAGCCAGCTTTCACGCCCAAGATGGGACTAGAACTCCCAGTCTCCTGGCGATTGGCCCAAAGTCACCCAGCCAGCTTTCACGCCTAAGATGGGACTAGAACTCACTGTCCCCTGGCGATTGGCCCAAAGTCACCCAGCCAGCTTTCACGCCTAAGATGGGACTAGAACTCCCAGTCTTCTGGCGATTGGCCCAAAGTCACCCAGCCACCTTTCACGCCTAAAATGGGACTAGAACTCCCAGTCCCCTGGCGATTGGCCCAAAGTCACCCAGCCAGCTTTCACGCCTAAGATGGGACTAGAACTCCCAGTCTCCTGGCGATTGGCCCAAAGTCACCCAGCCAGCTTTCACACCTAAGATGGGACTAGAACTCACTCTCTCCTGGTTTCTAGCCTGATGCTTTCACCTCCAGGTACCACTAGACTCTTCAGATGCTTTTTTTTTTTTTAATATTGCAATTATAAATGATTGGTTCTCTCCCAACCCCTCCCCCCCCAACTTTTTCTTTTTTTTTAAAGACAGGTAAAGTTGCAATTTTGCCACGGCTCCAGCAGGAGGCAGCGATGCCTGTCACTCGGAGACAACCAACAGCGCATGAAAAGGTTTGGCAAATTTTGTTCTGTTTTAAAAAAAAAAAAACAAGGCAAAAAGGTAGGTTAAAAAAAAGGTAAAACCTGAAATTACTTCCCACCCGGAAAAAAAAAAACCTGATTTCATCGGGTATAAATAATAAAAATAGAAATAAATGAAACCAGGATGCTAGTTCAGCAGATGATCTCTCCAGCTCCCGAGTTTAGCTCCAAGTAGATGATGATATGATATTATTTTCCCCCCTCCAATGTTTGAGCCTGCTTGGCCGTGCGGCAATAAAGACAGCCGAGACGGAAGCAGGAGTTGTGAAAAAAATTGTATGGACGGCTTTACAAATTTCTATTTCTATTCTTTATTCTATTCCTTATTGTACTCTTATTCTATTCTTATTCTATTCTATTCATTACTCTACTCTACTCTTATTCCATTCCATATATTATTATTCTATTCTATTCTATTCCCTATTCTATTCTATTCTTTATTCTATTCCTTTTTCTACTCTACTTTATTCTATTCTATTCTTTCTATTGTATTTCTATTTCTATTCTTTATTCTATTCCTTATTCTACTCTATTCTTTGTTCTAGTCCCTTACTCCATTCTACTCTACTCTACTCTTATTCCATTCCATATATTATTATTCTATTCTATTCCCTATTCTATTCTTTATTCCTTTTTCTACTCTACTCTATTCTATTTTCTATTGTATTTCTATTTCTATTCTTTATTCTATTCCCACTCCATTCTACTCTACTCTACTCTTATTCCATTCCATATATTATTATTCTATTCTATTCCCTATTCTATTCTATTCTTTATTCTATTCCTTTTTCTACTCTACTCTATTCTATTCTATTCTTTCTATTGTATTTCTATTTCTATTCTTTATTCTATTCCTTATTCTACTCTATTCTTTGTTCTATTCCCTTACTCCATTCTACTCTACTCTACTCTTATTCCATTCCATATATTATTATTCTATTCTATTCTATTCCCTATTCTATTCTATTCTTTATTCTATTCCTTTTTCTACTCTACTTTATTCTATTCTATTCTATTCTTTCTATTGTATTTCTGTTTCTATTCTTTATTCTATTCCTTATTCTATTCTTTATTCTATTCCTTTTTCTACTCTATTCTATTCTTTCTATTGTATTTCTGTTTCTATTCTTTATTCTATTCCTTATTGTATTCTATTCTATTCCTTACTCTAGTCTACTCTAGTCTAGTCTTATTCCATTCCATTCTGTTATTATTTTGCTTGGCGGCCTCAGTCTGTTCTTGGTGCTGAATCATTTTTCACGGTGGCTCAGATTTTTCACCCATCGTAGCCGTTGTGCAAAATGCTTTGCCTAATGAATAGGGAAGTGGATCAAGTCCTCCATAACTGGGGAAAGTCTCAAGAAACATAACCTTGATCTACTTCCTTCCCCTCCAAATGCCCTGACACCCTCAAAGAGGGAAACGTTGATTTATAGGCACCTCGCTGGGGCTCTTCCTGTTTGGTTTGAGCAAAAACTACGTTGGGATTAATCACAACTGTTCGCATTAGCACAAGTGGGACATCTAATTGATCAAATGGAGATTGATAACTGCGGCTGCCAGGAACCATTGCCGTCATAATTCATGCCTCTTGTATAGACACATCGTAAAAGCCAATTGTGACAACGATCAAAGGTTTAGAAACAGTAGCTTGCAGTAAATTATGGCTCAACTGCCAGACCGGGCTGTGATTTCCAATAGAATAAATTTAGCAGGTCTCTAAGAAAGTTTGCAGCATTTCCAATATTATGAAGAAAATGTAGATGTGATTGCAAAAATGCACCTTGCCATAGTCTGCAGGGGTTCTCAGTCATCCCACAAGTGCTTTTTCAGGAGGTAACTGGACTTTCTGGTTTTTCTTTGGAAGACATTTCCCTTCTCATCCAAGAAGCTTCTTCAGCTCTGCCTGGATGGTGGGGAAGGGAAGGATTTTTACTCCTTGCAGGCAGCTGGTCCTTTGCATCCTTTTAGAGGGTCGTTGAGGCCACTTGGAGGTTTATCTGTGTCCTCAGGTCATGGGCTGTGCCAGGTTTTTCTTTGAAGATGTGTCCCTTTTCATCCAAGAAGCTTCTTCAGCTCTGCCTGGATGGTGGGGAAGGGAAGGATTGATCCTCCTTGCAGACAAAGCTGGTTATTTGCATCTTTTTAGAGGGTCGTTGAGGCCACTTGGAGGCTTATCTGTGTCCTCAGGTCATGGGCTGTGCCAGGTTTTTCTTTGGAGACGTTTCCCTTCTCATCCAAGAAGCTTCTTCAGCTCTGACTGGATGGTGGGGAAGGGAAGGATTGATGCTCCTTGCAGGCAGCTGGTCCTTTGCATCCTTTTAGAGGGACGTTGAGGCCACTTGGAGATTTACCTGTGTCCTCAGGGTCACCTGAGTGGTGCAAATGGTTCCTGTAGTGTGCAATTTTTTCCCCTGGAAATCCATTCCTTCTCCCACATCATTCCAAGGGTGTCCATCCCAAATTGTGTAGCTAAAAGTCTGTAGAGATTCTCAGTCATCCAGGTCCTGGTTGCTTTTTCAGGAGGCAACTGGACTTTGTTTTTTTCTTTTGAAGTTCTTTTGCTTACTCATCCAGGAAGCTTCTTCAGCTCTGACTGGATGGTGGAGAATGGAAGGATTGATATGTCCTGCAGACAGCTGGCCATTTGCATCCTTTTAGAGGGACGTTGAGGCCACCTGGAGGTTTATCCCATGTCATCCCTGAAGCATCCAAGAAGCTTCTTCAGTTCTGACGGAATGGTGGGGAATGGAAGGATTGATAGTCCTTCCCACTAGTCCTTTTAGAGCAGGGATGTCCAAACTTGGGAACTTTAAGACTAGTGGACTTCAACTCCCAGAATTCCCCAGCCAGCATAGCTGGCTGGGGAATTCTGGGAGTTGAAGTCCACAAGTCTTAAAGTTCCCAAGTTTGGACATCACTGTTTTAGAGGGTCCTTGAAGCTACTTGGAGGTCACTTTATGGCGCTCCTGGTTTCTTTAGTCTGTGTTTTTTGTTTCCTCTGGAAACCCATTCCTACTCTCACACCATTCCAAGGGTTTTCATCCTTGGATACAAATTATATAGCTAAACGTCTATAGAGATTCTCAGATATCCAGGACATGGTTGTTGCAAAGGTCCTTTTCAGGAGACCACTAGACTTTCTGGGTTTTTTCTTTGAAGTGCCACAGCATTCCCTAAGTTGTGGACCATGCCCAAGTTCAAAAGCATCGTCCGTTGACCGGTGGGATCTCATCCAGTTGCAGGGTGGATAAAAATGACCATTGTCTTACCTGAAGGGTCCTTCTAGGTGCACAGCGATGAGTGTCCATGCAAGGGTTAACTCAGCTCCGCTGCCCATTGGACTGAATTAAAATACTGAGTCCCGCCTTCCTTTCCCATGATCCTTCAGTTTCTTAATGAAGTTCTGTCCTCTTGAGACTGTGTTTGCCACGCGATTCATCCCCTGTGAATACATCAGACAAGGAACTAGAGAGATTAGGGGGGGAATGGACACTCATCGCTGTGCACCTAGAAGGACCCTTCAGGTAAGACAATGGTCATTCTCAGGTGCACAGCTCTGAGTGTCCATGCAAGGGACATGCCCAAGCAAAATGTCACTAGGGAGGGTGCCCGAATGGGCTCAGTGTGACTACTCGACTTGAGCAACTACGCTTTGCAAGACCCGACGGCCGAAGGCAGCGTCAGCGGAAGCGTATTTGTCCAATTTGTAATGGCGAACAAAGAGGGAAGGTGACGCCCATGTGGCTGCTCTGCATATCTCCTCGATGGGAGCCTGTGAGGCCCAGGCCGCTGTGGTGGCCGCACTTCTGGTTGAGTGGGCCGTGAGCCCCTGGGGCCTGGTCCGGCCCTGATGTTCGTATGCGAGGGCGATGCAGGCCTTGAGCCAGCGGGCGATGGTAGACGAGGAGACCCCACGACCCATGGTCGCCGGTTGGAACGAGAGGAACAGGGTCTCTGATCGCCGAAGGGCCGATGTGCGCTTGAGGTAGTGCTTGAGCGCTCGACGGACGTCTAGAGTGTGCCATCGACGCTCCCTGGGATGGGAGGGCTTGGGGCAGAAATTCGGGAGAACGATTTCCTGTGCTCTGTGGAACCAAGAGTTGACTTTAGGCACAAACGATGGGTCGAGACGGAGTACTACTCTGTCGCTGAGGAAGCGGCAGAGGTCTTCTCTAGTTGAGAGCGCTGCTAGCTCTGACACCCGTCGTGCTGAGGTAATTGCGACTAGAAAGGCTGTCTTGAATGATAGTAGCCGGAGGGAACTCGAGCGTAGGGGCTCGAATGGTGGTTCCGAGAGACCTCTGAGGACCGTGGTCAGGTCCCACGTGGGGTAGCGGTGGATGACCTGTGGCCGGAGATTGGTTGCTTCCTTGAGGAAGGAACGCACACTGGGATGACGGCTGAGAGGCTGGAGGTAGCCAGCTGACAGGACCGTGGCCAGGGCTGCAACCTGGCGACGGAGGGTGGCCGGGGCGAGGCCCCTCTCAAAGCCCTCCTGAAGGAAATCCAAAATGTGCGGGAGAGACACAGAGAGCGGTGTTAATTGACGCCGGGAGCACCAATTTGAGAAGGCTTGCCAGGTCGCTCCGTAGATCCTGGTGGTGGAGGGTCGGCGGGCCGCCTGAATGGTGTGGATGACCGGGTCTGAGAAGTGGGCCCGGGTTAGCAGATCCCTCTCAAGTGCCAGACGGTTAGATTGAGCCATTGAGGCTCTGGGTGCAGGACAGCCCCCTGGCAGAGAGAGACCTCGTGTGGTGGGATCCTCCAAGGTGAATTGATGGAGAGGCTGGAAAGGTCCGCGAACCAGGTCCGACGTGGCCAATATGGGGCCACTAGGATGACTTCCGCTCCCTCCCTCAGGATCTTCCTGATGACCCGTGGTAGCAGGGGCACTGGAGGGAATGCGTAAAGGAGGCCGGTCGGCCACGGAGAGGTGAGAGCGTCCATTCCCTCCGCCAGCGGCGACTGGTACCGAGTGAAGAAGCGTGGGAGCTGGGCGTTCCGTGGGGAGGCAAATAGGTCGAGGAGAGGGAGTCCGAACCTGTGGCAGATCTGTTGGAACAGGTCTGGGTGGAGCTGCCACTCTGATGGATCCAGGGTGGCCCTGCTCAGCCAATCCGCCCGAACGTTGTCCACTCCGGAGATGTGCTCGGCCCGAATGGAGCCCAGGTGATGTTCGGCCCATCTGCCCAGAGCATCGGCTTCCCTCATCAGTGCTGTGGATCTGGTGCCGCCCTGGCGGTTGATGTGCGCCTTCGTCGCTACGTTGTCCGTCCGGACTAGGAGGTGTTGGCCCTGCACTTCCGACCGAAGGTGACGTAAAGCGAGACGAACTGCCCTCAACTCTAGCCAGTTGATGTTGTGCTTCAGGTCCTGAGGCGACCATCTGCCCTGCACCATGGATTCGGTGAGGTGTGCTCCCCACCCGAAGAGACTTGTGTCTGTGGTGAGGACTAGCCTGTCGGGTTCCTGGAAGAGGGAGCCCTTCTCCAGTGCTGGCGAGAGCCACCACTGCAGGGAGCGACGAACCTTGGGAGGTAGTCTGACCTTGGCTCTGGAGTTGCTGGTGTTGGTTCTCTGGGATGGGAGAAGGAACCACTGTAACTCTCTTGCGTGTAGTCTCGCCCAGGGAACGATGGCTAGACAAGATATCATCTTGCCTAGGAGCTGGGACAGGAGTATCACCGGGACGTTCGTGGAGGCTTGCACCCGTCGGATCATGGATCTGAGGCTGTCGATGCGGTCCGGGGACAGGGAGACAAGACCCGTGGACGTGTTGATCACCGCCCCCAGATGTAACACCTCCGTCGCAGGAGTCAGGTGGCTCTTGTCGGTGTTGATAGTGAAGCCGAGTTCTTGTAGGGTGGCTATGGTCGTGCGCAGGTCTCTTAGGGCCTGTTGTCGCGACGATGCTTGTAACAGGATGTCGTCCAGGTAAATTTGGAGTCGAATGGGGCGCCTCCTGAGATCTGCTGCCACCGCGGCCAGTATCTTGGTGAACACCCTCGGGGCGGAGGAGAGCCCGAATGGGAGGGCTCGATACTGGTAGTGCTGTCCGGCAAAGTAGAACCGGAGAAATCTGCGGTGCTCCTGTCGAATGGGAACATGGAGGTAAGCTTCCTTCAGGTCGATAGATGTCATCATGTCCCCTGGCCGGAGGCAACCTAGGATGGACTGGAGAGACTGCATCTTGAACTTTTTGTAGGCAATGTGATAGTTGAGCGCCTTCAAATCTAAGATGGCTCTGACTCCTCCTGTGCTCTTGGGGACCAAGAAGAGGATCGAGTAATACCCCCCCCCTCCTGGCCATGGGGAACTACCTCTATGGCCCTGATGTCTAGAAGGTGGCGGATCTCCGCCTCCATGAGGTTTCTCTTGTTGGGACACTTGGGGGTGGGACATCGGATAAAACGATGGGGAGGGGGCGAAACGAACTCTAGGGTGAGGCCGAGACGAACTGTTTGCAATATCCACGCATCTGTCGTGGTCGCCTCCCAGCGATCGGCAAACAGCTGGAGACGGCCCCCTATGGGGAGGGAGGGGTGATGGTCACTTATTGCGGTGGAAAGGCCTGTTGGCCTGACCCCCACGAAAGGGCCGCCCGGCGTAGGGCTGGTACCTGTTCCTGTCCCGGAAGGGTTGCCTACCCTGGGGGCGGGTGTTACCCTGGGGATAGCTACGCTGGAAAGATGTGGAGGGGTTAGCGGGAGGCTGAGCCTCCGGTGCCCTGTAATTTTGCCTACGGAAGGATGAAGGTCTCCTATCAGTCTTACGAGAAACAAAGGGTAGGACTTTCTTCTTGTCCTTATTTTCCACTAGGACCGAATCTAGAGCTTCCCCAAACAGCCTTTGTCCCTTGAAGGGGGCAGATGCTAGCTTCCATTTGGAGCGCATGTCGGCATTCCAATGGCGCAACCATAAGAGGCGGCGCGAAGTAATATTGGATGCCATGGCCCGGGAAGCGAATTTTGCTGCGTTAAGTGAGGCATCCGCAGTGTATTCTGCTGCCAGCATGATCTTGTTAACATCATGACGGAGTCTGGCATCTCCCTGGGGGAGACGTTTGAGGAGTTGGCGCAACCAGGCTATGGATGCCCTGCTAAAAAATGAGGCCGAGGTAGACGCCTTAATGGCCCAGGCCGCCGCCTGGTGTGTCTTGTGACATGCGCGCTCGGTCCGCTTGTCCTCTGCCTTAAGGCCTTCTAGTAGGTCTGGTGGGAGTACTGAATTGGATGTTAGAGCAGCGACCGGAGGGTCGACCTCCGGAAGTTTAAGTAGCTCCTCCATGCTGGGATCTACAGAATAGAGCTTTTTGTCGTTGGTACCCGGGGCAGTCCACGAAGCGGGCTGAACCCATTGGCGCTGAACTACGTCCCTAAACAGTTGGGGAGCAGGGATCAGGTCCTGGGGGGTGACTGATTCCTCAAAGAGGCCCCCGCTGGGGTCCTCAGGGTCTGTAGGGGCCTGGGGATCTGAGGTCGCCTGAGAGGAAGAGGATGTGACCGACATGCGCGTGATGGTCTTCGCTTTATGAAGGATAGACTTAAAGTAAGCAGGTTGGAACAAGCCCGAAAATGCGGGCTTGTCCGGGGTCACGCCCTCATCCTCAGAGAGCTCAGGCTCCGCCAGGTCATCTATCTCATTGATGGATTCGGCGCTAATCACCGAAGGGTGGGGTGAGGAGGCCCTGGCATAGCGTGGCCTACTTCTGGGCCCCTGTGGTTGCGCCTCTGCCTGGTCCTTGAGCCCCTGAGCAATGCCCTGGGAAATGGCTGCATTAATCACCTGTCTCATCTCAGCCGAGAGAGACGGCCCCTGGTCCTCTAAGGGGCGCCCCCCCACCCCTTCTGGCATAGGTGCCGGAGGTTCCTGTATTATAGGCTGGATGGGGTTGGCTATCCCCTCATCCCCCTCCATCTCACAATTGAATAGGTCAGTCCCACCCCCCATGGAGTGGGAAGGAGATTGGGAGATAAGGGAAGAATGATCTAGGGATAAATCTCTGAGATCCCTCTCATAGATGGGATTGGCCCTAGCCTGGGTCTCACTCCTCCCCCCAGGGGGCTCGGGAGAGGCCTCCCTGTGGACCTGTGTTATGGCAATGATTTGCCTTTGGGCCCTATCAAACTGGCGGTCTAGGGCCTTGTGGCGTCTGGCCTCTGCCCTATCCTGGCCCCCCTCATCTCTCTTGGGGTAGGGGCCCCTGCTAAGGTCCTTAATGGCCTCCCTGGCGACCCTGCCCGCCTTCCTAGTGAGGGGCCTCTCCTCCCAGGTGGCATCCCCCTGTTCAGGCCCCTCAACTATAGGTTGGTGCTCCATGGCAAGGCTTTAATGCCTGGGCGATGGAATGGGCGGGGGGGGGGCGCGCGAGGGATACGACCTGATCGATGAGTTGCAGAGCGCGCTGGGAGCCGAATCCAAAATTCCTGGCCTCCTCGGAGCTGGCTGTGGCCGCTGTTGAGGGTGATGGCCGCTCCTTGCCTCAAACGCTGCTGCTTGCTGCTGCTGCTGCTGCTGCTGCCGCCGCTGTTCTCCTCAAACGAAAAAAAGGAAGCGGCAAAAAAGCTCCGTTTAAAATGGAGCCGGCTTGCTTCTGATTGGTCCCCCGACGAATCCAAGATGGCCGCGCCCAGTCCACTACACGTGGAATGCAGCACGGAGCTTTCCGGCTCTCTGGGGCTGCAGCTGGCTTAGGCAGCTCTCCCGGGTGCCGGGCAGACCGCCGAGGCTTCGGACGGCCCCGCCGGTGTAGAGCAGGCTAAGGGCTAAGCTTCCTGGGGGCTCCAAAGGCTCCACTCACCCCCCCTGCGGGAGAAACGAGAAGCGCGCCGCTCTGGTGAGCGTTCTGGCTTCTCCGGCAAGGCGAAGGCTCCTGCTGGCTCTGCTTGTTGCTGTCGGTGGAAAGGAAGGCTTGGAAGGAAAACTAAGGTAAAAAACTAATGCTTAACTTTTAAATTTGCTAAGCTCAAAAGAAATGCATCCGAAGGGCTTGGACTGAATTAAGAAACTGAAGGATCATGGGAAAGGAAGGCGGGACTCAGTATTTTAATTCAGTCCAATGGGCAGCGGAGCTGAGTTAACCCTTGCATGGACACTCAGAGCTGTGCACCTGAGAATCAATGATTTCTTTTTAAAAAATCCAAAAAAATCGGATTTTTTAATTTAAATCGGATTTTTTTTTATTTAAATCGGATTTTTTATATAAAATGCTTTTTGAGGAAAATATATTGCCATCCAAAGGTTATTCCATCATGAAATAAAGATTAGCTTTTTAATTATGTAGAATAAGGCTGTGTATGTTTAATTTTTTTGGTAAATAAATTCCATTAATCCATTCACAATGTCCTGCTCTTCCAGAGGTTTTTGTAAGATTATTGGGCAGTTTCTCTGCCTACAAGATATTATCACAGATGCTTGGTTTACTTTTGCAGTTCTCAAAACTGAATTTGACTCAGCAGAGATCACGTGCCTCTTCTTCCCAGCAAAAAGGTTATAACATGAACAGAGTTGAAAAAAAGACCTTAATCCTAACTTCTACAAACCTATGAATACAGAATCAACCCCTTCAGTGCTAAGTTTCAAGAAGTTCAGTGAATAGAATAGAAACAATATTTTTCTGATTGTTTGGAGTGGAATAGATCTGCACAAGAAGAAATTGAAACTAAGTGTGAGGAGGAAGGGGCAAGCAGACAAGCGGTACTACAAAATGAAAGTCTAAGTTTCTTAAAATATATGTATTTTGTTTAGCCAAATTAGTTAACAAACATGGATGTTTGTTTAAGCAAATAACATATGCTGTAATGTTATTGTTCCAGTTGAATAAATCTATTTAAATTGTTATTATTAAGGTAATGATTATTTTTCTCCTTCCTAAGTACAACAGAAAAGTTGTTCAAATATGAATGATTAACTTATTAAACTGGTGATAAAAAAACTAATATGAAAAATTGTTATTCTAAAAATCTTCATCTACTTGCATATTATAAATTATGCCAGCAAGAATTAGTCTTTATGTAGAAAACTATGATTTAAATCAAGCTTTTTTACTAGTGATTTAAATCACGATTTAAATCGTGATTTAAATCAACTTGATTTAAATCGAATCCACCCTGTCCAGTTGTCTCTGGCAACTCATTTTTACGTCTGATTCAGGAGATATAGACAGCTTCTGGTAGACTTTGATCACTCAATCTTCCATCCATCTGTCATCTCTGGTAACCTTCTGACTTGGGAATCCTCACCATGCAGGGAGGTTCTCAATCATCCAAGTCATTGTTGTTCCAAAGGGTTTTTTTCCAATAATCAATTGGACTTCCTTGGGGTTTTCCTCCCCCTTGAAAATGTTTCCCTTCCATTCAAGAAGCTTCTTCAGTTCTCCAGCTTCTTCTGAAGAAGCTTCCGGGATGAGAAGCAAACACATTTTCAAGAGGGGGAAGGAATCCAACTAAGTCAATCCTTAACAGCGTGTTGTCACACACACACACACACACACACACACACACACACACATTTGTGTTATATTTGTGCTGATAAATAAATAAAGGCAGACTAGTATAGATCTATTTCAAGCTATTTAGCTCTCATCAGCTAGCCATACCCTTACTGGGAATCGAACCTCGGAAGTATTACATGTGAGACAGTTGTAATTGCCACTAGACCAGGGGTCTGCAAAGTCGGCTCTTTTAAGACTGGTGGACTTCAACTCCCAGAATTCCCCAGCCAGCTATGCTGGCTGGGGAACTCTGGGAGTTGAAGTCCACCAGTCTTAAAAGAGCCGACTTTGCAGACCCCTGCACTAGACCAACTGGTTCTATCCTGATCAGCTGAGACGAGGATAAGTATATACTTTTGTCACAACACCCTGTTAAGCCCCAATTAAGGGAGGAAGCATACTGCTCTCCATTTCTGCCTTTCGGCTCATCACCAGAGACCATCTAGACAGAAAGCCATGAGATCCGTTGTGTAATTTTTTATATGTGTGTTACGTTTTTGAGCTGATCAATAAATAGGTCAGGGAGACTAGGATAGATCTATTTCGAGCTTTTTAGCTCTCATCAGCTAGCCATACCCTTACTGGGATTTGAACCGGGGCTGTATTACAAGTTAGGCAGAAGCCTTAGCCATTATGCCACCAGGTTCTCTTCCTGATCAGCTGAGACAGGGAAAATAAGTATATACTTGTGTCACAACACCCTATTAAGCCCCAATTAAGGGAGGAAGCAAGTTGCTTTCCTTTTCTGCCTTTCGGCTCATCACCAGAGACCATCTAGACAGAAAGCTATGAGTTTTGTTTATTTATTTATCAGCTCAAAACCACACACACACATATACACACACACACACAAACACACATACAAACACACACACAGCCATCTGGAACACCTCGAGCAATTTCAACCAAACTTGGTACACAGGAAATAAATAATGTGGAAATAAGACACCCCTAACACCCCTCATGGTGGGGGGGGAGAGTGTTTCTGTTAAAATACAGCCTGTTGTGCCTTAAAACGCCTTCTACTGTACTCCATTAAAATGACGCAGTGGAGCTGCCATGATAACGGCTTCACAGTACTCCCCAAGGGGGCTCCCTCCTTTAAGGGCGAAAATCCAACATTAGAGATTATATTTGTTCTGGACATTTCCCCCCGCCCTCTAATAAATAAATATGCGGACGATGCCAGGTTATCAACGCTAATTCTTCACAAAGCCGTACTCTTCAAAAAGCAAAACAACGTCAGACTGTCAAAATAACTGGACCGTGAGAACACAACAGAGCTTGTTGTCATAGTTGTAGACTTCATTACACACCTTGAGCACACTGGCGGAGAAGAAGCACTGAAGTCGGCATATCCAGGGCTGCTTGATTGACAACCGAAATCCAAAATTGGCCTGTTAATTGTCAGTTGAAAGTCAACGAAGTTTTCGACGCAACCATGAGACGAGGATTTAATTGGTCCAAATAAGCTGGACAGCCAAGTATGAAAAAGCATCAGGTGTGTAAACCGTGTGGCAAACCTAACTGCAGTGATTCGCTTACCAACCACGTGGCAAGGAAGGTCGTAAAATGAAGCCAAACTCACTGGACCAACGTCTCGCTTCACAAGAGAAATCCCGGGCTGGATTTGTAGCCATAAATCGAGGATTGTTGCGTTTGCCGGCACTGGAGGAGGTCATCTAGACGCACAAACACAACCTCACGAGCCTTCCTGCGGCCTTCGTAGTTGTGGCTTTGTGCTGTTTGCTGCATTTCTGTTCAGAATGGAGGTGACTGTGGACCCTTCCCCACGTCCTCTGCAACGTTGCAGGAATCAAAATGCAGCCCTTTGGGTAACCTGGTTTTCTCGTTTCAGGAGGACATCATGGTTAAAACATGGCCACCATTATTACACAGGTCTTTCTGAATTCGATTGTGTGTATTCTTTCAAAAGGTCTACATTTCTAAAAGCTTTATGGGCCCCAGGCCTGTTTCATTCAGGAGAACTTTTCCTTTTCTTTTCTTTCCTTTCTTTTTCCTTCGTTCATTCTTTTTTCCTTTCCTTCCTTCTTTTCCTTGCTTCCTTCCGTCTTTTTTCCATCCTTTCTTCCTTCAATGTTTTTCCCCTTCCTTCCTTTTTTCCTTAACTTCCTTCCTTTCCTTCCTTCCCTTTTTCTTTTTCTTCCTTCCTGCCTTCCATCTTTTTCTTTCCTGCCTTCAATGTTTTTCCCTTCCTTCCTTCCTTCCTTAACTTTCTTCCTTTTTTCTTCCATTCCTTTATTTTCTTTCCTTCCTACTTTTGCCTTCCTTCCTTCCTCTCTCCCCTTTTCTTTCTTTCCTTCCTTGTATTTCTTATCTTTCTTTCTTTTAGCCTTCCTTCCTTTTCTTCCTTCCCTTCTTTCATTGCTTCCATTTCTCTTTCTTTTTCTTCCTTCCTGCCTTCCAAGTTTTGCGTTCCTTCCTTCCTCTCTCCCCTTTTCTTTCTTTCCTTCCTTGTTTTTTCTTTCTTTTATCCTTCTTTCCTTTTCTTCCTTCCCTTCTTCTTTCATTGCTTCCCTTTCCATCTTTCTTTTTCTTCCTTCCTACCTTTCATCTTTTTCCTTCCTTTTTCCTTCAAAAGATCTTCCTCCACACTTCCTCCCTCCACTTTTCTTTCTTTCTTTCCTTCCTTGTTCTTTCTTTCTTTCCTTTCTTTTTTTCTTTCTTCCTTCATTCCTTCCTTTCTACTTTTCCTTCCCTTTCTACTTTCCCTTCTTTCCTTCCTACCCTTCATCTTTTTCTTTTTTTCCTTCCTCCCTCCCCTTTTCTTTCTGTCCTCCCTTGTTCTTTCTTTCTTTCCTTCTTCCTTCCTTCCCTTTTTTTCTCTTTCCTTCCTTCCTTCCTACCTGCAATGTTACAGGGCAAACAGTATGCTTATTTCCCCCCCCCCCATAATAAAGATGTATTTAAAGAATGATTCACACACGTAGGGACTCTATTGTGCGATGAATTTTCTATTGCCTTTTCACATAAATGTAGCACAAGGCACCTCTGGGCTATTCTTGTTTTGATGAATCCATAAAAACCTTTGGAAATTGAAGCTAAACTGAAGCACAGCTTACCCATCTCTGCATTTAAAGGCACATAAAGCAATTTAAAGATTTTTTTTTTTGAAGGCTTGTTTACGCAAATAGGAGAACCGAGATATTACGCCATAGAAATTAGATAAATAAATAACAACTATTTAGGAGGATGCTAATAATAGTCATCGTGCAAATAAGAGCTTCAAAAAAAAGGAAGACATCTTTATTTTTTCTTCACTTTATTTTTTTATCTTTTTATATCTTTTAAAAAAAATTCTAGGTAACATTCTTTTCCCGTGAAAATTATAATATTATACATGGGGGGGGAAATTTTCCAGTGAAAATTGTGTGAGGGGGACTTATGACCACAGTGGAACCCCAAATTTCCACTGCCAAGCAAGACAGTCGCTAAGTGAGCTTCGTCTCATTTTACGACCTCTCTTGCCACAGCCGTTAGGGGAACCGCTTGCAGTTGTTAAGTTGGCAACAGGGTTAACAACAGGTCGCAGAAAGGGGAACCACGAGATTCCGGGGGGGGGGGGGTGCTACAACCGTCATAACTATGAGTCAAGTTGCCAAGCATTTGAATGTTGTTCCAAGGAGACACTGCCATGGTCGTAAGTGTGAAAAGCAGTCGTAAGTCATTTTTTTCAGTCCCGCTAGAAGTTTGAACGGACACTAGCTGTTGTAAGTTGAGCGTTACTCGTAGCAGAGAAAACCATAGAAAAATAGAAGAATAGCAGAGTTGGAAGGGACCTTGGAGGTCTTCTAGTCCAACCCCCTGCTTAGGCTGGAAACCCTACACCATTACAGACAAATGGTTGTCCAATCTAACAAAATGAAATTCAAGGGTGAAAAAAGGAAGGTTCTACATTTATGCAACAAAACTGAAATGCACAGGTACAGTATAGGTGGTACCTTGCTCAATAGTAGCAACTGTGAAAGGGATCTTGGAGTCCTAAAGGACAACCATTGAAATAGGAGCCAGCCATGGGCAGCAGCTGCCAAAAAAGCCAACACAGTTCTAGGCTGCATAAACAGAGGGATAGAATCTAGATCACGTGAAGTGTTAATGCCACTGTATAATGCCTTAGTAAGGCCACACTTGGAATACGGCATCCAGTTTTGGTCACCACGGTGTAGAAAAGATGTGGAGACTCTGGAAAGAGTGCAGAGAAGAGCAACAAAGAGGATTAGGGGACTGGAGGCTAAAACATATGAGGAACGGTTGCAGGAACTGGGGATGTCTAGTTTAATGAAAAGACGGACCAGGGGAGACATGATAGCAGTGTTCCAATATCTCAGGGGTTGCCACAAAGAAGAGGGAGTCAAACTATTCTCCAAAGCACCTGAGGGCAGAACAAGAAGCAATGGGTGGAAATTAATCAAGGAGAGAAACAACTTAGAACTGAGGAGGAATTTCCTAACAGTGAGAACAATTAACCATTGGAACAGAAGTTGCCTCCAGAAATTGTGAATGCTCCACTGGAAGTCTTTAAGATGTTGAATAGCCATTTGTCTGAAATGGTGTAGGGTTTCCTGTCTGAGCAGGGGGTTGGACTAGAAGACCTCCAAGGTCCCTTCCAAACTGTGTTATTCTACTCTAGTCTATCTCTTCTTTAAAACCTCCAGTGATTATCCAAGTGAGAGCTGCATTCTAATAAGTTGCTAAATTTCCAAGTTAGAAGAAGTTACTCTATCTTCTTTTTTTTTTAAATCAATTTACAAGTTAATTTAACTGTTGCAAAAGTCAATGAGAACACGGCCTTCCTAGCAGGAGCTGGCCTGCTTTCGCCTCATAGGGTCACAATTTAACTATTTACTTCTTTTTTAGATGTATATGATGCCACCCCTTTCGTAGACACAACTAGAAAACCACTTTTCCAGAAATATTGAACAATGGACTCGCAAAATGTGCCACGGTCGGGTCCCAAAAATGCAGAATGACTCTATTGTCTGTATCTACAATGTTAGGGATGCCGTAGCTCAGTGGCTAAGACGTTGAGCTTGTCGATCAGAAAGGACAGCAGTTCGGCGGTTCGAATCCCTAGTGCCGCGTAACAGAGGGAGCTCCCGTGACTTGTCCCAGCTTCTGCCAACCTAGCAGTTCAAAACCACGTAAAAAATGCAAGTAGAAAAATAGGAGCCACCTTTGGTGGGAAGGGAACAGCGTTCCGTGCACCTTCGGTGTTGAGTCATGCCGGCCACATGACCACGGAGACGTCTTCGGACAACGCTGGCTCTTCGGCTTTGAAACGGAGATGAGCACCGCCCCCTAGAGTCAGGAACGACCGGCACATATGTGCAAGGGGAACCTTTACTTTTGCGATACGTTCTGTGGAACTATGAAGGAGGAAGCCACATCCCTTAACGATCTCCATCACCTTGAAGGGATGCCCCAAAATAGACGGGCGTCAACCTATTTTCCAAAGCACCAGAAGGCAGGTCAAGAAACAAGGGATGGAAATTAAATAAGGAGGGAAGTGACCTAGAATGGAGGAGAAACTTTCCTGACAATTAACTAGCTTGACTCCAGAAGTGGTGGCTACTCCAACAAGGCAGGTTTTCAAGAGGAGCTCGGACTGCCCGTTGTGTCCCATAGTATAGGGCCATGATGGCAAACGTGAGGGCACGGGTACCATCGCCAGCTGCTGTTCTGGTTTCCAGTATGTTCCGGTTTGAGCACTCCATGCCAAAAAGGCTTGCCAACACTGGACAAGGGGGCGACATGATAGTAGTCTTGTAGTATCCCCCAAGGCTCTGTTTTAGGCCGAGGACTCTTCAACATCTTCATCAATGATTTGGACGAGGGAATAAATGGGGAACTCATCAAATTTGCAGACGACACCAAGCTGGCAGGAATAGCCAACACTCCAGAAGATAGGCTGAAGATACAGAAGGATCTAGACAAACTTGAACATTGGGCACTGTCTAATAAAATGAAATTCAATGGCGAAAAGAGGAAACTCTGGCAGGCCAAAGATCCAAAAGAAAAAATGTCTGCAGGCCTGACCCAGGAGACACTATTCCAGTGATGACGAATCTTTTCAGCACCGAGTGGCCAAACTGGAGCACACATGCGCGTGCCGAAAACCAGAAGACCAGCTGGCAATGGCGTGCATGTCCAGAGAGGGCTCTGCGTGCCACTCCTGGCACGTGTGTGATAGGTTCCACCATCAAGGCGATAGGGTCTCCTGCCAGAGCAAGGGGAGTGGACTAGTAGACCTCCAAGGTCCCTTCCAGCTCTATTCCGATTTTAAAACCTATGAAGAACGGTTGCAGGAACTGGGTATGTCTAGTTTAATGAAAAGAAGGACCAGGGGAGACATGATAGCAGTCTTCCGATATCTCAGAGGTTGCCCCAAAGAAGAGGGAGTCAAACTATTCTCCAAAGCACCTGAGGGCAGAAAAAGAAGCAATGGGTGGAAACTAATCAAGGCGAGAAGCAACTTAGGACTGAGGAGGAATTTCCTGACAGTGAGGACAATGAATCAATGGAACAGAAGTTGTCTCCAGAAGTTGTGAAGGCCCCAACACTGCAAGTCTTCAAGAAGATGTTGGATAGCCGTTTGTCTGAAATGGTATAGGGCTTCCTGCCTAGGCAGGGGGTTGGACTAGAAGACCTCCAAGGTCCCTTCCAACTCTATTGTATTGTATTGTATGGGACCTAAGTTGTGTCTTACTCTTTTGCGATGCAGCCCCTCCCTCCGGGGAATCCTCACCCTTATTATAGGACTCAGTCCACATATTAACACAAAGCAGCAGATGGAACTTTCTCCCTGAACAATGGAAATCAGATCACTCTTCCTGCCAAGGATCTCTCTTTCGCCTGGCACTTCCTGTGATCGTGTGTGTGTGTGTGTGTGTGTGTGTGTGTGTGTGTGTGTGTGTGCAGATGGAAATCTCCACTCCAAGAAAGCAAAACTGACTCACAGCACATTGTCTTCCACCACCACCCCTGCATTGCAGTAAGCCACAACTTGCAGAGTTGTCGACAAGGCTGGGTTTTAAAAGCTACGACGGGCCTTGGCATCGCTCAGCGTATCGAACGAGGCACAAGGAAGGTTTTTAACAGATGAACAGAGTTGGAAGGGACCTTGCAGGTCATCTAGTCCAACCCCCGTCCAAGCAGGAGACCCTACATCTGCCTCTACCAAGGAAGGAAGGAAGGAAGGAAGGAAGGAAGGAAGGAAGGAAGGAAGGAAGGAAGGAAGGAAGGAAGGAAGGAAGGAAGGAAGGAAGGAGTAATAGATTAACAGAGTTGGAAGGGACCTTGCAGGTCATCTAGTCCAACCCCCGTTCAAGCAGGAGACCCTACATCTGCCTCTACCAAGGAAAGAAGGAAGGAAGGAAGGAAGGAAGGAAGGAAGGAAGGAAGGAAGGAAGGAAGGAAGGAAGGAGTAATAGATTAACAGAGTTGGAAGGGACCTTGCAGGTCATCTAGTCCAACCCCCTGCCCAAGCAGGACACCCTACATCTGCCTCTACCAAGGAAAGAAGGAAGGAAGGAAGGAAGGAAGGAGGGAGGGAGGGAGGGAGGGAGGGAGGGAAGGAAGGAAGGAAGGAGTAACAGATTAACAGAGTTGGAAGGGACCTTGCAGGTCATCTAGTCCAACCCCTGTCCAAGCAGGAGACCCTACATCTGTCTCTACCAAGGAAGGAAGGAAGGAAGGAAGGGAGGGAGGGAGGGAGGGAGGGAGGGAGGGAGGGAGGGGAGGGGAGGGGAGGGGAGGGAGGGAGGGAGGGAAGGAAGGAAGGAAGGAAGGAAGGAAGGAAGGAAGGAAGGAAGGGAGTAACAGATTAACAGAGTTGGAAGGGACCTTGCAGGTCATCTAGTCCAACCCCTGTCCAAGCAGGAGACCCTACATCTGTCTCTACCAAGGAAGGAAGGAAGGAAGGAAGGAAGGAAGGAAGGAAGGAAGGAAGGAGGGAGGGAGGGAGGGAGGGAGGGAGGGAGGGAGGGAGGGGAGGGGAGGGAGGGAAGGAAGGAAGGAAGGAAGGAAGGAAGGAAGGAAGGAAGGAAGGAAGGAAGGAAGGAAGGAGTAATAGATTAACAGAGTTGGAAGGGACCTTGCAGGTCATCTAGTCCAACCCCCGTCCAAGCAGGAGACCCTACATCTGTCTCTACCAAGGAAAGAAGGAAGGAAGGAAGGAAGGAAGGAAGGAAGGAAGGAAGGAAGGAAGGAAGGAAGGAAGGAAGGAAGGAAGGAGTAACAGATTAACAGAGTTGGAAGGGACCAACTCGCCACAGGGCATCTGGGAACTCTACCAAACCTGGACTCAAAGCACAACCTACAGAGTTGCCCCTGCATGGCCCCACGGGAGTCTGACAACAAATCAGAATGACAAGATCAAGATCAAAGGCCAGAGAGGGCATAAAACCAGGGTCTTTCAGCATCTCTGTCTCTTTTTCTTCTTCTTCACCCAACATCTGGAAGCATGGGATTCCCCCTTTTCTGTTCAGGAGCTCAAGCCATGTGATCCTGTCCACCATTAAACCATCTTTCCAAGCAGCCTCCATGTTTCCAGTGTCTTTTTCCCCACTTGGAACTGAACCCAGAAGGACATTTCTTCCATCTTTCTTTCTTTCTTTCTTTCTTTCTTTCTTTCTTTCTTTCTTTCTTTCTTTCTTTCTTTCTTTATGTCCACCATTAAAACCATCTTTCCAAGCAGCCTCCATGTTTCCAGTGTCTTTTTCCCCACTTGGAGCTGAACCCAGAAGGACATTTCTTCCAACTCTTTCTTTCTTTCTCTTTCTTTCTTTCTTTCTTTCTTTCTTTCTTTCTTTCTTTCTTTCTTTCTTTCTTTCCAAGCAGCCTCCATCTTTCTCTCTCTCTCTTTCTATCTCCCTCTCTCTTTCTCTCTCTCCCTCTTTCTTTCAATCTTTCTTTCTTTCATGTGATCCTGTCCACCATTAAACCATCTTTCCAAGCAGCCTCCATCTTTCTTTCATTCTTTCTTTCTTTCATGTGATCCTGTCCACCATTAAAACCCTCTTTCCAAGCAGCCTCCATCTTTCTTTCATTCTTTCTTTCTTTCATGTGATCCTGTCCACCATTAAACCATCTTTCCAAGCAGCCTCCATCTTTCTTTCATTCTTTCTTTCTTTCATGTGATCCTGTCCACCATTAAAACCCTCTTTCCAAGCAGCCTCCGTGTTTCCAGGGTCTTTTCCCCCACTTGGAGCTGAACCCAAAAGGACATTTCTTCCGACAATTCTTTGGCAAGGAGATGGATCTTAGGGAAAGATGACCGAAAGTTACCAACCTGCATTTCAGCAGAACTTAAAAGTCCATGGCGGGGAAAGAGAAAATAAAATAAATAAAATAACAATTTTATAAAACCCTTTACAAATCCAATTGATCTGAGATTACAGGGGGCGTTTTGAAGGCAGGGAAATGTAATAAAAAGGGGGAGAGAAAGGAGAGAAGGAAGCGAAAAAGAGCCACGCAAAGCGTTTTATTAAATGCAACCATTGGTGGCATCAGCAAAACTGCAATCCATCTACATTTTCCCCGCTGCTAAAAGAAAAGTGGAAAAGTGTGTTTCTTGGCCTCGAGGCTTAGGAGCTAAAACTAGTCAAAGTCAAATGTCTACAGAGATCATCCGTCATCCAGGGTTGTTGCAAAGGTGCCTTTTTTTCCACCTTTTGCTTTGAAGATGTTTCCCTTCTCATCCAAGAAGCTTCTTCAGCTCTGACTGGATGGTGGGGAAGGGAAGGATTGATGCTCCTTGCAGACAGCTGGTCCTTTGCATCCTTTTAGAGAGTCATCGAGGTCACTTGGAGGTCTATCTGCGTCCTCAGGTCATGGACTGTGTCAGGTTTTTCTTTGAAGACGTTTCCCTTCTCATCCAAGAAGCTTCTTCGGCTCTGACTGGGTGGTGGGGAATGGAAGGATTTTTACTCCTTGCAGGCAGCTGGTCATTTGCATCCTTTGAGAGGGCCCTTGAGGCCACTTGGAGGTTTCTCTGTGTCCTCAGGTCATGGGCTGTGTCAGGTTTTTCTTTGAAGACATTTCTCTTCTCATCCAAGAAGCTTCATCAGCTCTGCCTGGATGGTGGGGAAGGGAAGGATTGATGCTCCTTGCAGACAGCTGGTCCTTTGCATCCTTTTAGAGGGTCCTTGAGGCCACTTGGAGGTTTATCTGTGTCCTCAGGGTCACCTGAGCAGTGCAATTGGTTCCTGTAGTCTGCAATTTTTTCTGGAAATCCATTCATACTTCCACACCATTCCAAGGTTGTTCATCCCAAATTGTGTAGCTAAAAGTCTGTAGGCTAAAACACTGGGCGGGGGGGGGGGGCATGATAGCAGGATTCCAGTATTTCACAATAGCAGAGTTGCCACAATTGCCACAAAGAAGAGGGAGTCAAGCTATTCTCCAAGGCGTCTGAAGGCAGAACAAGAAGCAATGGGTGGAAACTAATCAAGGAGAGAAGCAATTTAGAACTGAGGAGGAATTTCCTGACAGTTAGAACAATTCATCAGTAGAACAGAAATTGCCTCCAGAAGTTGTGAATGCCCCAACACTGCAAGTCTTTAAGAAGATGTTGGAGAGCCATTTGTCTGAAATGGTATAGGGCTTCCTGCCTAGGCAGGGGGTTGGACTAGAAGACCTCCAAGGTCCCTTCCAACTCTGCTGTTGTATTATCTTCCAAAAGTCTGACTGTAGACCCCGTGCCTGTCTGGAGAGCTTTTTTCAAGCCCTAGCCAATACAGACAGCTCTCGACTTACGACCGCAAGGGAGCCCAATATTTCAGTTCTTAAGCGAGGCATTTGTTAAGCGAGGTTCGTCCCCGTTTTACGATTTTTTTACATTCGTACGTTTTTGCGGCAGATCAGTTACAAACACGATGAAGCGAATCTGGCTACCCCCGTTGCCATCAGACGGTCGCTAAAGAGGATTACCTGACCCCAGGACCGTCATAAATACGAGCGTGTGAATTTCGATCCCGTGAACACAGGGGTCGTAACGGCGAGAAACGGTCATCCGTCCCATTTTTCAGTGTGGTCGTAACTTCAAGCGGTCACTACACTAACTGTTGTAAGTCAAGGACTAGAGGTGCAGGTAAGTCCTCCTCTTACGACGGCAACTAAGCCCGAGATTTATGTTGCTAAGGGGAAAAAAAGGGTGTGGAGTGAGCTTGGCTCCCATTTTACGACTTTACGTGCCACGTTTGTGAAGCGAATCGCTGCAGTCGTTCAATTAGCAACACGGTCGTTAAGCGAATCCAGCTTTCCCCCTAGACTTTGCCCGTCGGGCGGTCGCAAAACGGAATCCCCGGACCCCAGTATGCTGCAGCCGTTCTAAATGTAAGTCAGTCGCCAAGCCTCTGAATTTCGATCCCGCGAACACGGGAATGCGACCAAGGTCACAGCGGTGGAAAACGCTTTCGCAGTGCCGATGTAACTTTGGAACAGTCACTAAGCGGAACGTTGTAAGTCGGGGACTGCCTGTACTCAGGCCAAGCGTAGATTTCAGTATCTGATCAAAAGCAAACTCGGTGGCTTCTTGGAAGTCCAACGTGGCTGTTTGTTACTATAAAAATAGGAACATGTGAAATCACCCACCCGAGCAGAGTAAAGTTACTCCATGTGATTTATTTATTACTCTGCCAAGAGCCATGACAAGCCGGCTACTAGCACAGAGCCCAGGATGAAGATAATAAAAATAATCATAATTTACTGAGAACAGCTTAATCCTGGGACAACACATGTAGTCCTTACAACAGTGTGTTTTCTTGCTTGGAATTACGTCACAAATGTTTGATAAAAACTTGAAATACTTAATTGTAAATATTTTGACAGCAGCTAGAATTGTATTTGCAAAAAAATTGGAGAAATGAGAAACTACCCTCCCAAGAAGAAGTTATTTCTAAAATTATGGAATGTGCAGAGATGAGTAGATTAACATTTGAAGTTAGAGAGCAAGAGAGCGAACAATTTTATGACATAGGGAATAAGTTTTATCAATGGTTGGAAAAAAGGGAAACTTAGGGGATATAATATACATATTATATTATTATAAAACTTGGATAAATTTTGGTCTTTAGAAGGAGAAAATATTTTATTTTATAATGGCAAAGTAACCTCTAGAGACAATGGAAAACAATGTCATAAAATGGGAAGATTTTCTTTCCTCCCTTTTTTTAATACTTTGTTTATATATTGCATAATCATGGGGAAAAGATTGATTTGATAAATGAAAATGTTGTTATGTGAAACAAAGGTGATATATATGTAATGGAAGGAAAATTGATAAATATGTTTGTGATCTCCGTACCATCTCGGACCTCCCCTTGTTCCGCCGGCACTTAAAAACTTACTATTTTCATCTGGCCGGCCTAACATGAACTACTCCGCACCCAACTGTCTTATAACAAATCAAAGTTTTAATTTATGGGTTTTAAATTTATTTTAAGCAGGGTCTTGATTTAATTTAGTTATTATTTAGTAATATTTTGTATTTATGTATATTTATTTGAAATCTCTGTTCGCCGCCCCGAGT
>CM077645.1:220898071-220921013 GCA_039707465.1 Rhabdophis nuchalis | reverse complement strand
GACACTACGGAGACGTAATTTGCTCTTAGTATCTTGAGTTCCTCTCAATTATGTAATTGCAGACTGCAAGGCATCGGTGCGCTTGTGTTAGCTAGGCTCCACGTGTGTTTATTAATTATAATAATTAATTTTTCTATTTAACCGTCCCGAGTGCCATTCTCCGGCAGGCGGGCCAAGAATGCTTAACCGATCGGGGAAACTGAGGCTCCTAGGAAAGTAGTGAGAGAGAGGGAAAGAGAGAACAATCAACACACAAAAAACACAGAGTCTTCGGGGAAAAATAATAATCAAAAGGCTAATTTTTAAAAAAGAAAGATGTACTTTCGTTGCCTTCCTAATTAGCATTGCACAAGGAGGTGCTAATGAGAAACAATGCAAATTTCGGTGCTCCACCTGGCTATATTTTGTGCATGAAAAATTACCTCAATTAATGCTTTTTGAAACCTGATGTTTGTGGTGTGCACACAAAAGCTCCTCCTCCTCCTCCTCCTCCTCCTCCTCCTCCTCCTCCCAAACCCCACTCCCTTCTACCACTGATGATGTTGCCTACTTGGGTCACGAAATGTCTGCAAGAAAACATCCAAGCTCAGAGAGCACCCAGGACCCTACAGTCTTCCTCCTCCTCCTCCTCCTCCTCCTCCTCCTCCTCCTCCTCCTCACTCCTCCTCCTCCTCCTCCTCCTCCTCCTCCTCCTCCTCCTCCTCCCTCTCCCACCTAAATTCCACTCCCTTCTAACACTGATGATGTTATCAAGTTGGGTCATAAAATGTCTGCAAGAAAGCATCCAAGCTCAGAGAGCATCAAGGATAATGTCAGATTTCCAAATAGCATCCAAAAGTAAATCAGAGTCCGAGGCAAAGTATTACTCAAATTGATGAAGAGAGCCATGTTGGCACATCTGGGGAAACCCCGAATCTAAAAATGTCCCCGTTTTCCCCACCCAGTTGAACGTTCAAGATCTTGTCCCCACACCCACCAGTCCATCCCATGGTCCAATCTCCCACTGCCATGCTCGCTGCTTCCACTCATCAATCCTGGCCAGGTGCAGAGAAAAAAATGACCTTGGCTTTCTAAGAAGAATGTTGTTATGGCTACATATCACCCAACTCCCACTTTCCCATAATAGAAAATAGACAGTTGAAAGTGTGGCAGGTCTGAAGTCCAAAAGAAAAGATAGCTTGCAGGCATGACAGACCCCACAGGCTTCCTCCTCCTCCTCCTCCTCCTCCTCCTCCTCCTCCTCCTCCTCCTCCTCCTCCTCCTCCTCCTCCTCCTCCTCCTCCTCCTCCTCCTCCTCCTCCTCCTCCTCTCCCTCCTCCTCTCCTCTCCTCTCCTTTCTAGAAAACTGAGGCAGAACCCTCTGTTACACAACAGGTGTACCGTATAAGACACAGCTTTTTCCCTCAAAAAGACTGAAAATCTGGGTGCGTCTTATACACTGAATACAGCATTTTGTTGGCTCCCGAAACTCTGCTCCATTCACCAAGAAAGCTTTCAGAGAGCTCCTGGGGGCTGGGAAAGGCAGAAATGAGTGGAAAATGGCCCATTTTTGCCCCCCCCCGGCCCCCAGGAGCACTCTACAAGCCTCCTAAAAGCTATTCATGCCCTTTTTTTGACAAAAAACAGCCCCCCTTTCACAAAAAACAGGCTGTATTTTGCTCGTTTTTGGGGGGCCTTCACCCTCCAGCCTAAAAGCTATTCATGCCCTTTTTTTTTGAAAAATAAAACGGGCCCGTTTTCATGAAAAACGGGCCGTTTTTGGGAAGTTTTGCAGACCGCAAAAACATTTTTTTTAAAAAAAATTCCTTTTCAAAACCTTGCTGCGTCTTATACTCTGGTGCGTCTTATGCTCCGAAAAATATGGTGCATATTGGAGAAGATGTCAAGTCAGAAATATGTACCAATCCTGGGTGGTCATAGGTTGGATGGATGGCCTTCCATCCAAGGAAACCAGGATGGCAGAAGGAAGAGGGTTTATTTGCGTTGGTTGCTATTCCCCAAAGCACCTGAAGGCCTGACAAGGAATCATGGATGGGAACTGACCAAGGAGAGATTCAACCTTGAAAAAAGGAGGAATTTCCTGACAGTGAGAGCAATCAATCCATGGGACAGAAGTTGCCTTCAGAAGTTGTTGGGAGCTTCATCCCTGGAGATTTTCAAGAAGAGACTGGACTGCCATCTGTCAGAAATGGTGTAGGGTCTCCTGCTTGGACGGGCAGTTGGACTAGATGACCTACAAGGTCCCTTCCAACTCTGTTATTTTGTTATTATTAAAGGGAGATTCAACCTAGAAATAAGGAGGAATTTCCTGACAGTGAGAACAATCAACCCGTGGAACAGAAGTTGCCTTCGGAAGTTGTGGGAGTTTCATCTCTGGGAGCTTTCAAGAAGAGACTGGACTGCCATCTGTCAGAAGTGGTGTGGGGTCTCTTGCTTGAGCGAGGTGTTGGACTAGATGACCTACAACGTCCCTTCCAACTCTCTTAATCTGTAAAGGATGTTGAGATTCTAGAAAGGGTGCAGAGAAGAGCTATCAACATAATGAGGGGACTGGAGGCTAAAGCATACAATGAACAGTTGCAGGAACTGGGCATGGCTAGTCTAGTGAAGAGAAGGACCAGGGGAGACATGAGAGCAGTCGATCAATATGTGAGGGGATATCCCAGAGAGGAGGGGGATCAAGCTATTTTCCAAAGCCCCTGAAGGCCAGAGAAGGAACAATGGATGGAAACTGACCAAGGGGAGATCCAACCTGGAAATAAGGAGGAATTTCCTGACAATGAGAGCAATCAACCCAAGGAACAGAAGTTGCCTTCGGAAGTTGTGGGAGCTTCATCCCTGGAGGCTTCCAAGAAGAGACTGAACTGTCATCTGTCAGAAATGGTGTAGGGCCTCCTGCTTGGGCAGAGGTTGGACTAGATGACCTACAACAGGGGTCCCCAACCTTTGCAACTTTAAGTCTGAAGGACTTCAGCTCCCAGAATTCTGAAGTCCTTCAGACTTGAAGTTGCAAAGGTTGGAGACCCCTGACCTACAAGGCCCCCTCCAATGTTACTCTGTTAAAGTGCGCCTTAGGGAAACCTTAAGCGAGATGTTAGCTTTTGCCAGCATTTAAGGCAGAGATCTGCCATGTTGGCTCTTTTAAGACTGGTGGACTTCAACGCCCAGAATTCCCCAGTCAGCCGTGATGGCAGGGGAATTCTGGGAGTTGAAGTCCACCAGTCTTAAAAGAGCCAACTTTGCAGACCCCCTGATCTAAGGTGACCAACAGATTCTCTTTGTCGGGCGACGTTTTCTGAGGGACAGGAGACAGGTTGGCGAGTGTATCTTTACATTAAGGTTAATCTATGGGAGGCTCATTGAAGTAGGGATTTGTTGCCTAGCAACAGGCATATCTTTATATACCTTGTGCAGCTGTGGGTGGTTGTGATCTGAAGTGGATTCCTGCTTTCTCCCTCCAAGGGCTGCCAAAGACATCCGTTCAGCTTCTCTGAATTCCTGCAGGATCACAAGCGAGATTGATCCTGGCCAAGCTGGACTCATCCTCTTCATTTGGAGACAAGCAGGAGGAAGAACCAGGCAGAAGCAAAACGAAAGGGACCCCAATGAAAACCCCGATGGAGAAATAAGTTTCAGGACTTTGCTAAGCCAAGGCTTCCTAGAGAAGATTTGAACGCGGAACTGGAGTCAAAGCACCTGTGAGAATGGAGGAAGGAAACCCAAGATGGGGAGGACCATTTGCAGCAGAGACCCAAACAGAGGTTCTCCAGAGTTTTTGATCTTGTAACGGTGAGAATGTCCTGAAGGAACAGCAGCCTAGGAGGAAGCAGACGGACTGTCTTCCAACCTTTAACAGATGTAGCAGATTAACAGAGTTGGATGGGAGCTTGTAGGTCATCTAGTCCAACCCCCTGCCCAAGCAGGAGACCCTACACTATTTCTGACAGATGGCGGTCCAACCTCTTTCAAGAAGCTCCCACAACTTCTGAAGGCAACTTCTGTTCCGTGGATTGATTGTTCTCACGGTCAGAAAATTCCTCCTTATTTCCAGGTTGAATCTCTCCTCGGTCAGTTTCCATCCATTCTTCCTTGTCTGGCCTTCGGGGGCTTTGGAAAATAGCTTGACCCCCTCCTCTCTGTGGCAACCCCTCAAATATTGGAAGATGCTATCATGTCTCCCTTGGTCCTTCTCTTCACTAGACCAGCCATGCCCAGTTCCTGCAACCGTTCTTCTTATGTTTGGGCCTCCAGTCCCCTCATCATCTTGGTTGCTCTTCTCTGCACTCTTTCTAGAGTCTCCACATCTTTATTTTAGTGGAGTGACCAAAACTGAATGCTGTATTCCACGTGTGGCCTTCCCAAGACATTATAAAGTGGTATTAACCCTTCACGTGATCTTGATTCTCTCCCTCTGTTGATGCAGCCTAGACCTGTGTTGGCTTTTTTGGCTGCTGCCACACACGGCTGGCTCATATTTAGCTGGTTGTCCACTAAGACTCCAAGATCCCTCTCCCAGTCACTGCTAGTAAGCCTGGTTTCATCCAGTCTATATGTGGACCTTTGGGTTTTTCTTGCCTAAGTGTAAAACATGACTTTTCTCTACATTGAATTTGTTAGATAGGGTCCAGGGTTCAAGTCTTGTCAAGGTCTCTGGAACGAACCTACCCCCCGAACTCAGAACGACCACGGACCTCCGCTCCTTCCGCCAAAAGACCTACTTTTTCCAACAGGCCGGCCTGGCCTAATTTACCTCACCTAGCCTATAGTCTGAAGCTAAATTGTTTTCATTGGTTTTAAGGGGAAATAGTTTGAATGATTCTATAAATTTTAGCACAGGGGATAATTATTTAATCTGGTTTTAAATATTTATAAATTGTTACGCTTACATGTTTTTAATGTCCTGTGCACCGCCCCGAGTCCCTTCGGGGAAAGGGAGCGGTCTATAAATCTAACAAATAAAAAAATAAAATAATAAATAAATAAATAAAATAAAAGGTCCATCTGGATCTTGAGCCTATTATTTGAGGGGCTTTCCCAGAGGAGTGTGTGTGTGTGTGTCAACCTATTCTCCAAAACACCTGAAGGCAGGACAAGAAACAACGAATAAGCAATTAGAGAACCAGCCTAGAACCAAGAAACAAAAAATTCTAATTATGAGAGCAATGAATCAGTGGAACAACTTGCCACCAGAAGTTGTGGGTGTTCCAGTGGTGGGTTTCAAATTTTTTAGAACCTACTCTGTAGGTGTGGCCTATTTTGTGGGCGTGGCTTGGCAGTCATGTGACAGGGTGGGAGTGGCCACCTTTTAAAATGTGGTGAAACTCATTTAACAACGCTCTTGCTTAGCAACCAAAATTTTGGACTCAATTGTGATGGTAAATTCTTTCTTTCTTTCTTTCTTTCTTTCTTTCTTTCTTTCTTTCTTTCTTTCTTTCTTTCTTTCTTTCTTTCTTTCTTTCTTTCTTTCTTTCTTTCTTTCTTTCTTTCTTTCTTTCTTTCTTTCTTTCTTCCTTCCTTCCTTCCTTCCTTCCTTCCTTCCTTCCTTCCTTCCTTCCTTCCCCTTCCCTTCCCTTTCCTTTCCTTTCCTTTCCTTTCCTTCCCGTTGGGTCACTGGCAGCGGCAGGCCAGATTTACTTCCAGGTACGCCGGTGGAACCCCCTCTCACCGGTTCTCTAAATTTCACCAACTGGCTCTCGCGAGTAGGTGCGAGCCTACAGAAACCCATCACTGATGGCTGGGTAGGTAGGTAGGTAGGTAGGTAGGTAGGTAGGTAGGTAGGTAGGTAGGTAGGTAGGTAGGTAGGTAGGATGGATGGATGGATGGGATAGGATAGGATAGGATAGGAGAGACAGACAGACAGACAGACAGACAGACAGACAGACAGACAGACAGACAGACAGATATGTTGAGACTCTGGAAAGAGTGCAGAGAAGAGCCCCAAAGATGATTGGGGGGCTGGAGGTTAAAACATAAAAAGAACGATTTAGCCTCCTGTCAAATCTTAATAAAACAAGTCCAATTTTGCTCAAAATGGCCTTTTTCCCTCGCATTAATGAGACAGTTGGGCTCCCCCTCCCCTTTTTCAATTTTCTTTCTTTCTTTCTTTCTTTCTTTCTTTCTTTCTTTCTTTCTTTCTTTCTTTCTTTCTTTCTTTCTTTCTTTCTTTCTTTCTTTCTTTCTTTCTTTCTTTCTTTCTTTCTTTCTTTCTTTCTTTCTTTCTTTCTTTCTTTCTTTCTTTCTTTCTTTCTTTCTTTCTTCCTTCCTTCCTTCCTTCCTTTCCCTTCCCTTCCCTTCCCTTCCCTTCCCTTCCCTTCCCGTTGGGTCACTGGCAGCGGCGGGTCAGATTTACTTCCAGGTACGCCGGTGGAACCCCCTCTCACCGGTTCTCTAAATTTCACCAACCGGCTCTCGTGAGTAGGTGCGACCCTGCAGAAGCCCACCACTGGGGTGTTCCGACACTGGAAGTTTTGAAGAAGAGATTGGACAACCAGAATAGGATCTCTCGGAAGAGGGGGTTGGACTAGAAGATCTCACAGGTCCCTTCCAACTCAGTTATTCTGTGAAAACCACCATTCTGAGAACCTTGGAATAAATTCTCGGCGTCCTGGGAACTCTCTGCCGATTGAAAAACCCCTTGGAGCCACGGGATGGGCAGAGTTAGCTTTCCCGTTATAGAATGCCCTTCGAGTGAGATTTGGCACTAGACAAAGAAAGTGGTTGGCGGTTGGAAATACCAAGGAGTGGGCTGGATCGGAACTTTTTCCCTTGGCCTTTTCTTCTCTCAGATTGGTCCTCGTGCATTTCTATTTTATAAAGTCAATTCTGCAGCTTCAAACTCTTCTTCAAATGTAGCTCTCCCAGCTAAAGACAAGGTGGTTCTTTGGGAAATTGAGTTACTGTCTTCTAAAGCAAGGGTCTCCAACCTTTGCACCTTTAAGTCTGAAGGACCTCAGCTCCCAGACTTCTCCAACCTTTGGGGCAACCATCTCCTGAAGCAGGGGTCTCCAACCTTTGCAACTTTAAGTCTGAAGGACTTCAGCTCCCAGACTTCTCCAACCTTTGGGGCAACCATCTCCTGAAGCAGGGGTCTCCAACCTTTGCAACTTTAAGTCTGAAGGACTTCAGCTACCAGACTTCTCCAGCCTTTGGGGCAACCATCTCCTGGAGCAGGGGTCTCCAACCTTTGCAACTTTAAGTCTGAAGGACCTCAGCTCCCAGACTTCTCCAACCTTTGGGGCAACCATCTCCTGGAGCAGGGGTCTCCAACCTTTGCAACTTTAAGTCTGAAGGACTTCAGCTCCCAGACTTCTCCAACCTTTGGGGCAACCATCTCCTGGAGCAGGGGTCTCCAACCTTTGCAACTTTAAGTCTGAAGGACTTCAGCTACCAGACTTCTCCAACCTTTGGGGCAACCATCTCCTGGAGCAGGGGTCTCTAACCTCTGCAACTTTAAGTCTGAAGGACTTCAGCTACCAGACTTCTCCAGCCAGCTTTGCATTCGCATCCTTTTAGAGCAGGGGTCTCCAACCTTTGCAACTTTAAGTCTGAAGGACTTCAGCTACCAGACTTCTCCAGCCAGCTTTGCATTCGCATCCTTTTAGAGCAGTGGTCTCCAACCTTTGCAACTTTAAGTCTGAAGGACTTCAGCTCCCAGGCTTCTCCAGCCAGCCAAGCTGGCTGGAGAAGTCTGGGAGCTGAAGTCCTTCAGACTTAAAGTTGAAAAGGTTGGAGACACCTGTTCTAAACAACAACTCCTCCTCCTCCTCCTCCTCCTCCTCCTCCTCCTCCTCCTCCTCCTCCTCCTCCTCCTCCTCCTCCTCCTCCTCCTCCCATCTAGCTCCTCCATTCTGCAAACCCACTCCCTTTTAGCACTGAGGATGTTAAAAAGTTGGGTCATGAAACGTCTGCAAGAAAACAATTATGCTTAGAGAGCAACGAAGACCTTACAGTCCTCCTGCTTCTCCTCCTCCTCCTCCCTGTATAAAAAAATGCGTTTTTTGAAGGGGAAGGGGCGCCATCCCCTTTCCCACTTCTGGAGCTATTTATTCAACGCCAGCCCCGTTCCCCTCCGACCTGACTGACGTGCTCTTCCACCAATTTCCTTGGCAGGGCTTCCGGTCGGTGGCAAAAAAAACCCCGCCTTCCCAAAGATCTGTAGAAAAGCACCTTAGCAACATTCAAAGAAGAAAGAAAAAAATAGAACCACCCCTCATTATTCCACACTCCTTTTTCCATCTTCTTCTTCTTCTTTTTTTTGAATCAATTAGCCGAAGAAAAATGTCAAGGCCATTTATAGCATGGAGAAGCCTTAACGTTTGCAGTGGGAACACTTCTGTGCTAGCGTCTCTCTGTCTCTCTGTCTCTCTCTCTGTCTCTCTCTCTGTCTCTGTGTCTCTCTGTCTCTCTGTGTCTCTGTCTCTCTCTGTCGCTGTCTCTCTCTCTCTCTCTCTCTCTGTCTCTCTGTCTCTCTCTGTTTCTCTGTCTCTCTCTCTCTGTCTCTCTGTCTCTCTGTCTCTTTCTCTCTCTGTGTCTCTCTGTCTCTCTCTGTCTCTGTCTCTCTCTGTCTCTCTCTCTGTCTTTCTCTGTCTCTCTGTCTCTGTCTCTCTCTTTCTCTCTGTCTCTCTCTCTCTCTGTCGCTCTCTCTCTGTTTCTCTGTCTCTCTCTGTCTCTCTGTCTCTCTCTCTGTGTGTGTCTGTCTCTCTGTCTCTCTCTCTCTGTCTGTCTCTCTGTCTCTCTCTCTGTCTCTCTTTCTCTCTGTCTCTCTCTCTCTGTCTCTCTCTCTGTCTCTCTCTGTCTCTCTCTGTCTCTCTGTCTCTCTGTCTCTCTCTGTCTCTCTGTCTCTCTCTCTGTCTCTCTGTCTCTCTCTCTCTCTCTCTCTCTCTCTGGTGTGTGTGTGTGTGTGTAAAGAGAGCCGCACAGAATCAAAACTCCTGCATGACTCAACCACCGATCTGCCAGGAAAACTGCCTCCCACCCAGATAATACCCAGCCAGCTAAACAACCGCAAAAGCAAGGTACCTACGTGAACAATTCGAGCCAGAAACGGTACCCACAAGGGTTGAGGACAAGTTGCCTGCACAACACACAGGGGAGGGAAAGGACAAAAAAAAACAAAAAACCCAATTGTTTTCACCCAGCTCCCAAACATGACAAACTCTTAGTAGTTAACAAAAACTTAAAAAAAAGTTTTTAAGTAAACATTAAAAACATTGGGCCTAGTGGGTCGTTTCTAGCACAGTCATTTCCATGGAGTTTTTTTTATCTTAGGTTTAGGTTTAAGTTTACTGGTTTTTTGTACCGCCCTCCTCCCGAAGGACTCAGGGCGGTGTACAGCCAGAGTAAAAACAAATATATAAAAGTTTAAAAAGTTTTTAAAAGACATATTAAACAATTTGGCCTAACAATGAAAAACCCCAACCAACCCTGATTAAAATTCATAAAAAATTGTAATTTAAAAATCATTATTATGCCAGCCCGGCTTGTTGGAAGAAAAAGGTTTTGAGAGCACGGCGGAAGGTGCGTACGTCAGGGATAGTTCTTAATTCCGGGGGCAATTCCTTCCAGAGGACGGGCTCCCACGGAGAAGGCTCTCCCCCTGGGTATCGCCAGTTGACATTGTCTAGCCAACGGCACCATGAGGAGACCCTCTCTATGGGAGCGTACGGGCTGGTGGAGGCTCTCGGTGGCAGAAGGCGATCTCGAAGGTACCCAGGTCCTAAGCCATGGAGCGCTTTAAAGATAGTAACCAACACCTTGAATCGCACCCGGAAAACCACCGGAAGCCAGTGCAGCTCACGCAGGAGGGGTGTTACATGGGAGCATCGCGTCGCTCCCATAATTACCCGCATGGCCGCATTCTGGACCAGTTGGAGCCCCATGTAGAGAGCATTACAGTAGTCCAGATGGGAAGACAATACAACAATAAAAGTTTTTATCCATCCCGTAGGTATGTGTGGTCAAGTCAAATTACCTACACATGAATCCCTTATATGTTGTAGTTACTGTGAGTACATACGCATATCCGATTCCTACCTGTCGTACAATATGAATACCATATTTTCCAGTTCTTAACTTATCCATGTTTCTCTGTCCAGACCCTTTCCCCTAACCATCGTTACCGTTTGTCCCAGATTTCGTGATAGTCTTGGAGCTCTAGAGTTGGTCTGTCCATTTTTGCCGCATGTCAGTATCTTCTTTATTATTTCTTGTTCCGAAATAATATTTCGGAACAATATTTTTCCGGTTTTGTGCGAAAGACCAGACTTGCTGCCGTTAAGTTATGCAACGTTAAATATAATCCAAATGAAATGTTCCCTTTCTTAGGCGTGCCGGCAGCTGCTCTCTCGCAGCAATAGGGATACCTTCCTTCCTTCCTTCCTTCCTTCCTTCCTTCCTTCCTTCCTTCCTTCCTTCCTTCCTTCCTTCCTTCCTTCACAATAGCACTTAGACTTATACACCCCCTGATATTAGAACGACCACCGACCTCCGCTCCTTCCGTGTAAAATTGAAGACCCATCTCTTTCGACTGGCCGGCCTTGAATAGTTCTCTCTGTCTTTTAATTATAAATTTTAAATGGGTTTTTAATTTATGTTTTTAGCACGGGTAGATTTATTTAATTCGATTTTAAGAAATATTTGTATTATTGTATATTGTTTTTAATTATGCCTGTGTACCGCCCCGGGTCCCTGTGGGGAGAGGGTGCGGTTAATAAATCCCAATTTATTATTATTATTATTATTATTACTTCACCGTGCTTTCCAGCCCTCTCTAAGCGGTTTGCAGAGTCAGTCTCTTGCCCCCCAACAATCTGGGTCCTCATTTGACCCACCTCAGAAGGACGGGAGGCTGAGTCAATCTGGAGCCTGGTGAGATTCGAACTGCCAAACTGCTGGCAGCCGGCAGTCAGCAGAAGGTGCCTGCAGTACTGTACTGCACCACTGTGGCTCATAGCAGGCTACAAAGTCTCTAAGTGTAAAAGAAAGACTAGGAGGTGACATGATAGCAGCCTTCCAATATCTCAGGGGTTGCCCCAAAGAAGAGGGAGTCAAGCTATTCTCCAAGGCACCTGAGGGCAGAACAAGAAGCAACGGGTGGAAACTAATCAACGAGAGAAGCAACTTAGGACTAAGGAGAAATTTCCTGACAGCTAGAAAAATGAATCAGTGGAACAGAAATTGCCTCCAGAAGTTGTGAATGTCCCAACACTGGAAGTCTTTAAGAAGATGTTGGAGAGCCATTTGTCTGAAAGGGTATAGGGTCTGGTGCTTGAGCAGGGGTTGGACTAGAAGACCTCCAAGGTCCTTTCCAACTCTAGTATTCGCTTAGATGTCTTCCGTTAGATCTGTTAAGCTACAGGCAGACAACAGAAGTGGAGAATGACCCGAAGGCACAAACCTTCTCAATTTATTCTTTAAAGTACACAGAGCCATTATTTATTTTTTTCTTTTAAGTTATCCAGGGATCTCTCCTTCCTCAAATCCTGAAAATAGCTTTTCCTTTTTAGAAGCTTAATTCAATTTTACAGAGGGGAGAAGAGATGGTTGTTTTTTTTTTGTTTAAATAAAAAAAAGAAAGAACCAAGTGGCAAAGAAAGATATCCAGGTAGTTAATGGAGCAGGGAGTCACAGGTAATGAATGATAACTCAACAGAACCGAGAGAGAGACGGAGCAAAGGGTCAGTCTACTGCAATGATATGAGACATAAAATCCCTTTATGGGGCCTTCAAATGCACAGGAGCAATTCTGCTTGGCCACGCTTCAGAACTTAACAATCCTCCTCCTGATAAATCAACAAGACGGAAGAGGTTCAACAGGATGTAATGGAGTTGGGTGACTCCTCGCGCAGGGAGCAGGGGTGTGTGTGTTGCTGAATGACAATAGAATTTGAATTTTGAATTTATTTATATTTATATCCCGCCCTTCTCCACAGAGGACCCAGGGCGGCGCACAGGAATTTAAAAACATACAAAAATACAAAAAATAAATACATAATTTAAAATATATTAAACTATCCTAATCCTAATGCTAAAACCAAATTTTAAAATACCCAATTTAAAACTTTTTAAAAAGTCCCCGTGGGAGGTTAGGCTAGGCCGGCTTGTTGGAAAAGATGAGTCTTTAGACATTGGCGGAAGAGGCGGAGGTCGGTGATGGTGCGTAATTCAGGGGGTAGGTCGTTCCAAAGGGCTGGGCCCGCCACAGAGAAGGCTCTTCCCCTGGGTGTCGCCAGTCGGCATTGTCCGGCCGACGGCACCCTGAGAAGACCCTCTCTGTGGGAGCGGATCGGCCGAAGAGATCTATGGGGCAGAAGGCGGTCTCGCATATAACTAGGCCCCGAGCGATGGAGCGCTTTAAAGATGGTCGTCAAAACCTTGAAGCGCACCCGAAAGGCCACAGGAAGCCAGTGCAGCTCACGCAGGATCGGTGTTATGTGGGAGCATCTAGAGGCTCCCGTAATCACCCGCGCGGCTGCATTCTGCACTAACTGTAGCTTTCGAGTGCACCTCAAGGGAAGCCCCATGTAGAGAGCATTGCAGTAGCCGAGTCGGGAATAGAGCTGGAAGGGGGCCTTGGAGGTCTTCCAGTCGAGCCGAGGTGTGGTGCAGTGGTTAGAGTGCATCACGGCAGGCTACGTCAACTGACTGCTAGATGTAATTGGGCAGTTCGAATCTCACCAGGATCAAGGTTGACTCAACTTCCCATCCTTCTAGGGTGGGTAAAATGAAGACCCAGAATGTTGGGGGCAAGAGGCTGATCTGCAAACTGCTTAGAGAGGGGCTGCTTAGAGAGCACTGTGAAACAGTCTTAAGTGTTATTGCTATCTTCCTCCCTCCCTCCCTCCCTCCTTCCTTCCCTCCCTTCCTCCTTCCCTCCCTTCCTTCCTATTGACTCAGCCTTCCATCCTTCCAAGGTGGGGTAAATGAGGAGCCAGATTGTTGGGGGCAAGAGGCTAACTCTGCAAACCACTTAGAGAAACCACCAGCATATAAGTCGTAAGTGCTATTGGTATCTTCCTTCCTTCCTTCCTTCCTTCCTTCCTTCCTTCCTTCCTTCCTTCCTTCCTTCCTTCCTTCCTTCTTTCCTTCCTTCCTATTGACTCAGTGTTCTGTCCTTCTGGGGTGGGTAAAATGAGGAGCCAGATTGTTGGGGGCAAGAGGCTGACTCTGTAAACTGCTTAGAGAGGGTGGTAAAATCACTATATGTCAGGGTCCCAAATAGTATCCAAAATTAAATCAGAGTCCGAGGCAAAGTATTGCTCAAAATTCTAATTGATGAAGAGAGCCATGTTGGCACATCTGGGGAAACCCTAATCTGAAAGCTTCCTAGTTTTCCCCACCCAGTTTGAAGATCTTGCCCCCACACCCACAAGTCCATTCCATGGTCCAATCACCCACTGCCATGTTGGCAGCTTCTACCCATCCAGTTCCGGCCAGGTGCAGAGACAAAGATGACCTTGGCTTTCTAAGAAGAATGTTGTTATGGCTACATATCATCTAACTCCGTACAATCCCCTATTTTCCCACCATAAAAAATGCATAGTAGAATAATAGAAAGTGTGGCAGGCCAAAGACCCCAAAGAAAAGATGGCTGCAGGCCAGACACTATAAAGCGGAATATAGTAAGTGCTAGGGCTAGTGTTAGGAAGAATTAGAATTAGAATTGATTAAATTTATATACCACACCTTCTCCCTACTGGGAATCAGGGCAGTGTACAGGCAGGTAAAATCGATAATATAAAACATAAAAAACATTAAAAATACATTAAATAGTTGGCCTGTCCTAAAACCCCTATTAAAACCCCTGCTAAAACAAATTAAAAACTACGCCAGGAAGGAAGGAAGGAAGGAAGGAAGGGGCAAGGTGGCACAGTGGTTAGAGTGCAGTACTACAGGATACTTCAGTTTGGCGGTTCGAATCCCTGGTGCCACGTAACGGAGTGAGCTTCAGGCAAACCGGTGCGAACCGGCTGAATCACTGCTTCTTCTCGGGAATCATGGGTTTTTTGGGGGGTGGGGTTGGGGGTTGGGATGAAAAGCCCCTCTTTCTTTCCGTTCCAGGCAGGTGGTGGAAGGATCTGAGGGGAAAGACCCTTCCCTCCGGACCTGGGAGTCAAAGCTCTTTCTCTGCCCAGTTGGGGTCGATTTCAGATTCGCCGTGTGGCGACCACGGCTGAGGGTGGAAACGTTTCAGGCGGATCTTCCTTGGCTGTTGGTTCCTCCACTCCAGGGTATTGTGACACCCACGGCGGGTGAAAACCCCGCAGGCTCTTTCCTTTTCAAGGCTGGGAGGAGGCAGCCCGGTCAACAGAAGGTGGAAAGGGAGAGAGGCCTATTAGTTGTAAGCCAGAGCTTGTCAAAGGATGTTTTCCATCTATATATCCCAGGGGACTGACCCCTTGACCTTCACTAGGTATGGCTGAAAGTAGGGACAGGGACCGCACAATTAGTAGTCTCCTCCTCCTCCTCCTCCTCCTCCTCCTCCTCCTCCTCCTCTCCTCCTGTCTTCTTCTTCTTCTTCCTCCTCCTCCTCCTGCTTCTCTTCACCTCCACCTCCTCCTCCTATTCCTCCTCTTCTCCTTCTCCCTCCTTCCCTTCATCTCCACCTCCTCCTCCTCCTCCTTCCTTCTCCATCTCCTCCTCCTCCTCTTCTCTTCACCTCCACCTCCTACTAACACTTCCTCCTCCTCTTCCTCCTCCTTTTCTCCTCCTCCTCTTCTCCTCTTGCTTCTCTTCAGCTCCTACTTTTTTCTCCTCCACCTCCTCTTCCTTCTCCTTTCTCTCCTCCTCTTCCTCCTCCTCCTCCTCTCCTCCTCCTCCTCTCCTCCTCCTCCTCTCCTCCTCCTCTTCTCTTCTCTTCACCTCCATCTCCTCCTACTAATACTTCCTCCTCCTTCTCCTTCTCCTCCTCAGCTCCTCCTTCTACTTCCTTTTCCTCCACCTCCTCTTCCTTCTCCTTTCTCTCCTCCTCTTTCTCCTCTTCCTCCTCCTCCTCTCCTCCTCGTCCTCTTCTCTTCACCCCCATCTTCTCCTATTAATACTTCCTCCTCCTCCTCCTCCTCAGCTCCTCCTTCTACTTCCTTTTCCTCCACCTCCTCTTCCTTCTCCTTTCTCTCCTCCTCTTTCTCCTCTTCCTCCTCCTCCTCCTCTCCTCCTCCTCCTCTTCTCTTCACCCCCATCTTCTCCTACTAATACTTCCTCCTCCTCCTCCTCAGCTCCTCCTTCTACTTCCTTTTCCTCCACCTCCTCTTCCTTCTCCTTTCTCTCCTCCTCTTTCTCCTCTTCCTCCTCCTCCTCTCCTCCTCCTCCTCTTCTCTTCACCCCCATCTTCTCCTACTAATACTTCCTCCTCCTTCTCCTCCTCCTCCTCAGCTCCTCCTTCTACTTCCTTTTCCTCCACCTCCTCTTCCTTCTCCTTTCTCTCCTCCTCTTTCTCCTCTTCCTCCTCCTCCTCTCCTCCTCCTCTTCTCTTCACCTCCATCTTCTCCTACTAATACTTCCTCCTCCTCCTTCTCCTCCTCCTCCTCCTCAGCTCCTCCTTCTACTTCCTTTTCCTCCACCTCCTCTTCCTTCTCCTATTTCTCTCCTCCACTTCCTCCTCTTCCTCCTCCGCACCTCCTCCTGCTTCTCTTCACCTCCACTATCTCCTCCTCCTACTTCTTTTTTCTCCTCCTCCCCTTCCTCCACCTCCTCCTCTTCTTTTCCTCCTCCTGCTTCTCTTCACCTCCTCCTCCTCCTACTTCTTCCTTCTCCATCTCCTCCTCCTCCTCCTCTCATTACCTCCACCTCCTCCTACTAATACTTCTTTCTCCTCCTCGTCGTCCTCTTCTCCTCCTCCTCCTGCTTCTCATCACCTCCACCTCCTCCTCTTCCTCCTCTTATCCTTCCCCCTCCTTCTTTTCACCTCCTCCTCCTCCTCTACTGGTTCATATTTATAACAGTTGCACTTTGCGACAGAAATTTTGGAGCTCAGTCGCAGTCGTAAGCGGTGGTCAGGAGGCTGTGAGTTCGATCCCATGTAGAGGCAGATATTTCTCTCTCTGGACACAATGAGACTATATATCTGCCGAGCAAAACTCCGTATTGGCGACAGGAAAGGCACCTGGCCAGTAAACAGTTCCATTCATTTGCCCCAACTCCACCCCGATGGCAAGGGATCGCGGGGTCGTTAAAAGATGGGGAAAAAGTGGCAGTCGGAAGCCGAGGACCCCTTGTATGAATTAATTATTTTTTTTAAAAAAATGCAAATTATGCACTGTCTCCCTCTGCGTAGACCGGAGAGGTATTTACATCGATGAAGACATCAAGCTTGGATTTGCTTTTAAAGCTTCAGGGACCGAATTGTGAACGGGTGAGATCAAATAAGGGGAATAATGAGACCACGAGACAGGCCTGCCTCAATATCTCCAGTCATCTGCCCTCGAGGCAGCTCTGATTAAAACGCTCCCGTTTCGCAGTACTTTTAAATACATCGATAAGAGAGAGACACGTTTCCTTTCTCTCTCTCTCTCTCTCTCTCTCTCTCTCTCTCTCTC
Source organism: Rhabdophis nuchalis (assembly GCA_039707465.1). Taxonomy (NCBI): domain Eukaryota; kingdom Metazoa; phylum Chordata; class Lepidosauria; order Squamata; family Natricidae; genus Rhabdophis; species Rhabdophis nuchalis. The sequence continues at coordinate 220,904,481 of CM077645.1, read as the reverse complement.
TCTCTCTCTCTCTCTCTCTCTCTCTCTCCCTCCCTCCCTCCCTCCCTCCCTCCCTCCCTCCCTCCCTCCCTCCCTCCATCCGCCCCTCTCTGCAAGCGTTTTCCAAGGATTAACCGGATACATTTGGGTGGGGGAAGCACGCATTTCGGAGTATTATCGGAATCATGGAAGGGATCGTTCTTTGGCATTTCGGAGAGGGGTGCAAAAATAATAATAATCAAAAAATTATTTGTTTCTATCTATTTTGTTTCTTCGGGCATGCATTAGATACAACACAATAGCAGAGTTGGAAGGGACCTTGGAGGTCTTCTAGTCCGACCCCCTGCCTAGGCAGGAAGCCTTATGCCGTTTCAGACAAATGGCTATCCAGCGTCTTCTTAAAGACTTCCAGTGTTGGGGCATTCACAACTTCTGGAGGCAATTTCTGTTCCACTGATTCGTTGTTCTCACTGTCAGGAAATTTCTCCTCCGTTCTAAGTTGCTTCTCTCCTTGATTAGTTTCCATCCATTGCTTCTTGTTCTACCCTCAGGTGCCTTGGGGAATAGCTTGACTCCCTCTTCTTTGTGGCAACCCCTGAGATATCGGAAGACTGCTATCTTGTCGCCTCCGATTTTTCTTTTCATTAGACTAGACATATCCAATCCTTGAAGTCTTATCTTCAGTCAGTCAGTCATTCTTCCTTTATTAAAGTTCGATCGATCCATACATCAACCCATCGATCCATCGATCCATCGATCCCTTCCTTCTTTCTTCCCTCCCTCCCTCCCTCCTTCCACCACTCATTTACTTCCTCCTTCCCTCCATCCCTTCTCTGCCCATTCCCAGAAGTTCGATCCTGATCGGCTCAAGTCTTCCATCCTTCCGAGGTTGGTAAACTGAGGGAGCAGATGGTTGAGGGCAAGAAACTCTCTGTACAAACCACTTAGAGGGGGGTCCAAACCTCTGTGAAGTGGTATACAAGTTCAAGTGCTATTGCTTTTCCTTCCTTCCTTCCTTCCTTCCTTCCTTCCTTCCTTCCTTCCTTCCTTCCTTCCTTCCTATCTATCGTCCTTCCTGTTTCTTGAAGGCCATCTACTTGGAGTCTTGTCTGCATCCTTGGGCAGTTGGTTGGCCAATGTTGGATGAGATGGGCCAGAGGTCTAATCCAATAGGACACTGCTTATGCTTTTAAGTTCTCTCCTGTAGTATGTCAGATGTCATCAGCTAAAAAAATAATAATGATTAGTTGTATGAACTTCTTGAAAACTTGATTAAGCTGAAAAGAAGGGCTTAGCCCAGGGGTCTGCAAAGTTGGCTCTTTGAAGACTGATGGACTTCAACTCCCAGAATTCCCCAGCCAGCAAAGCTGGCTGGGGAATTCTGGGAGTTGAAGTCCACCAGTCTTCAAAGAGCCAACTTTGCAGACCCCTGGATTAGCCTTTGCTCTCTGTTTGTATGTGAGACATCTCTTATTTTACTTAAGGAAACTAAAACAAGGTGTATCACCCAAAGACTGGAAAGGCCCCACCCTGTGTAGTCTCCAGTCAGAGACAGTGGTAGCCACGGTGTAATAGAGCAGAGAAGTGCAAGATGTAGCTACTGCAACTGAGATGGCTCTAGGTAGGACAGCTTGCAGTGGGACAACTCATGATGGCCAGTTGGCCAACTTGCCGTAGGGCAATTCACTACAGGACAATTTAGGTAAAGGTAATGTTTCCTCTCGCACATATGTGCTAGTCGTTCCCGACTCTAGGGGTCGGTGCTCATCTCCGTTTCAAAGCCGAAGAGCCAGCGCTGTCCGAAGACGTCTCTGTGGTCATGTGGCCAGCATGACTCAATGGCAAAGGTGCACGGAACACTGTTCCCTTTCCACCAAAGGGGGTCCCTATTTTTCTACTTGCATTTTTTAACGTGCTTTCGAACTGCTAGGTTGGCAGAAGCGGGGACAAGTCACGGGAGCTCCCTCCGTTACGCGGCGCTAGGGATTCGAACCGCCCAACCGCTGACCTTTCTGATTGACAAGCTCCGCGTCTTAGCCACCGTGTCCCCTATAGGACAATTGAACCCCACGTTAATTGTTCCCTTCAGTTACTTTTATTATGGGTGGCCATGTTTGCGTCGAAATGATTGTAACCCTTCCATTTCCGAATTGACTTTCTTTCATTCATTATGACTGGCCACGGTTCCCTTGAAGTTCATTCAACTTTTCCATTGGTTGAATTGCATCTTGTGATGAGTTTGTGGTGAATTGGCGGGGGCCAGTTGGCTGGGATGAGTTGTCACGTTCCAAACTAAATTGTCAATCACCGGCTTTCTCATTTTAGATCCTATAAACACATTTTTCCTGGCTCTTTTCTATTCCTCTCCGTTTTCTGAGGTTCTCTCTGCCCATTTCACATTTTTTCTCCCCTTGTTTGTTATAGTTTGAAAGGAAGCCTACTTCCAGAGGTGTCCAAAGAAGATGTCTTATGGATCCATTGATGGTGGTGGGTTTGGTAGCAGAAATGCCTTTGGAGGACCATCAAGGCAAGGATATCAACCTCTAGGTAAGCTGAACCCCATGCGTTAATTGTTTTTCCTGCCTGAATTTGTTTTCTTTAAATAAGACACCGCTAACACCTCTCGGTGTGTGTGTGCGTTCTGTTAAGATACAGCCTGTTGTGCCTTAAAATGGCTTCTACTGTACTGCCTTAAAAGGCTTCTACTGTATAGCGCAGTGGAGTTGCCATGGTAACATCTTCACAGTACTCCAGAAAGAGGCTCCCTCTGGTAAGGGAGAAAATCCAACAATAGAATTTATGTTCGGACATTTCCTCCCTGTATATAAATTCCTGAGCAACGCCAGGTTATCAGTTAGTAAATCAATAAAAATAAAATACATCCTTACAAATGAGCAAATGTGTCAGCCGTGCTTATACCTGGCTCGGTTCTTTTACCAGGAACGGATTGAAAGATGTAGACGAAGGAAACTGATTTTCCTAGAAATCCAGTCGTAAGTGGCTTTGGGTAGATCCCACAAGTGTCCAGCTGGAGACCTGAAATTTGATTAAGATTGAGCACCGAATCTAAATGTCATAAGCTGAAGTAGCAAGAACACAGCTTGGCCCAGCGAGTGGCGAGTCTCGTTCCAAGCGTAACCTGGTTTCTCTTCCCCTCGAAGCTGGATCGGTGTCCGGCTCAAATCAAAATGAATCACCTCCGCTCCGCTGGTCCTCAGCCGGCCTCCCCCACCTACGGTGGAGTAGGGAGGGAGCAGAGATAGCAAGGACGGAAGGGGCCTTGGTGCTTATGGAGCTTCCTTGTTACCTTTCCGTCTTTGCGTTACCCAAACTAGTCACCATCATCATCACTAGCATTACTTGGAGTCCTGAAATGTAAAGTGCATGATTAAGACTTTACACTTGTTGGAGTGAAGAAAATAACCAAGCTCAGAGAGCACCCAAGACCCCCCAAAGTTCTTCCTCCTCCTCCTCCTCCTCCTCCTCCTCCTCCTCCTCCTCCTCCTCCTCCTCCTCCTCCTCCTCCTCCTCCTCCTCCTCCTCCTCCTCCTTTTTTTCCTCCTCCTCCTCTTTCGCCTCCTCCTCCTGCTTTACTTTTAATTGATTGTTTCCTGCTCCCTCTCCTCTTTCTCCTCCTCCTCCTCTCCCTCCTCCTTTTTCTCCTTGTCCTCCTTCTCTTTCTCCTCCTCCTCCTTTTTCTCTTCCTCCTCCCTCTCCTCCTTCACTTTCTCCTGCTCCTCCTCTCCCTCCTCCTCATTTTTCTCCTTCTCCTCCTCTTTCTCCTCCTCCCCCCCTCCTCCTCCTCTTTCTCCTCCTCCTCCCTCTCCTCCTTCACTTTCTCCTCTCCTTCCTCCTCATTTTTCTCCTTCTCCTCCTTCTCTTTCTCTTTCTCCTCCTCCTTTTTCTCTCCCTCCTCCCTCTCCTCCTTCACTTTCTCCTCCTCCTCTCCTTCCTCCTCATTTTTCTCCTTCTCCTCCTTCTCTTTCTCTTTCTCCTCCTCCTTTTTCTCCTCCTCCCTCTCCTCCTTCACTTTCTCCTCCTCCTCTCCCTCCTCGTTTTTCTCCTTCTCCTCCTTCTCTCCTCCTCCTCCTCCTCCTCCTCCTCCTTTTTCTCCTCCTCCTCCCTCTCCTCCTTCATTTACTCCTCCTCTTCTCCCTCCTCCTCCTTTTTCTCCTCCTCCTTCTCTTTCTCTTTCTCCTCCTCCTCCCTCTCCTCCTTCTGTTTCTCCTCCTCCTTTTTCTCCTCCATGTCCTCCTCCTCCCTCCGCCTCCTCCTTTTTCTCCTCCTCCTTCTCCTGCTTTGCTTTTTGGATTGTTTCCTCCTCTCCTCCTTCGCCTCCTTCTCTTCCTCCTCCTTCTCCTGATTTGCTTTTAATTGATTGCTTCTTCCACCTCCTCTTTTCGTCCTCCTCCTCCTCTTTTTCCTTCTTCTGCTTCTCCTCCTCCTTCTCCTGATTTGCTTTTAATTGATTGCTTCCTCCCCCACCACCTCGCCTCTTCTTCCTTCTTCCTTCTTCCCCTTCCCCTCCTTCTTCCTCCTTCTCGTCCTCTCTGCAAGCGCCACTCTGTTCTAGCATCAGTGATGCTACCAGGTTTTGGGTCGTGAAACATCTCCAACCACCAAAGTCGGAGAGCACCATTTCAACCCCGAGCCCCAAACCGCGTCCTTTAATTGGAAATCGAGCCCTTCTTCCTCACGGAGCAAAGAATTCGCCTTCCCGAAAGCAGCCAGACAACGTCCACTGAAGCCCTCTGTTTTTCTGGCACGGCCACCCTTGGCAGGAGGCCGCCTGTCTGGTGGATGGGCTCCAAGCTACTTGAACAGATGGGGCCGGGGGTAGCCAGCCAACCCTCCACAGAGCATCTTGTCTGCTTGGCAAGCAGAGGAGATGCTTCCCCATCGATGGAGCTGAATGGCGGAGGCCACCTGGGAGCCCTGGGCGAAGATCTCCTCCTGGATCTTTAGCAAATCTAATCCTAAACGGAGAAGGCCATCTGCTGCTTTGTGAGCCGGACCTTCAAGGGAGGCAGGCAGAGAGAAAGAGAGAGAGGTGGGGGAGTCTTGTTCGAGTCTAAGAACATAGAGACAGAATCAAGATCATGTGAAGTGTTAATACCACTTTACAAGGCCTTGGTAAGGCCACACTTGGAATATTTGCATCCAGTTTTGGTCACCATGATCTAAAAAAGATGTGGAGACTCTAGAAAGAGTGCAGAGAAGAGCAATAAAGATGATGAGGGGACTGGAGGCTAAAACATATGAAGAACGGTTGCAGGAACTGGGTGTGTCTAGTTTAATGAAAAGAAGGACCAGGGGAGACACGATAGCAGCCTTCCAATATCTCAGGGGCTGCCACAAAGAAGAGGGAGTCAAGCTATTCTCCAAGACACCTGAGGGTAGAACAAGAAGCAATGGGTGGAAACTAATCAAGGAGAGAAGCAATGTGGAGATTTTACAAAGAGTGCAGAGAAGAGCAACCAAGCGGATTAGTGGACTGGAGACTAAAACCTATGAAGAACGGTTGCAGGTACTGGGTATGTCTAGTTTAATAAAAAGAAGGGCCTGGGGAGACAGGATAGCAGTGTTCCAATATCTCAGGGGCTGCCACAAAGAAGAGGGAGTCAAACTATTCTCCAAAGCACCTGAGGGTAGAACAAGAAGCAATGGGTGGAAACTAATAATGTGAACATTGGGCACTATCTAACAGAATGAAATTCAATGGTGAAACAAGTAAGGTTCTACATTTAGGCAAGGAAAACGAAATGCACAGGTACAGGATAGATGGCACCTTTGTCAATAGTAGCAACTGTGAAAGGGATCTTGGAGTCCTAGTAGACAACCATTTAAATGTGAGCCAGCCGTGGGCAGCAGCTGTCAAAAAAGCCAACACAGTTCTAGGCTGCATAAACAGAGGGAGAGAATCAAGATCACGTGAAGTGTTAATACTACTTTATAAGGCCTTGGTAAGGCCACACTTGGAATACGGCATTCAGGTTTGGTCACCACGATGTAGAAATACGAGGAACGGTTGCAGGAACTGGCATCATCTAGTTTAATGAAAAGAAGGACCAGGGGAGACATGAGAGCAGTCTTCCAATATCTCAGGGGCTGCCCCAAAGAAGAGGGAGTCAAACTATTCTCCAAAGAACAAGAAGCAATGGGTGGAAACTAATCAAGAAGAGAAGAAACGTAGAACTAAGAAGAAACTTCCTGACAGTGAGGACCATTAACCTGTGGAGCAACATGCCAGATTTGAACATTGGGCAAATTGAAATTCAGTGGTGAAAAAATGAGGTTCTGCATTTAGGTAAGAAAAATGAAATGCGCAAGAATAGCACAGCGGGATGCCCCAAAGAAGAGAGGGATCGACCTATTGTCCACAGCATCAGAAGGCAGGAGAAGAAGCTATGGATGAAAGCTTAACAAGGAGA
>CM077645.1:220878071-220893071 GCA_039707465.1 Rhabdophis nuchalis | reverse complement strand
GGTCCTCTAGTTCCTGCTCAAGCCGGAGGTCCTAGGACCATTTCCATCCACTTCCTTCTGGAAAATCGCCCCGTGATGGAGCTCCTGCAGCTTCTGGTGGCAAGCCGTCCCACTGGTTAATTAGCAAACTGTCAGGAAAATTCCTCCTTAGTTCCAGGTTGCTTCTCTCCTTGATCAGTTTTCATCCATCGCTTCTTGCCCTGTTTTTAAGTGGTTTGAGGAATAGGGTAACCCCTCAGGAAATTCCTCCTCAGTTCTATGTTGCTTCTCTCCTTGATTAGTTTCCATCCATTGCTTCTTGTTCTGCCCTCAGGTGCTTTGGAGAATAGCTTGACTCTCTCTTCTTTGTGGCAACCCCTGAGATATCGAAAGACTGCTATCATGTCTTCCCTAGTCCTTCTTTTCATTAAACTAGACCTACCCAGTTCCTGCAACCGTTCCTCATATGTTTCAGCCTCCAGTCCCTTAATCATCTTTGTTGCTCTTCTCTGCACTCTTTCTAGGTTGCTTCTCTCCTTGATTAGTTTCCACCCATTGCTTCTTGTTCTGCCCTCAGGTGCTTTGGAGAATAGCTTGGCTACCTCTTCTTTGGGGCAGCCCCTGAGAGATTGGAAGACTGCCAACCTTAACCAGTGCTTGCTGTTTATTCCAAATCCCCATAACCCAGTTAGTTGCCTTTCATAAATCAGATTCTACTCAGGAGGGGCGTGAAATGTGCAATCATCTTTCTTTGACTTGCTTAAACCAGCAGCAAAACAAAATGCAATGCACCCCAAATAGTTTAAATCAATCTGGTCCAATGTATTTATTTGTTTTTCAAATTCTGACACCCCACCCCCCTTCCTCCTCCCTCTCTTTCTCTCGCTTCCTCCTCTTGTCTCCCTCCACGTCCTTCTTTGGTCTTGTTTGGGGAAGACGGTGGTCGTATCGGTTTACAGGGCTATAAAAAATGCTTTTATGGTTTGGGTACTAGCATATTTATATTGTCTCTCCTTGCACTTTTTCCACTCTCTCTCCTCCCCCCCCCCAACACTCCCGTTCCCTGCCTGTAAGTAAGACCCTCAAACTGGTCCATTAATCTCCGTGTGGTTGGAGAGCATGAAAGGGACAGCTTTCTCCAGAGAAACTCAGGGTTTACTACCCCTGTCTGAGAGTTAAAATATGCCTGGAGCGCCGTGCCGTGATCAGTACAGGCAGTTCTCTTGACTTACGACCAGCGTGTCGCTAAGCGAGGCGGTTGTTCCGTGGATTCCACCCCATTTCAGCTGGCCGTGGTTGTTACGTGGGTCGCTGCGTTTGTTCAGTTAGGAAGACGGTTGCCAAACAAATTTGTTTGTCAGGCGGTTGCAGTAGAGGGAACTATTGCGCAGGGGTAGGATTCAGCCGGTTTGAATCGGTATGGATGAACCTGTTGTTATGAGTTTGTGCACTCCTGACTTCCCGACTCGATTACTGCAATGCTCTCTACACGGGGCTTCTCTTGAGGTGCACTCAAAAGCTACAGTTAGTCCAGAATGCAGCCGCGCGGGTGATTACGGGAGCCTCTAGATGCGTCCATATAACACCGATCCTGCGCGAGCTGCACTGGCTTCCTGTGGTCTTTCGGGTGCGCTTCAAGGTTCTGACGACCATCTTTAAAGCGCTCCATGACTCGGGGCCTAGTAACATGTGAGACCGTCTCCTGCCCCATACATCCCTTCGGCCGATCCACTCCCACAGAGAGGGCCTTCTCAGGGTGCCGACGGCTGGGCAATGCCGACTGGCGACGCCTAGGGGAAGAGCCTTCTCTGTGGTGGGCCCTGCCCTTTGGAACCACCTGCCCCCTGAACTCCGCACCATCTCGGACCTCCGCCTCTTCCGCCAGTGTTAAAGACACATCTCTTTCAACAAGCTGGCCTAGCGTAACCTCCCATTGGGGCTATTTTAGATTAAACTGGATTTCCTTGACGGAAAAAAAAAAGATTGGTTGACTCTTGCCCTCTGGGGCAAGGATAAGGACCCCAATCCTGACGTCCCCCACAAGGCCCATCCGAGGTCTTCTCACCCAGGCTTCCCCAGCGGCACGAAGCCGAGTCCTCATCCCGATCAACCCCTTTTATTTAATTGACAGCGAATTCCTCTCCAGCAAAAGTCTTTCCTGCTTTCAAGATAGTTCATCATTACCCAACTTGATCAGGCTTGGAGAGTGGCCAGGCCGATCTCTTTCAATGCTTGGCAAGAATGCAGGAATGGACTAATGGTCTCCTGCAAACTCCACTCCCCTGTCGCTCCTCTTTTATTCCCTCTGGGAGGGGCCATTCGTCATCCACCTGTGCCTTTACTCCCAAGTCGACCCTTGTTCCTTAGCTGTTCTTTTCGTCTGGCAACTCTGCGCTTGCGAACACTGGGAACAGGCTCCAGCTGTTCTTCTGCCCCACTGATGTCTGACTCTGAAGGCAGCTGATTGACAGTCGGGCCCCCTCTCTGCCTCCGACACAGAGCCCTCCTCTGAGCCTTCCCCAGACTCCAGGACTGGCCCAGGTTCCTCCCCAACCCTCCTCACTGTCCGAATCTGCTGCCGGCTCCACTAGTGGGCCCCAACAGGACGTTTGGGAGGAGACATTTTCCTCCCGTCCTCCATCTCCTCTCCTCCGATCCCCGCTCCACTTTGATGTCCTTTCCTATGGATTTAAAAAAATAAACGAATAAAAGCTGGGTAAGTTCTTAATTTGTAAAGCCGGCCGAGCGAAACTGGTTCCCTAAATTAGAAACCGCTTATAACCCGGGGAGCTGGGATTCGTTGAGCAGCTCTCCCCTTGAAACCTCCCAGTGAAACAAAACGGTTGCGAGCTAAATTGTCCGAATGTGTTAATCCCTGGCTGACATCTTCTCTGATGAGAAGGCAATTTCTACTGAAATTGGGGTAAAATCCTAATCACCAGACGTCGAATTCTCCCAAAGTCCACACTGTTCAAAACATTTAGGTTCGGTATATACAGTGTGTGTGTGTGTTACATTTTTGTGTTGATCAATCAATAAATAAAGGGAGACTAGTATAGATCTATTTCGAGCTATTTAGCTCTCATCAGCTGAGCCATACCCTGACTGGGATTCGAACCGGGGCTGTATTACATGTGAGGCAGATGTAATTGCCACTAGGCCACAGGTTCTCTTCCTGATCAACTGAGCCAGGGGAATAAGTATATACAGAAAGCAGAAAGCTATTCGTTTCATTGTCTTTTGTTTACCTTTGTGTTGTGTCTGTGCTGATAAATAAATAAATAATGGGAGACTAGTATAGATCTATTTCAAGCTATATAGCCACCGAGCCTCCACGTCCCTATGGTTCAACTGAACTAAACCTCTTTCTATTTTAATGTTCACACGAAGGGTTAAACTTTCATCCTGGCCCTGAAAAAGTTGTGGAAAACTTTTAATTTAGTTAAATCATTCTCTCTCTCTCTCTTTCTATCTCCTTCCTTCCTTCCTTCCTTCCTTCCTTCCTTCCTTCCTTCCTTCCTTCCTTCCTTCCTTCCTTCCTTCCTTCCAAACCCTCTTAATTCTCTTATTTCCTCTCAATTCTCGATATTTCTATACTCTTAGACTTGAGTTGCAATGATAAAAACAGCCCTGCTCCATAATCATATATTAGGGGGGGTCTATAAAATACCAATTTCCTGCCCGGTTCGATTCTAAATTATAAAATATGAGCAGGAGAGACACGGAACGGCTGAGAATTAGGGACAGTTGCTTTGTTCTCTCTGCTCTGCTGTTTATTAATGAGCCGTCTAAATAAGGAAACAAAAGGCAAACGAAAACAAGTTAATTAGGAAAAAATACATAATGTCAGGCGAGGTTTGATTAAAACCTTGATTGCAAGCTGGAACACGCTTTTCTATTTCTGCTGATTTTGCAATCATAAATCACGGCTAAACTTCGTGCCCGGAAAGGTGAAAATAGTTTTTTTGATGGTTTGTCCTTCAGTCAAAAAAAAATTACAAAATTACCCTCCCAGAGGACGTAAAAGCAAGTTTGAAAAGTTGAAGGTACTAAGGAATGGAATGGAATGGAATAGAATAGGGAATGGGATGGGATAGGATAGGATAGGATAGGATACGATAGTTTAGGGAATGGAATAGAATAGGGAATGGAATGGAATGGAATGGATTGGAATGGGAATAGAATAGAATAGAATAGAATAGAATAGAATAGAATAGAATTGAATAGAAGAACAGTTGTCCCAGTTGCAATGGATGAATGTGAAGGTTGGACCCTAAGGAAGGCTGAGTGCCAAAGAATTGAGGCCTTTGAACTCTGGTCTATATAAGAGGGGCTCTGTGAGGGCAGTTACTCTCTCCTGGTGTGCTTTCATGTTATAGTTGAAGATTGATTGCCTGGTTTTTGCCTACTACGTGTATGTATGTATATGTAAGTCTTGCATATAAACCACTGTTTGAAAGACTCAAGACACTGTGGACTATATTTTGCTCCTGGGTTGTCTCAAAATCGTAGTCACACTCTGTGACCTCTGACACTTAAGAACGGTGGTAAGAAAGTTTGTGAAATGGGGCAAAACTCACTTAACGATTGTCTCAGTTAGCCACAGAAATCCTGGGCTGAATTGTGGTCGTAGGTTTGAGGATTAACTGTCTCAGGGAATTATACACGCCATGAATGTTTATGTTGATCTTATCTAACAACCTATTGTTTCTCTCTCTCTTTCTTCTTTTCTAGCCACCCAGATTGATCCGAACGAAATTCAAGATATTTTTCAAAGTACTTCTGCCAGCGTTTTCCGAATTAATGCCAACGGTTCGTATGTGAAACATCTTGGGAGGTTAATTCCCTGCCCCTTTTGTGTGCAAATGTTTTTTTTTTAAACTGTAGGGAGGGAGGTGGGAGAGAAGCAGAATAAATAAGTGTAAACGCAAAGCAATATCTACCACCTTTATTATTATTATTAATATTATTTATGAACACGGGGTAAAAATAGCTTGCCGTATGGCTTCCTCAAGATGTACAGACACACTTCCGACGTGGAACTAATTCTTGTGTGATTACGATATCGTCCGTGGCATCGCAGCCTTAGGAATCCAGATTTGTTCTTCAAGGTGTTGCGTGATTTACCATATTGATTTGCAAATGAAACGTGGGTAGGCAAAGAAGGAAGGAAGGAAGGAAGGAAGAGTTGAAGGAGGTGATGCTATGCCTATATTGAGTTACAATACAATACAATAGCAGAGTTGGAAGGGACCTTGTAGGTCTTCTAGTCCAACCCCCTGCGTGGGCAGGAACCTTATACCATTTCAGACAAATGGCTATCTAACATCTTTTTAAAGACTTCCAGGGTTGGGGCATTCACAACTTCTGGAGGCAAGCTGCTCCAGAGGTTAATTGTTCTAACTGTCAGGAAATTTCTCCTTAGTTCTAAGTTGCTTCTCTCCTGGATTAGTTTCCACCCATTGCTTCTTGTCCTGCCCCCAGGTGCCTTGGAGAATAGTTTGACTCCCTCTTCTTGGTGGCAATCTCTACCTCCGTCATTGTTGCAATCTCTACCTCCGTCATTGCTTCAGTGAGGCATCTAGAACATATACAATCAAGATCAAGGGAAGTACTAATATCACTGTATAAAGCCATAGTAAGTCCACAACTAGAATCTTGCATCCAGTTGTGGTCACCACACTACAATAAAGACATTGAGACTGTAGAAAGAGGCTGAGAAGAGCAACCAGGAGGATGAAGGTACTGCAGGCTAAAACATAGGATGAACGGTTGCAGGAATGAGGCATGGCTGGTCTAGTGGAGAAGGACCAGGGGAGACAGGATACCAGTCTTCCAATATTAGAGGGGTTGCCACAGAGAGGAGGGAGGTCAACCTATTTCCCAAGCCCCTGAAGGCCCGACGAGGTTCTAGTGATTGTAGCGACACCTTCTACTATAACTTTCTTGTCCTGTAGGAGAGTAATTTAAGAAGCCTTTAAGAAGATGTTGGATAGCCATTTGTCTGAAACTGTACAGGGCTTCCTGCCTAGGCAGGGAGTTGGACTAGATGACCTCCAAGGTCCCTTCCAACTCTGCTATTGTATTGTATTGTAATTTCATCTGACTGAAGCTTGGATCTTCATCGGTTGTTAGAGAATAGACCTAAGAATTCATACTAAAAGAAGTGATCTAAAGCAGGGGTCCCCAACCTTTGCAACTTTAAGTCTGAAGGACTTCAGCTCCCAGACTTCTCCAGCCAGCAAAGCTGGATGGAGAAGTCTGGGAGCTGAAGTCCTTCAGACTTAAAGTTGCAAAGGTTGGAGACCCCTGCTCTAAAAGGATGTGAATGCAAAGCTGGCTGGAGAAGTCTGGGAGCTGAAGTCCTTCAGACTTAAAGTTGCAAAGGTTGGAGACCCCTGCTCTAAAGGATGCGAATGCAAAGTTGGCTGGAGAAGTCTGGGAGCTGAAGTCCTTCAGACTTAAAGTTGCAAAGGTTGGAGACCCCTGCTCTAAAAGGATGCGAATGCAAAGCTGGCTGGAGAAGTCTGGAGCTGAAGTCCTTCAGACTTAAAGTTGCAAAGGTTGGAGACCCCTGCTCTAAAAGGATGCGAATGCAAAGCTGGCTGGAGAAGTCTGGGAGCTGAAGTCCTTCAGACTTAAAGTTGCAAAGGTTGGAGGCCCCTGCTCTAAAAGGATGTGAATGCAAAGCTGGCTGGAGAAGTCTGGGGAGCTGAAGTCCTTCAGACTTAAAGTTGCAAAGGTTGGAGACCCCTGCTCTAAAAGGATGCGAATGCAAAGCTGGCTGGAGAAGTCTGGGAGCTGAAGTCCTTCAGACTTAAAGTTGCAAAGGTTGGAGGCCCCTGCTCTAAAAGGATGTGAATGCAAAGCTGGCTGGAGAAGTCTGGGAGCTGAAGTCCTTCAGACTTAAAGTTGCAAAGGTTGGAGACCCCTGCTCTAAAAGGATGCGAATGCAAAGCTGGCTGGAGAAGTCTGGGGAGCTGAAGTCCTTCAGACTTAAAGTTGCAAAGGTTGGAGGCCCCTGCTCTAAAAGGATGTGAATGCAAAGCTGGCTGGAGAAGTCTGGGAGCTGAAGTCCTTCAGACTTAAAGTTGCAAGGTCGGAGACCCCTGCTCTAAAAGGATGCGAATGCAAAGCTGGCTGGGAGAAGTCTGGGAGCTGAAGTCCTTCAGACTTAAAGTTGCAAAGGTTGGAGACCCCTGCTCTAAAGCATAGAAAATGTACTAATAGTCAATATAACTAATAGAGTTAAATAAATTACAATGGGATGGTTGTAATATTAGATACTTAAGGCATTGGAAATTAAGCCAAGATGAGATTAAATAACGAATCAGATTGTGTATTTTAATGTTGGCCCACAATATTTTTGTACCCGGATGTCACACTGGTTAATGGAAAAATCGACTGTATAAAAATAAAATTAAAAAAAATATTTTTAAAAAATGAAAATTCTCCATTGAACAATAGTCAGGTTGTGTTGTCATTGCTCCCATTGCAGTTCTAGACTGAATCAATCCTGTTTTATGTCCGAAAGTTAGTTGTGCTTCTGGGCCAACCCATTTTCATTTTAAAAAAAATGTCTTTTATTTTATTTCTTTCCCAGTGACATCTCTGGAAAGAAGTCTTAAATTTCTGGGGACAGAAAACGACACGCCGGAGCTGCGCGATGGCCTGTGAGTCTCTCTGCAAACTCCAGATTGGTTCATTGCGCTTCAATTCCCAATGCGGGAGATGCTCCAATGCGCCAAATGTTGTCCCTTAAGATGATGCTGGATTTTCGTTTTAAATGAAACATTTTATAAGGCCTGGGTAAGGCCACACTTAGAATACGGCATCCAGTTTTGGTCACCACGATGTAGAAAAGATGTGGAGACTCTAGAAAGAGTGCAGAGAAGAGCAAGAAAGAGGATTAGGGGACTGGAGGCTAAAACATATGAAGAACGGTTGCAGGAACTGGGATGTCTAGTTTAATGAAAAGAAGGACCAGGGGAGACATGATAGCAGTCTTCCAATATCTCAGAGGGTGCCACAAAGAAGAGGGAGTCAAACTATAGGGCTTCCTGCCTAGGCAGGGGGTTGGACTAGAAGACCTCCAAGGTCCCTTCCAACTCTGCTATTGCATTGTATTGATGAAAAGAAGGACCAGGGGAGACATGATAGCAGTCTTCCAATATCTCAGGGGTTGCCCCAAAGAAGAGGGAGTCAAACTATTCTCCAAGGCACCTGAGGGCAGGACAAGAAGCAATGGGTGGAAACTAATCAAGGAGAGAAGCAACTTAGAACTGAGGAGAAATTTCCCGACAGTTAGAACAATTCATCAGTGGAACAGAAGTTGCCTCCAGAAGTTGTGAATGCCCCAACACTGGAAGTCTTTAAGAGAGTTAAAGTTGGAGAGCCATTTGACTGAAATGGTACAGGGCTTTCTGCCTAAGCAGGGGGTTGGACTAGAAGACCTCCAAGGTCCCTTCCAGCTCTGTTATTCTATTCTATAATGAAGGCATGGCATTCTGAAGGTAGCCTTCAAAGCTAGTGAGCCATCATTCAAGGCCCATGCTTGCTCGCGGCTTTCAGATTGGGTCCAGGAAATAGGGAAATCAATAGCTGGCAGGCCAAAGAAAGCGATAGGGTGTCAGATATGATGGAGTAGCGATGCTAAAATAAGAGAGAGAGAAAGAGAGAAAATCAATGCCCACAAATCATATTCGTACGTTTCATCAGAGTAGAACCATAAAACTGGGAAGAAGACTTGGAAGCCAATGCAGGGATCCAGATGAAAACATTAGCAACTCTTGTTAAAGAAAAGTTTGGAACTTGCAATAGGCAAGGCAGAGTATGTCACCCTGTGTGTATTTACTATGATGGCAGCTACTTTTGATGTGTAAATTAAAGGCTGTGGACGAGGATCTGAGTCACAGATAGCTGGAAGACATGGTTTGTGTCTCGGTTCTAAGAAGAAGACAGTGGTGGACAACTTCTCAAATTGCTGGCTCACTCATTTGGTTCCTTCCTTTCTTCCTTCCTCTCAACCATGCATCTCCTTTCTTCTTTCCTTCCTTCTCCTTTTACATTTCCTCCCTCCCTTCCTACATTTTCTTCCTTCCTTCCCTTCCTACTGCCCTCTCTTTTTTTGTTCCTTTTTTTCTTTCCAACTTCCTTCCTTCCTGTTTCTCCCTCCCTCTTTTTCCCTTTCCTTTCCTTTCTCCCTTTCATTTTTCCTTCATTCCGCCCTTTCTCTTTTCATTCCTTTTCTTTTTCTTTCCTTCCCTCCTGTTTCTCTCTCCCTCTTTCTCTTCATGGTTTTTCCTTCCTTCCTTTCCTTCCTTCCTTCCTTCCTTCCTTCCTTCCTTCCTTCCTTCCTTCCTTCCCTTCCTTCCTCCCTCCCTCCCTCCCTCCCTCCCTCCCTCCCTCCCTCCCTCCCTCCCTCTTTCTTTCTTTCTTTCTTTCTTTCTTTCTTTCTTTCTTTCTTTCTTTCTTTCTTTCTTTCATGTGATCCTGTCCACCATTAAACCATCTTTCAAAGCAGCTCCATGTTTCCAGGGTCTTTTCTCTCACTTGGAACTGAACCCAGAAGGACATTTCTTCCAACCCTTCCTTCCTTCCTTCCTTCCTTCCTTCCTTCCTTCCTTCCTTCCTTCCTTCCTTCCTTCCTTCCTTCCTTCCTTCCTTCCTTCCTTCCATGTGATCCTGTCCACCATTAAACCATCTTTCCCAGCAGCTTCCATGTTTCCAGTTTCTTTCTCCCCACTTGGAGCTGAACCAAGATGGACATTTCTTCCGACACCCTCCTAATGCAACAGATGCAGGTTTCAAGAGGAAAGAAGATAAACGGCAAAGAGAAAGAAGGTACCCAGGGTACCCCAAAAAGCACAAAGTTTCCATGGGAAGGATAAGTAACCCAGGTTAATCCATACACACCGCCACCAACTGCCAACTCATCAATATAATGTGATGATTTCTTACAAATGTGTCACTCACAAAACGCTCCTCGGCATTAACACAGCAAAATGAACATCAAACCAGGGAGCATTGGAAGCCGGATGCAAAAGTTAGTATTTCGTTTTATGAAATTGTCCTTCAATTCTGCTCTTTTTCTTCGCTTCACATGCTAAAATCCAACCCTGGGGAAGGAGGGAAATCCTTCTCCCTCCTCTTCACCTTTCTTTCTTTCTTTTCATTGCATCTGCAATCCTATAATCATATTTGAGAGCACTTCACCAGAGCATAAGCAACGAACGTGGTTTTCTCCATTAGCCGCCCTGATCCATTTATTTATTAAAGTATCTGCAGGAACTTTCGCCACTGGTAAAACCTAAAGTTGTTTACAGCAATGCGATGAAGCAAAAACTGTGAAATAAAACCAAGCCATAAAAAGGTATATAACGGAGCAACAGAGTTGGAAGGGACCTTGGAGGGCTTCTAGTCCAGCCCCCTGCTCAAGTAGGAGGCACTATACCACTTCAGATAAATAATAGAATCGAGGACAGTAGAATGGAATGGAGTGGAGTAGGAATGGGAATGGGAATAGAATAGAATAGTATAGAATAGAATAGGGATGGGATGGGATGGGATGGGATGGGATGGGAATAGAATAGAATAGAATAGAATAGGGATGGGATGGGATAGGAATAGAATAGAATAGAAAATGGAATAAGGAATAAAATAGAATAGAATAACAGAGTTGAAAGGGATCTTGGAGGTCTTCTAGTCCAACCCCCTGCTCAGGCAGGAAACCCTATACCAGGGGTCCTCAAACTTTTTAAACGGGGCCAATTCAGTTGGGGTCCCGGACTGACTGGGTGGGTGTGGCTAGGTGGTCATGTGACTGGGTGGGCGTGGCCAACTTAGCAGTCCATTTTGCCTTCGTTCTTGCTGCTCCTTCCCCTTCTACTCACGGACGTCTGTCTGTCTGTCTTTCTCTATCTCTATCTATCTATCTATCTATCTATCTATCTATCTATCTATCTATCTATCTTATCTAATCAATCTATCTATCTCCATCTCTCTCTCTCTCTCTCTCTCTCTCTCTCTCTCTCTTTATCTATCTATCTTATCTAATCAATCTATCTATCTCCATCTCTCTCTCTCTCTCTCTCTCTCTCTCTCTCTATCTATCTATCTATCTATCTATCTATCTTTATCTATCTATCTATCTATCTATCTATCTATCTATCTATCTATCTATCTATCTATCTATCTATCTATCTATCTATCTATCTTATCTATCTATCTTATCTATCTATCTATCTATCTATCTATCTATCTATCTATCTATCTATCTATCTATCTATCTATCTATCTTAGCTAATCAATCTATCTATCTACATCTATCTATCTATCTATCTATCTATCTATCTATCGATCGATCGATCGATCGATCGATCGATCTATCTACATCTCTCTCTCTCTCTCTCTCTCTCTCTTTCTCTCTCTCTCTCTCTCTCGTTTACAAGATAATAGGTGTAAGTATAAACATGAGCATGAATGAAAAGGGTACGAACAAATGGGGACAGGAGGACAGGGATGGTAGGCACGATGGTGTGCTTATGCATGCCCCTTACAGACCTCTTAGGAATGGGGTGAGGTCAATGGTAGACAGTTTAAGGTTAACATTTTGGAAATTTGAAGATACAATAGCAGAGTTGAAAGGGACCTTGCAGTTCTTCTAGTCCAACCCCCTGCTCAGGCAGCAAGCCCTATACCATTTCAGACAAATGGCTATCCAACATCTTCTTAAAGACTTGCAGTGTTGGAGCATTCACGACTTCTGGAAGCAACTTCTGTTCCACTGGTTAATTGTCCACTGTCCGGAAGTTTCTCCTTAATTCTAGGTTGCTTCTCTCCTTGATTAGTTTCCACCCATTGCTTCTTGTCCTGCTCTCAGGTGCCTTGGAGAATAGCTTGACTCCCCCTTCTTAGGGGCAACCCCTGAGATATCGGAAGACTGCTGTCATGTCTCCCCTAGTCAACTGAGTTGAGTAGAGCATTCCAGGCATTGACCACACTCTTGCTCAAGTTGTATTTTCTGCAATTTGGAGCGGTTTACCTTGAGTTTGTATGCGTTGTGCGTTCCAGTATTATTTCAAGAGGTTAAAGGAAGTGGCCTCCTTCAAATGTTGCTCCTTAACTTTACGAGGTCATCTTGGTTCACCGAAGGCAGGTTGGAGCTGATCCGTTGGGCGCGGGAGTCAGGAATGCGAAGCTTTGATTCATTCTCCCCAATGTGCCAGATTAAGCAACTCATTACTCGGGCAGACGAGACGAGTTAAGTAACCGTTCAGCCTGATGTTCAAATGAAACGCTTAGAGGATGTGACGCTATCTCTAGAAATATGCTCTCTGGGTTGACATAAAGCTCCCGGATTTCTCCAAACCCTCTGATGGGCCCTCAACGTGGATTTCACCGGCTCTCAACTCCTTTGGATTAAGGCATCAAGACTTTTGAAACAAATCTACATTACAATGAATGTCTCACCCCTGCAAGAGACAGCGGGGAGCCTGATCTCCCAGGCAGTTTCCAAGAAAGTAAGGGTTTTGTTGAAGGAGAGGGAGAGGGAGGAGGAGAGGGAGGGAGGGAGGAACAGAGAGAAAGAGAAAGAGAGGGAAGGAATGAAAGAGGAAGGGGGGAGAGGGAGAGAGGAAGGAAGGAAAAAGGAAGGAAATAGGGAGGAATAGAATAACATAGCATAAGTAAGTAGAGTTTAGTATAGTGGAATAGAATAGGCTAGGATTCATCTTCAAAGTGCTCCATGGCTCCGGTCCTAGTTAATTGAGAGACCGCCTCCTACCACATTCCTCCCTTCGACCTGTCCGCTCTCACAGAGTTGGCCTTCTCAGGGTGCCGTCAGCCGGTCAATGCCGACTAGCGACCCCCAGGGGGAGAGCCTTCTCTTTGGCGGGTCCGACACTCTGGAACGACTCCCCCCCCCCCCCCCCCCCCGATATCCGCACCATCACGGACCTACGTCTCTTCCGTCGGATGGTAAAAGCTCATTTCTTTCCTCTTGCCGGCCTGACATAGATTAGGGACTATTTTAATTCGTTATTTATGTTTTTAACTATTTATTCAATTTTAGCACAGTCTTATTGATTTAATTGTTTTTTAAATTTTGTATATTGTGTGGGTTTTTTTATCTTTCTGTGCACCGCCCTGAGTCCCTTTTGGTGAAAAGGGCGGTATATAAATTGAAAATAAAGTAAAGTAAAGTAAAGTAAAGGATAGGATAGAATTCTTTATTGGCCAAGTGTGATTGGACACACAAGGAATTTGTCTTTGGTGCAGAGGCTCTCAGTGGACATAAGAAAAATAAAATATTTATTTATTTATTTATTTATTTATTTATTTATTTATTTATTTATTTATTTATTTATTTATTTATTTATTTATTTATTTATTTATTTATTTATTTATTTATTTATTTATTTATTCGATTTGTAAACCACACCAATCTCCGTCGGGACGGACTCTGGGAGGTGCACAGGACATTAAAAAAAACAATAAATAAATAACAAATGTACAAAAGTTAAAAAGAAATTAAATGACAAACCTGTGCTAAAATTCCCATTAAAACCTATCTAATTTAGCTGGCTCTATCATTCCTAGATCTAAATTCTATGCCAGTCCAGCTTGCTGAAAGAGACGTGTCTTAAGTGAGCGGCGGAAGAGGGGAAGGTCCGTGATGGTACAAAGTTTGGGGGGGGGGAGGTCGTTCCAGAGGGCTGGGCCTGCCACAGAGAAGGCCCTACTCCTGGGCGTCGCCAGCCGGCATTGAGAATACATTCATCAAGGATCATAAGATACAACCCTTAGTGATAGTCATAGGGTACAAATAAGCAATCAGGAAACAATATCCGTATAAATTGTAAGGATACAACAATAAAGTTACAGTCCTGCAGTTATAAGTGGGAGGAGATGGGTGATAGGAATGCCAGACGAATCTAATTGCATTCTTTGACAAAGTAACAAAATCAGTGGACCAGAGGAATGCTGTTGATATAATTTACCTGGACTTCAGTAAGGCATTTGATAAAGTAGACCATAACCTACTATTAGATAAAGTAGAAAATTGTGGGTTAGACAGCAGCACCACCAAATGGATTCGTAACTGGCTGACCAACCGCACTCAACGTGTAGTCCTCAATGGAACTGCATCTACATGGAAGGAAGTATGCAGTGGAGTCCCCCAAGGCTCTGTTTTAGGCCCAGTACTCTTTAACATCTTCATCAACGATTTGGATGAGGGGATAAATGGGGAACTCATCAAATTCGCAGACGACACCAAGCTGGCAGGAATAGCCAACACTCCAGAAGATAGGCTTAAGATACAGAAGGATCTAGACAAACTTGAACATTGGGCACTGTCTAATAAAATGAAATTCAATTGTGAAAAAAGTAAGGTCCTACATATAGGCAAGAAAAAC
The DNA here is from genome assembly GCA_039707465.1 of Rhabdophis nuchalis. Classification (NCBI taxonomy): domain Eukaryota; kingdom Metazoa; phylum Chordata; class Lepidosauria; order Squamata; family Natricidae; genus Rhabdophis; species Rhabdophis nuchalis. The sequence continues at coordinate 220,878,675 of CM077645.1, read as the reverse complement.
CAAATGCACAAGTACAGTATAGGTGGTACCTTGCTCAATAGTAGCAACTGTGAGAGGGATCTCGGAATCCTAGTGGACAACCATTTAAATATGAGCCAGCAGTGTGCAGCAGCTGCCAAAAAAGCCAACACAGTTCTAGGCTGCATCAACAGAGGGATAGAATCTAGATCGCGTGAAGTGTTAATGCCACTGTATAGTGCCTTGGTAAGGCCACACTTGGAATACTGCATACAGTTTTGGTCGCCACGATGTAGAAAAGACGTGGAGACTCTGGAAAGAGTGCAAAGAAGAGCAACCAAGATGATTAGAGGACTGGAGACTAAGACATATGAAGAACGGCTGCAGGAGCTGGGTATGTCTAGTTTGATGAAGAGAAGGACCAGGGGAGACACGATAGCAGTGTTCCGATATCTCAGAGGGTGCCACAAAGAAGAAGGAGTCAAACTTTTCTCCAAGGCACCTGGGGGCAGGACAAGGAGCAATGGGTGGAAACTAACCAAGGAGAGAAGCAACTTAGAACTAAGGAGAAATTTCCTAACAGTAAGAACAATTAACCTCTGGAACAGCTTGCCTCCAGCAGTTGTGAATGCCCCAACCCTGGAAG
>CM077645.1:220832219-220877971 GCA_039707465.1 Rhabdophis nuchalis | reverse complement strand
GAAGGAAGGGATGAAGAGGGGGTAGGAAGAGGAAGGGAGGGAGGAGGAGGAGGGGGATAGAAAAAAGGAAGGAGGAAGGAAGGAGGGAAGGAAGGAAGGATGAGGAGGTAGGGAAGAGGAAGGGAGGGAGGAGGAGGAGGGGGTTAGAAAAAAAGGAGGGAGGGAAGAAGGAGGGAAGGAAGGAAGGATGAGGAGGTAGGAAGAGGAAGGGGGGAGGAGGAGGAGGGGGTTAGAAAAAAAGGAAGGAGGGAAGGAAGGAAGGATGAGAGGAGGTAGGAAGAGGAGGGAGGGAGGAGGAGAGAGGGGGGGAGGAGGAAGGAGGTAGAGGGAAGGAAGGAAGGAGGAACGGAAGGACGAGAGGAGGTAGGGAGAGGAAGGGAGGGAGGAGGAAGGAGGTAGGGAGAGGAAGGGAGGGAGGGAGGAGGAGGGGGTTAGGAAGAGAAAGGAAGGAGGGAAGGAAGGAAGGATGAGAGGGGGTAGGAAGAGGAAGGGAGGGAGGAGGAGGAGAGGGGGAGGAGGAGGAAGGAGGTAGGGAAGGAAGGAAGGAGGGACGGAAGGACGAGAGGGAGGTAGAGGAGGTAGGGAGAGGGAGGGAGGGAGGAGGAGGGGGTAGGAAGAGAAAGGAAGGAGGGAAGGAAGGAAGGAAGAGGGGGTAGGAAGAGGAAGGGAGGGAGGAGGAGGAGAGGGGGAGGAGGAGGAAGGAGGTAGGGAAGGAAGGAAGGAGGGACGGAAGGACGAGAGGGGTGGAGAGGAAGGGAGGGAGGGAGGAGGAGGGAGGGAGGAGGAGGGGGGTAGGGAGAAAGAAGAAAGGAAGGAGGAGGGGGTAGGAAGAGGAAGGGAGGGAGGAGGAGGAGAGGGGGGAGGAGGAGGAAGGAGGTAGGGAAGGAAGGAAGGAGGGACGGAAGGACGAGAGGAGGCAGGGAGAGGAAGGGAGGGAGGGAGGAGGAGGAGGAGTAAGAGGAGGAAGGAGGTAGGGAGAGGAAGGAGGGAGGGAGGAGGAGGGGTAGGAGGAGGAAGGAGGTAGGGAAGGAAGGAGGGAAGGAAGGAAGGAAGGAGGGGGTAGGAGAGGAAGGGAGGGAGGAGGAGGAGGGGGTTAGAAAAAAAGGAAGGAGGGAAGGAAGGAAGGATGAGAGGGGGTAGGAAGAGGAAGGGAGGGAGGAGGAGGAGGGGTTAGAAAAAAAGGAAGGAGGGAGGAAGGAAGGATGAGAGGGGGTAGGAAGAGGAAGGGAGGGAGGAGGAGGAGAGGGGGGAGGAGGAGGAAGGAGGTAGGGAGGAAGGAAGGAGGGACGGAAGGACGAGAGGAGGTAGGGAGAGGAAGGGAGGGAGGGAGGAGGATAAGGGGGAGGGAGGAGAGGGGGGAGGAGGAGGAAGGAGGTAGGGAAGGAAGGAAGGAGGGACGAGAGGAGGTAGGGAGAGGAAGGGAGGAGGAGGAGGAGAGGGGGTAAGAGGAGGAAGGAGGTACGGAGAGGAAGGGAGGGAGGGAGGAGGAGGGGTAGGAGGGAAGGAGGGAAGGGAGGGAGGGAGGAGGAGGGGGTAGGAGAAAGAAGAAAGGAAGGAGGAGAGGAGATAGGAAGAGGAAGGAAGAATCATTTTTTTTTTTTAAAATAGCTGATTAGAATTTATATTCCTGTCTTTTTTCGGACTCCTGCCCGATCAAGGAGGCTGTCAGATCGGATGAGCCCGTTGTCTTTGGGGGAGCTGAATCCAAAAACCGCATTGAATGTTAAAGCCAGGAGGTTTTTCTTGCAAGGGTTTAGCATATTAATTTACCCAGCATCCTTTCCAAACACCGATGGGACTCCTGTTCCCACAATGTGGACAAGCAGATTAAAAAGGACAAGGAAGATTTATGATTAAAATCTTAGCCCGCCATTAAAAATGCTAATGCCGGCAGAGGCCTCCATGCAGATTCACTGGGCACTGCAGGGATTTTTGTAGAAAAAATGGCAGTTTTCTCTTAAGCCCTTTAAAATCCCTTAATCAAAAGATGCGAAAGGCCTCCTGCGGCTTATTGATGCGTTTCTTTCCTTTCTTCCGTCGCTGTCCTGCTCCAATCCAGGATGCTTTCTTAAACGTCAGGGAGCTCGAGGGAAAATGTATTTATCCTTATAGCCAGTCCTCCAAGGTTTAGAAATAATCCTCCTCCACCTCCCCCCCCCTCCTCCTCTTCTCTGAAAACCCCACTCCCTTCCAGCACTGATGCGGTTACTCGGTTGGGTAATGAAATGTCTGCAGGAAAATAACTAACCTCAGGGAGCACCAAGGACCCCACAATCCCCCTCCTCTTTTCCTCCTCCTCCTCCTCCTGGTGTAGGGTTTCCTGCCTAGGCAGGGCATCGGACTAGAAGACCTCTAAGGTCCCTTCCAACTCTGCTATTCTATTCTATTCTATTCCTTTCGTTCTTAATTCTAGTCTAGTCTAGTCTATTCCTTTCATTCTTAATTCTAGTCTAGTCTAGTCTAGTCTAGTCTATTCCTTTCATTCTCTATTCTATTCTATTCTATTCTATTCCTTTCATTCTTAATTCTAGTCTAGTCTAGTCTATTCCTTTCATTCTTAATTCTAGTCTATTATATTTCTATTTCTATTCTATTCTATTCTATTCCTTTCATTCTTAATTCTAGTCTAGTCTAGTCTAGTCTATTCCTTTCATTCTCTATTCTATTCTATTCTATTCTATTCTATTCTATTCTATTCCTTTCATTCTTAATTCTAGTCTAGTCTAGTCTATTCCTTTCATTCTTAATTCTAGTCTAGTCTAGTCTAGTCTAGTCTAGTCTATTCCTTTCATTCTCTATTCTATTCTATTCTATTCTATTCTATTCTATTCTATTCTATTCTATTCTATTCTATTCTATTCTATTCTATTCCTTTCATTCTTAATTCTAGTCTAGTCTAGTCTAGTCTATTCCTTTCATTCTCTATTCTATTCTATTCTATTCTATTCTATTCTATTCTATTCTATTCTATTCTATTCTATTCTATTCTATTCTATTCCTTTCATTTTTAATTCTAGTCTAGTCTAGTCTAGTCTATTCCTTTCATTCTCTATTCTATTCTATTCTATTCTATTCTATTCTATTCTATTCTATTCTATTCTATTCTATTCTATTCTATTCTATTCTATTCTATTCCTTTCATTCTTAATTCTAGTCTAGTCTAGTCTATTCCTTTCATTCTCTATTCTATTCTATTCTATTTCTATTTCTATTTCTCAGTTTTAATTTTAATTTCTCAACCAACTTACTCTATAGTTTTATCAAGATTTTTGCCTTGAGTCTCGGAGTTGTGCATAGAACCTCTTGGATGTTCGCCATGATTTATGATAATGTCTTATCGCTGCTTATCCGCAGATCATTTCTGGAGGGGAAGAAAAGAAAAATATGGAAATTGTAGGTCCCGAAAGCTAATAATTCCATTCTCCCCTTTTTTTCTTTAAACCCACATGTACTCTTCTCTACAATGTGCAGCTTTGAATGCACGTCCCGTCCCCCCCCGCAGCCTAAAAATGGCTTCCTTACCATGCAAGGAAAGCTGTGTTTTGATATGCTTATTAGTCTGGGAAACTAAAATTAGGAAAGGAAGCCAAAAATTGCTGCGGTGAATACGAATTCCCCCATATGAGCCATTCGAGAGCCGAATGGAATTTGCTTTAAGACCCACGTACGACTTAGCGGGCCAATGCTTCATTTTTATATAATATATATATATATAATAATATAATATAATATTTAATTTATAGACCGCTTCCTCTCCCCAAAGGGACTCGGAGCGGTGCAAAGGGAAATTAAAAAATACAGACATAAAAATACATATAGATAGATAAAATAGAAAATTAAACAATTTATCCCTGCACTAAAAACCCACAATACTAAAAAGCTAAACCCCTTAAAAACCCGATTAATAAACGGAAGACTAACCTAGGCCGGCCAAGCAGAAGAAGTGTGTTTTTAATTTTTGACGGAAGGAGCGGAGGTCCGTGGTTGTTCTGATTTCAGGGGGAAGGTCGTTCCAGAGGGTCGGGCCCGCCACAGAGATGGCCCTTCCCCTGGGCGTCGCCCGCTGGCATAGCCTAGTGGACGGCACCCGGAGAAGTCCCTCTCTGTGGGAGCGAATCGGCCGCAGGGATGTATGGGGCAGAATCCGATCCTGCAGATAGCTAGATAATAATAATAATAATAATTATTATTATTATTTCTTTGTTGAAGGTAAAACAACAATGAGATTTTGTTATGGGGGGCTTGCTCCACAACGGGCCAGAGGTAGGTTACTACCGGCATTACCGGAAAAGGAAAGGCGTTTTTGCAATGGAGATTTATCCGCCCGTGCGCAGAACCAAACATCAAGATGGCGGCATCGACAATAGAACAGGTTCGGGAGCATGGCAAGCTGAGTTACTACTTACTTGGTCGAACCGGGCCGAACCGGTAGGAACCCACCGCTGCATCGGGCATATTTGGGAATAATCAGCAGTTTAGATTTTACAGAGGTTCCCAAACTTGGCAACTTTTAAGACTTGTGGACTTCAATTCCCAGAATTCTCCAGCCAGCTAGGCTCCAACAGATTCCCCAAACATGACGAAACCTCTGAAGTTAACTCAAAGGTTACTTTGATTAGGAGCGCCGGCAGCCTTAGCCAAAGGTTTCTCTCCCACCGCAGGTTACAAGTCTGTCCGGCCGGAAGATGAATAGTTGTTTGCCACATCTATTCATCTCCACCCCCTGACTTTTATCCCCAGAGCTAGGGTGGGGCTTCGCTAACAGCGGTGGCTCTTCTGTCCCAAGGACCGGCCCATAGATTTCCACTGCTCTCCTCTCCTCTCTCACATCTATTCATCTCAGCCCCTGCCTTTTATCCCCAGAGCTAGGGTGGGGCTTCGCTAACAGCGGTGGCTCTTCTGTCCCAAGGACCGGCCCATAGATTTCCACTGCTCTCCTCTGCTCTCTCACATCTATTCATCTCAGCCCCTGCCTTTTATCCCCAGAGCTAGGGTGGGGCTTTGATAGCAGCGGTGGCTCTTCTGTCCCAAGGACCGGCCCATAGATTTCCACTGCTCTCCTCTCCTCTGCCACATCTATTCATCTCCACCCCCTGCCTTTGATCCCCAGAGCTAGGGTGGGGCTTCGCTAGCAGCAGTGGCTTTTCTGTCTCAAGGACCGGCCCATAAATTTCCACTGCTCTCCTCTCCTCTGCCACATCTATTCATCTCCGTCCCCTGCCTTCTATCCCCAGAGCTAGGGTGGGGCTTTGCTAGCAGCGGTGGCTCTTCTGTCCCAAGGACCGGCCCATAGATTTCCACTGCTCTCCTCTCCTCTCCTCTGCCACATCTATTCGTCTCCGCTCCCTGACTTTTATCCCCAGAGCTAGGGTGGGGCTTCGCTAGCAGCGGTGGCTCTTCCGTTCCAAGGACCGGCCCATAGATTTCCACTGCTCTCCTCTCCTCTCTCACATCTATTCATCTCCACCCCCTGACTTTTATCCCCAGAGCTAGGGTGGGGCTTTGCTAGCAGCAGTGGCTCTTCCGTTCCAAGGACCGGCCCATAGATTTCCACTGCTCTCCTCTCCTCTCTCACATCTATTCATCTCTGCCCCCTGACTTTTATCCCCAGAGCTAGGGTGGTCGCCACGATGTAGAAATATGTGGAGACTCTAGAAAGAGTGCAGAGAAGAGCAACAAAAAGGATTAGGGAATTGGAGACTAAAACCTATGACGAATGGCTGTAGGAACTGGACATGTCTAGTTTAATGAAAAGAAGGACCAGGGGAGACATGACAGCAGTCTTCCAATATCTCAGGGGTTGCCACAAAGAAGAGGGAGTCAAACTATTCTCCAAAGGACCTGAGGGCAGAACACGAAGCAATGGGTGGAAACTAATCAAGGAGAGAAGCAACTTAGAACTAAGGAGAAATATCCTGACAGTGAGAACAATTCATCAGTGGAACAACTTCTCTAGAAATTGTGAATGCCCCACTGGAAGTCTTTAAGAAGATGTTGGATAGCCATTTGTCTGAAATGGTATAGGGCAGTGATGGCTAACCTTTTTTGGCTTGTGTGCCAAAAGCGGGAGGAGCCCAGGGGGGTTGTGCATGGGCATGCCACACCCATAATGCTGTGTGTGTGCCCCCCTGCTTTTGGCGTGCTTTTTTCGCCCTCCCCAGGCTCCAGAGAATTTCTAGGAGCCTGGGGAGGGTGAAAACAGCCTCCCCTCCCCACCTCCAGAGGCTTCAGGAGTTTCCCTGAAGCCTCCAGAGGGTGAAAAACGGCCTCAAAGGAAGGCCTAAATCATCTGGCCAGCACACAGATGCGTGCTGGAGCTGACAGGGCAACGCCTCGCCTGCCCTAAGAAATGGTTCCGCGTGCCACCTGTGGCACCCGTGCCATAGGTTCGCCATCCCTGGTATAGGGCTTCCTGCCTACGCAGTGAGTTGGACTAGATGACCTCCAAGGTCCCTTCCAACTCTGCTATTGTATATAATTATACAATACAATACAATACAATAGCAGAGTTGGAAGGGACCTTGTAGGTCTTCTAGTCCAACCCCCTGCGTGGGCAGGAACCTTATACCATTTCAGACAAATAGCTATCTAACATCTTTTTAAAGACTTCCAGGGTTGGGGCATTCACAACTTCTGGAGGCAAGCTGTTCCAGAGGTTAATTGTTCTTACTGTCAGGAAATTTCTCCTTAGTTCTAAGTTGCTTCTTTCCTTGATTAGTTTCCACTCATTGCTTCTTGTCCTGCCCCCAGGTGCCTTGGAGAATAGTGACTCCCTCTTCTTTGTGGCACCCTCTGAGATATCGGAACACTGCTATCATGTCTCCCCTGGTCCTTCTCTTCATCAAGCTAGACATACCCAGCTCCTGCAACCATTCTTCATATGTTTTAATCTCCAGTCCCCTAATCCTCTTGGTTGCTCTTCTCTGCACTCTTTCCAGAGTCTCCACGTCTTTTCTACATCGTGGTGACCAAAACTGTATGCAGTATTCCAAGTGTGGCCTTACCAAGGCACTATACAGTGGCATTAACCCTTCACGTGATCTAGATTCTATCCCTCTGTTTATGCAGCCTAGAACTGTGTTGGCTTTTTTGGCAGCTGCTGCACACTGCTGGCTCATATTTAAATGGTTGTCCACTAGGATTCCAAGATCCCTCTCACATGTGCCCTCGCTTCGGCCTGCAACACAACTGCTGTTTTCCACAAGAGTGGAAAAGTTTTTCAGACAGCAGAAGTGAATCCACAACGGAAGGGTGTCATAAAATTGTGCGGTTCAATTGTGTCTCCTTTCTGAGCATAAAATGCAGGGGACAAAGAGAAAAAGTCCTTCTTCCAAACAGCTCTCCGGGGTGAAGTTCAAACCCATTTGTAACCTAGTTTGTGGGGGTGATTCAGAAAACCATGATGTCTCCGTAAGAAAGTGGTTTTCTTGCGTTCCCAGTTTAAAAGGCCGTGCGAGGAAATGGACCATAGGTGTCATCACAAAGGAAGTTGATGCACCAAGAGAAAATATTGGGGAAAGGAAGGCCAAAGCATGAAAGGAACCGAATTCTGCAGGAATAATTGAAAGACACAAAAGAAAAGGCATTTGCTGGCTACGTCAGTGGCTTTCAAAAAAGAAGGAGATAAAGATGGGCCTGACGCTTGCAGAAGATGGTAAGATAGACACCCGCGATGGACAGAGGCCCTTAATCTCTCCTTTCCTTTCAAAAGAGACCTGAAAAAAATGGAAAAAGATGGAAGAGTGCCTCCAGAAGTTGTAAATGCTCCAGTACTGGAAGTTCTTAAGAAGGATGTTGGACAACCATTTGTCTCAAATTCTATTCTGTTCTGTTCTGTCCTGTCCTATCCTATCCTGTCCTGTCCTGTCCTGTCCTGTCCTGTCCTGTCCTATCCTATCCTATCCTATCCTATCCTATCCTATCCTATCCTATCCTATCCCTGTTCTAATTCTCTTCTCTTCTATCACCCATCTTCTCCCACTTACTGTATGACTGCAGGACGGTATCTTCGTTGCTTGTATCCATGATTTATATTGATATTAATTGTTTCCTTATTGCTTATTCGTATCCTATGACTATTATTAAATGATATGATTCTTGATGAATGTATCTTGTCTTTTTATGTACACTGAGAGCATCTGCACCAAAGACAAATTCCTTGTGTGTCGAATCACACAGCCAATAAATTATTCTATTCTATTCTATTCTATTCTTCATTCCATTATTTCATTCCATTCCTATTCCTATTCCTATTCCTATTCCATTGATATTCCATTGATATTCTATTCTATTCTATTCTATTCTATTCTATTCTATTCTATTCTATTCTTCATTCCATTATTTCATTCCATTCCTATTCCTATTCCTATTCCATTGATATTCCATTGATATTCCATTGATATTCTATTCTATTCTATTCTATTCTATTCTTCATTCCATTATTTCATTCCTATTCCTATTCCTATTCCTATTCCATTGATATTCCATTGATATTCTATTCTATTCTATTCTATTCTATTCTATTCTATTCTATTCTATTCTATTCTATTCTATTCTATTCTATACTATTCTTCATTAAATTATTTCATTCCATTCCTATTCCTTTTCCTATTCCTATTCCTTTCCGTTCCGTTCCGTTCTGTTCTATTCTATTCTGTTCTATCCTGTTCTATCCTATCCTATCCTATCCTATCCTATCCTATCCTATCCTATCCTATTCCGTTCTATTCCGTTCTATTCCTGTTCTATTCCTGTTCTATCCCATCCCATCCCCACCCCACCCTACTCTACTCTGATTATATTCCACTTACTTATATATTTATTTAATAGAATAGCAGAATAACAGAGTTGGAAGGGACCTTGGAGGTCTTCTAGTCCAGCCCCCTGTTCAAGCAGGAGAACCCATACCATTTCAGACAAGTGACTGCCTCGTCCCGTGATGGCGAACCTATGGCACGCGTGTCAGAGGTGGCACGCGGAGCCCTCGCCCTGGGCATGCGCGCCATCACCAGCTGCTCTTCTGGTTTCCGGCATGCACATGCACGCTGGCCAGCCGGTCTTCGCGCATGCCAGCATGCCAGAAATTTGGTCTTCGGGTGCTCCGCCAAGTGCGAGTTCCAGTTTGGGCGCTCGGTCCCCAAAAGGTTCACCATCACTGGTCTCGTCTCTTCTTAAAACTCTCCAGAGATGGAGCCCCTACAATTTCTGAAGATTTAGATTTTAGATTTTATTAAATTTATATCCCGCACCTATCTCCTATGGCAGGGGTCCCCAACCTTTGCAACTTTAAGTCTGAAGGACTTCAGCTCCCAGAATTCTCCAGCCAGCAAAGCTGGCTGGAGAAGTCTGGGAGTTGAAGTCCTTCAGACTTAAAGTTGCAAAGGTTGGGGACCCCTGTCCTATGGGATCCAAGGCGGCGTACAGGCATTTAAAAACACAATGTACAATACAAAATATCAAACATCCTAAAACCCTATTAAACTTAATACTCTTGCGTTCAAAATATTGTTTAAAAACCCTCTAATTAAAATTTGTGCAACTAACCCTCAGTCATTTATCGGGTGGATTACCCTAAGCCGGCTTGCTGAAACAGGTGCATTTTTAAACGCTGGCGGAAAAGGCGGAGGTCCGAGGTAGTACGGTGATTGGGAGGCAGGTCGTTCCAGAGGGTAGGGCCCGCCACAGAGAAGGCCCTTCCCCTGGGCATCGCCAACCGGCATTGCCCGGCCGACAGCACCCGGAGAAGACCCTCTCTATGGGAGCGGAGCGGTCGAAGGGATGTATGAGGCAGGAGACAGTCTCGCATATAAGTAGGCCCCGAGCCATGGAGCGATTTGAAGATGGTCATTAACACCTTGAAGCGCACCCGGAAGGCCACAGGCAGCCAGTACAGCTCGCGCAGGGCAGGTGTTATATGGGAACGCATTGAGGTTCCCATAATCACCCGCGCGGCCGTGTTCTGAACTAGCTGTAACCTTCGGGTGCACCTCAAGGGGAGCCCCATGAAGGGAAGATGTTCCACTGTTGAATTGTCCTTGCTGTTATATCTGTATTATCTGTTTACTCGTTTTGGCTCAAAACAAGATGGTTTGCCATCCATGATGTTTCTTCAGCTTTCTGCTCTCACTTGACCTGTTGGTTTTCCCTCCTTGTCGAGGCCACTTCAGTGTTGTGAGCTCAGCCGCAACCTCGGCTAAGCGCTGCTCCCTCGTATCGGCTTTTAAAAATCACTCTCCATCCTTCCTTGTTCCCTGAGTGTGTGTTTCAACGTTAAGTAGGAGCAGAGGGACCTGAAAAAATGTAGCCCACGGATAGAAATGTGTCTCTTCTTCCAAAATTGAAATCTGAAAGCCCCGCTCTTCTTTGATGAGTGAAGCTGTCTCTGGGCTTTTAGGGATGGTTGTTAAAATAGCATTTGGGGGGCTTTTACTGGAAGACCGACAGGATGGAGATATGGCTGGAGGTCAAAATGGTCCTAAAAGCGCTCTAAGCATTTCTCCGGAATTAAGCTGGTCTCTATGGGGCTCTCTTCTATCCAGCTTGACCTTTCTCTTTGTGCTTTTTTGGCAGCCACACAACTCAACAAGAGACCAACAAAACCATCACAACGTGCACAAGTGCCATCCGACAACTGTCCGAGGGAATCAGAAGCTCTTCCAGGGTGAGTTTTGAGACTCTCAAAATGACTTCAAGAGAATTCAGTGTTGGAGTTTACAAGCTGTACTAAGCTAAGAGTACATATGTATGATGTACATATCATTTTGTTGCTTGCTTGTACACTGAGAGCTTGTGCACTGGAGACAAATTCCTTGTGTGTCCAATCACACTTGATTGGACACACATTGGCCAATGAAGAATATTCTGTTCTGTTCTTTTCTTTTCTGTTCTTTTATTATTCTATTCTATTATTCCATTCTATTATTCCATTCCATTCCATTCTATTCTATTATTCCATTCCATTCCATTCTATTCTATGATTCCATTCCATTCTATTCTATGATTATTATTCCATTCCTATTCCATTCCATTCCATTCCATTCTAGTAGATTATTATTCCATTCCGTCCCATTCCATTCCATTCCATTCCATTCTAGTAGATTATTATTCCATTCCATTTTGCTGATTTTGTCTTGGTTCTTGGGGGGTGTCAAAGAACAGGAAAATGGCATTGCCCTCATCCCATACATTAAAGGTACCACAGATAAAATCAGCAAAATTCTCCACAAGCACAACATCAAGACAGCCTTCAACACCGACCAAAAAATAACCAATATCCTAAGGAACCCCAAAGACAAGATCCAGCTAGAAAGCCAAGGGGTCTACAAAATTCCATGTAAAATCTGCCCTGCCACTTACATAGGACAAACCAACAGAAGGATAAGTGCACGTATCGCAGAGCATAAAATGCATTAAAAAATCAACTTAATACCTCATCTCTTTATCAGCATTTCAAAACTACAGGACATGACATTGACTTTCAAGGAACTAAAATGATCTCCAAGGCTGAACAACTGAACAGGAGAATAATCAGAGAAACCATTGAAATAGAGAAGCAATCTAACAGTATGAACAAACGTGATGACACCTCCCGCCTACCAGACATCTGGAAACCAGCACTGACCAGCAGACGAGCCCCACCCTCCACGCAAGCCGTTGAAATTCAAAATAAGGAGAAACATACAAATGAAACCAATCAGCATCAATATACCAGTCATGATGTAGCTGCACAGCCAATCAACACACTCACAACAATAGTCAGCACTCCACACACACCCACCAAGATTTAAAAAAGGGCCATGCCTTCGCAGTCACAGTCACAGACCAAAGCCTGACGATGACAAGTGAGATCTTGTCGAAACGTTGCAATAACATTTCCATGCCTTATACACGGGAAAATACCCGAAGCAAGCAATGCCAGCATATGTATGTATGTATGTATGTATGTATGTATATATGTATATGGCATGATTACAAATGATCTCTGTTACTTTAAGTGCTACAGTGGAATGTAATTGGCTGCTGTAATTAACTCAGCCATAAGAGGAAGCTAGGAGCACTGTTAGTTTGCTGCCTTTGAACTGGAGATACTGTGGTGTCGGATTAGGTCAGCAGAACAAGGAGGAATTTCGGATTGCAACTGTAAACTAACTGTTTTTGAGTTAAAGACTGTATTTGATTCAAGGCTTACTATCACTGCTTGTGAAGCAGTAGTTTATTTTTCCACCGCAAGTAAAGCTACTTGTTTTTACTGTCGGTGTCTGAGACTCTATTGGTGGCGTTGCATAACTCTCTGTCTCCTAAAGGAGATACCCCCAACACCTTTTCTGTTACCAAAACTCACGCCACAAAACAAACCCAAGCGTTGGCTTTCACATCTAAGCCTTCCCAGGCCTTCCGCTTTCCACCACCCTGAAATGGAGAACAGTGGCCACAAGTCAGGTATGGCCAGGGATTGAAAAGTTTTAGCAACGGGTTCTCTGCCCTGTTGCTGAGTGGCCGTGGCCGTGGTGGGTGTGGCTTACTCGGCCTCCTGCACCATGGTGTAAGGGTATATATATATTGACATACCCAAAGGGGAGCATGTTAGGAATGTAATCCAAGTGTTAGGTCGGCAATATATATATATATAAGCCATGATTGGAAATTGGTATCTGTAACTTTAACTGCTACAGTGAGATGGGATTGGCTGCTGTTTCTTCAATCAGCCATAAGAGGGAGCCAGAATCACTGTTAGAGGCTGGTCCTTGTATGTCGGTTATTGATCAGCAAAGAGAATCGTGAGTTGAGCAACTGTAAGACAACTGTTTGAGTAATAGACTGTGTATATGATTCAGGACTACTTATCACTTATGTACGTATCTTACTTTAAGTCTACTTGTTTTACCATCAATGTCTGTGACTGTTAGTGTGGATACCTAGGAACATATCTCTTGCTACATTCTGTTGCACATTTTTCGGTCTCCTAATGGAGATAGCCTTAACAGTGGGCATGGCTTACTCGGTCTTCTGCACCATGGCAGGGAGGGGGATTTTTGCCCTCCCCTGGTTCCAGAGTCTTTCCTCGAGGCTCCGTGAGGGCGGAAACTGCCCTCAGGAAGCCAGAAATGGGTCCGTTTCTGGACTTCTGGATGATGTTCCCTAGTTGGGTCTGCAAGGAAGCAACCAAGCTCAGAGAGCACCAAGAGCTCCACATTCCTCCCCCTCCTCTCCTCTTCCTCCTTCTCTCATCCAACCTCACTCCCTTGTAGCACTGATGATGTTATCTAGCTTGGTCATGAAAGGTCTGCAAGAAAACAACCAAGCTCAGAGAGCACCAAGGACCCCACAGTCGTCCTCCTCCCCCTCTTCCCTCTCTTCCTCCTCCTCTCCTCCAACCTCACTCCCTTGTAGCACTGATGATGTTACCTAGTTGGGTCATGAAACATCTGCAAGAAAACCACCAAGCCCAGAGAGCACCAAGGACCCTACAGTCCTCCTCCTCCTCCTCCTCCTCCTCCTCCTCCTCCTCCTCCTCCTCCTCCACCTCCACCTCCACCTCCACCTCCTCCTCCTCCAACCTCACTCCCTTGTAGCACTGATGATGGTCTCTAGTTGGGTCCTGAAACATCTGCATCCCTTGAGCTACAAATCTTCTCCTTTATTAGAAGAAATGTTTTCTGCTAAGACATTTCCTTGGCTGCCTCGTCTACCGTATAGCCTACTTTCCCCACCCAAAAAAAAACCTCTAGGAAAGCTTCCTTGAACAGAGCTTCAAGAAGCAATTTGTCTAAATAACAGATGTTGGGGCGAAGAAGAAGAAGAAGCTTGCCATGATCTTCCAAAATGGGCTCCCAGACATGATAGTTCAGAAGGTTTCCTCTCTTCTCCAGCTCTTCCCGTGCAGCGAAGTTCAGCGAAGGGAGGAGAAGCCAAAGGAGAAGACTCCCGATTTATCTCAACATCCTTTGATCCAGTGGCGAGAAATGGCGGGGGTTTTTTTCTCCCTCTCTTCCCCCTGTTGTGTCCAGAGTCTTGTTCTGAGACAAATGAGGTCCTCTGGGAGGCCAATGAAGACCACCAGCGTGTCCGGCTACAAAGCCCGACTACAGAAGTCACGGGAAATAGAAATGCAAAGCAAGCAACTGAGATGCAACCCCTCCTGACCCCGTAAGGCTCTTGCGCTGGTCAGCATCGACAGAAGCCAAAAACGACAAGAGGGGAATTTGGGCAGCGACCAACTTATTTTTTTTTCTCCTGCTCCTCCTGGCCTTAACTAAATAATAAATAATAAGAGCAGCTGTTTGTGGGGGAAGAAAGGAAGAGCGGCTGTGCCAGATGAGACACAGTTGCATGGGGAGGTTTGGTGGTGCTTTCCTTTGAATTGTCTCCTCCTCTTCTTTCTCTCCTTCTCTTTCTTCCTGCTCTTCCTCCCCTCCTGCTCCTCTTTCCTGCTCTTCCTGTCCTCTTCCTCCATCTTCCTCCTCCTCCTCTTCTTTCCTCTCCTTCCATCTTCTCCTCTTCTTCATATCCTTCTTCCTCCTCTTCCTCTCCTCCTGCTCCTCTTTCCCGCTCTTCCTGTCCTCTTCCTCCATCTTCGTCCTCCTCCTTCTCCTCTTCCCCGCCTTCTCCTTCCTCTTCTTTCCTCTCCTTCCATCTTTTCCTCTTCTTCATATCCTTCTTCCTCCTCCTCTGCCTCTCCTCCTCCTTCCTCTCGCTGCTCTTCTCCCTCCTGTCCTCCACTTTCCTCCTCCTCCTCCTTTTCCCCGCCTTCTCCTTCCTTTTCTTTCCTCTCCTTCCATCTTACTCCTCCTCTTCTTCATATCCTTCTTTTTCCTCCTCTTCCTCTCCTCCTCCTTCCTCCCGCTGCTCTTCTCCTTCCTGTCCTCCTCCTCCTATCCATCTTCATCCACATTCTCTTCTTCCGCGCCTTCTCCTTCCTCTTCTTTCCTCTCCTTCAATCTTACTCCTCCTCTTCTTCATATCCTTCTTCTTCCTCCTCTTCCTCTCCTCCTCCTTCCTCCCGCTACTCTTCCCCTTCCTGTCCTCCTCCCCCTATCCATCTTCATCTGTATTCTCTTCCTCCTCTTCTTCTCCTCCTCCTTTCTGGTCTTCCTCTCCTTCCATCTTCCTCCTCCTCCTCTTCTTCCTCTCCTTTTCCTCCTCCTCTCCTTCTTCCTCCTCCTCTTCTTCTCCCTATCCATCTCCTTCCTCTCCCTCTCCTCCTCCTCCTCTTCTCTTCCTTCCCCTCCTCCTTCCTCACCTCCTCCTCCTTCCTTTTCTCCTCCTAATCCTCCTTGAATTCCTCTCTTCCTCCTCTCCTTCTCCTCCTTTTTTCTTCTTCCTCCTCCTTCTCCTCTTTGTCTCCCTCTTCCCCTTCCTCCTTCTCTTCCTCCTCCTCTTTTTCCTTCTTTCTAACAACATTCTGAGACTTGATTTAAGACATTACAACTAGCCCTTTACGAGTTTGAAGGAAATAGAGCATTTCTTTATCAGCAATGCCCTCTGAGGATTAAATCACGATACACTAGTCCCTGTGCAAGATACGATATGAAAGTAGAAGATAAATACTCTATAACCAAGTGATACCTTAAAAACTCATGAAGGTATTATGCACGGGACACAGTTTTGAATTTTTCCGAATACGTTCCTGACATTCAAAATATCTTTTGCACATCTCTGATTTGATTGAACAACGAACGAAATAGTTTTGGGGCATAACAAATCACGTTTGAAATGATACCATCAACTTAAATTCTTAGCGTTGTCCTTGAAATCTTTCTCTGGGCCACTAATTGTCATTTTCTGCTTTGTTTTCCTTTTTCTGCTTCAATTAAAGTGCAAATTTAATATTGCAAAGCAGGTCAAAGGAGGCTAAAGTTAGTTAAACGTGGCCCAACTTCACAGCCACATTATAAATGCATTACGATATCAAAGCTTAGAACGATTTTCCGATTGGAATGATAATGCGAATGCAGATAGACTGAACTGTCCTTATCAGATGCCTGAAATATATTTAGCATTTTGTGGCCTTTTACAGTCTTCCTAATCTAATATTTACACCGCGGTGCATAGCTCATGTTTGATGGATACTTACAGGCCTCTCACCGATCGTAAAATATTCTAGTGTCAAACCTCTTTATCAATGTATACTTTCCCGAGATGGATTTACATAAGTAAAATATTCTCCTATCAAATCTCCCATCAATGTAAATTTTCTCGAGATGGATTTATAGAGATAAAAACCCTACTTCCAGCGATTGAACTATTTCGGCAATATCTTATTTAAAACGTCTCGCCTTTCGCTTCTGAAACTGCTGGCGCGTTAGCTAGAGACCGGGAAGGAGAAAGTTGGAGAGATGGCAAGGCAATTTTAAGAACATAGGACATAGAATAGTAGAGTTAGAAGGGACCTTGGAGGTCATCTAGTCCAACCCCTTGTACAAGCAGGAGACCTTATTCCATTTGAGACAGGTGGCTGTCTAGTGACTTCTTAAAAGCCTCCAGTGTTGGAGCACCCACAACTTCCATTCCCATATGGAGAGAGATCGTTTAATTGCCGCTTCGTCCGAGGGGGGGTTAAACAAGGAAAAACTCCCCCCTCCAATCTCCATTTAAAATTGATTGAACTGGAACTCACAGTATCCTGTCGTTTATCCTTCATCAGCAATCCAAGAGATTAGGGAGCGCCCTCCATCTCCGGCATTCCAGCTACTCTTTTTATTCGGTTTGTTGTTCCCGGGATCCATCCGGCGAAGAGGCAAGATCCCCCCCCCCTTTCTGCTCGCTGGCTACTGGGGCGAGGCTGGGAGCACCCCACCGGCCGCCGCCAGATTGGGGGCTCCCAGCGAGCTGCCCTTATGGCAGGAGGTTCCCTCAGAATCTCTTATGCTCCCGAAGGAGCCCACCGGTACAGCAAGCGGCGGACGAAGCGCGAAGCACGTCCGTCACCTTCGGAAACCGGAAGCTTTTTTCCCCTCCTTTCTTCCCTCTGTCATCCTTCTCTTCTCTACTTCCCCTTCCTCTCTCCTTCTCCTCTCTCCCCTTTCCACTCCTCCTTTCTCTCCTTCTCCCCTCCCTCCCTCAGGGGAGGTTATGAGTTCAATCCTAGGTAGAGGCAGATGTAGAGTCTCCTGTTTGGGCAGGGGGTTGGACTAGATGACCTGCAAGGTCCCTTCCAACTCTGTTAATCTGTTAAATACAAAATAGTGTTGATTATATAATGGTATACATGTGGTGATTTGTATGAAAATGAAAAAAAAAAAAAAGCCTTACACTTACAAAACACCTCGAACGGTTCTACTTCGAAAATAGACCGTTTTGCGCATCGTGGAAATGATTCAAATAAATTGTGTTTTGACCGTTTCCCAAAGTGCTTGAGAGAGTCCGTTTTATGCTCAAGTCAACAGTTTTGCCTGCAAACCCAGGTGTGTTTGACAGCATTAGCGAGAGCCACGAGGGTTAGCATGAAGAATATTTCAAGATAAAATGTTTTATGCCCTTCGATTTCTCAGCTTGGCCGACCTGGATGTTGTTAGACTCTACCTAATGTCTTCGCTAGCCGCAATGGTTAACGGCCAGAAGTTATGGGGGGTTTTAAAGAAAAGCTGAAAACCTTAGATTAATGACCGCTGCGGTTTAATAGGGCTAATGCAGAAATTTGAAACGCCTCCCTGTAGCTTAAATTCAGCGCTGAGATGACCTATTCACAAGGAATAATGCCAAAAGAATCATTACTGAACTCTATTATAGATTGAATTAATAACTTGTTGCCAACTGCCCCATCTTCTGGGAATCGGATCCTTATATCTGCCCCCCATTATTTGCGCATTTATTTCTTTGACGTACATAAATGGACGTTGGGTTTTTAGGGGGAATTTTAGCACAGGCTCCGATTTAATTCTTTTTATCTATTTATTGTATTTTTATCATTGTTGGTTTTAATTTCCTGTGCACCGCCCTGGGTCCATTTCGATGGAGAAGGTGCGGTATATAAATCGAAATAAAGTAAAGTAAAGTTTAATTTTATGTTTATTGAATTTGTATACCGCCCTTCTCCCTTGCGGGGCTCAGGGCGGTGAACAGGCATAATAATAACAACGAAGACATGAATATATAAAATACTTTAAAATGTCAATTAAAATGTCAATTAAATTAGGGGCCTGTTCTAAAACCAAATAAAATTACTAAATAGAATCGATTAAAATCGATTAAAAACTACAGCAGGCCGGCCGCATGGAATAAATGCGTTTTCAAGGCCCGGCAGAAGAGGCGTAGGTCAGTGGTCGTACGTAGGTCGGAGGGCAGGTCGTTCCAGAGGGCAGGAGCTGCCACAGAGAAGGCTCTCCCCCTGGGGGTCGCCAGCCGACATTGTTTGGCCGACGGTACCCTGAGGAGGCTGTCTCTGTGGGAGCGAACTGGTCGGTAGGATGTATTTGGAAGCAGTATTAAGGACATTTAGGTGGTGGACTCACTCGCCCGCAGGGACACAGTGGCTAAGACGCTGAACTTGTTGATCGGAAAGGTCGGCAGCTTGGCGGTTCAAATCCCCAGCGCCGCGTAACGGAGGGAGCTCCTGCGACTCGTCCCGGTTTCTGCCAACCTAGCAGTTTGAAAGCACATAAAAAATGCAAGCAGAAAAATAGGAGCCCACCTTGAGTCAAAACTCTGATTTGTCTTGTTCACCAACGTTCAACTCAAAGGGTGCTAACCCCTTGACAGGCCTTCTGGTTTCCACGTTCACCTCCAGCTTCGGTGCAAATGAAACTTCTCTGTTGGCTTTGAGAAGGGGCTTGTGATGCCTTTGATCATCTGACAACAGCTGGTCCAGTAATTCTGGTACTGGGTCTGGGATCACCATTCAGGCAATTTCACTGACAACCTGTGTCACGTGTCGTGGTTGGCATACTCTAAGATGCCCTTGAGGGTTCCCTGGGCGAAGGAGGGAACAGAATGTGCCTCTCTAATCTTCCCACGGTGCATTGTAAACAGAACACGCAGTGCAGGGTCTGAAATCTTAATCAAATCTTATTCACCATTGATGAGCATTTGTTCGATGAGAGCGCGGAGAAGGGAAGATTTGGCCCAGGAGGGCCCTTCAAGATGCTTCATAAACATCTCAAGATGCTTCATAAACACCTGTCAAATGGAAATCAATTTCAAAACAAACCGGTCGGCAAAAAAGAAAACCACCAAAGCACATTGAGATATGGGGTTGTTGCCTTATCCCAAAATGTTTTCATAGCAAAATTATTTTGCGTTATATCATCAGTTCTGGTTTGAAAGAACTTACTTCTCCTTATCTGCTTTGTCCTGCTCATTTTTTGATTGAAACTTTTTTGGCCTGAGACCAACCAGAGATGTTGCGAGCTATGTCCTAGTTGGCCTAGTTATATGCGAGACCGCCTTCTGCCCCATACATCTCTTCGGCCGAGAGGGTCTTCTCAGGGTGCCGTTGGCCGGACAATGCCGACTGGCGATGCCCAGGGGAAGAGCCTTCTCTGTGGCAGGCCCGGCCCTCTGGAACGACCTACTCCCTGAATTACGCACCATCACCGACCTCCGTCTCTTCCGCCAATGTCTAAAGACTCATCTTTTCCAACAAGCCGGCCTAGCCTAACCTCCCACGGGGACTTCTTAGAAAGTTTTAAATTGGGTATTTTAAAATTTGGTTTTAGCATAGGATTAGGATAGTTTAATATATTTTAAATTATGTATTTATTTTTTGTATTTTTGTATGTTTTTAAATTCCTGTGCGCCGCCCTGGGTCCTTTGTGGAGAAGGTCGGGATATAAATATAAATAAATTCAAATTCAAATGTCAAAATATTCATGACTGAGAGAGACATGGGAACAAAGTCAGCCAATGAATAGGCAGAGCAACTAAGCCAGCCAATGGGATCTTAAACAGATCTGAGCCTGTGCAAAGAATTGAAACGGAAACTTAAGCAGCCTGCTGCTCTGAGAAGTAAACTAGCAGTCTGTCTGGGCTTGTCTGCTGAAAAGAAACGAACTCCTTGTGTTTGCCTGTAACTCTCCTACCTTGGGTTTCCTTGGAAAAACCACCTGTTGGTATTGTACATTTATCCATCTAGTCTTAGGTATATAAAGGAGTGAATGAATCCAGCTGCATCAGTTCTCTTTGTGGGCTTTCTGGATTTGAATTTATGCAACAAACTCTGACAAGCTAGAAGGTTTAGATCTGAGTTCTTCCAATCCTTTTCTGGGATTGATTCTCCCATTGTCCGTGGAGAGTCTCAGTCATCCAGGTCATGGTTGTCCCAAAGGTGTTTCTTCAAGAGGCAACTGGATTTGATTGAAACTTATTGGGCCAAGGTTAACACGATTCACTTAAGTCAGGGATGTCCAAACTATAGCATAGCTGGCTGGGGAATTCTGGGAGTTGAAGTCCACAAGTCTTAAAGTTCCCAAGTTTGGACATCCCTGACTTAACTGGATGGTGGGGAATGGAAGGATAGATCCTCCTTGCAGACAGCCGATCATTTGCATTCTTTTTAGAGGGTTCCTTGAGGCCACTCGGAGGTCTATCTGTGTCTTGGTGGCCTCAACGGTGGACTCTCTAAAAGGACACAAATGACCAGTGGTGTGCAAGGTGTATAAATCCTTCCATTCCCCTGAAGAAGCTTCTTCGAAGAAAAGGGAAAACCTGGAAGCCCAGGTTGCCTCCTGAAAAAGCACCGTGGGTACTTTGTACGAATTGTTGAGGTGCCAACTGCATTTGTTCATCTCTCTCTTTCTCTCATTCTCTCTTTCTCTCTCACAGCAAGAACGACTGCAGCTCGACAGGCTGAAAAATCAACTTTCCGATGCCATTCAACGATATGGAACGATACAAAAGGTAAGAGAGACAGGGAAGGACCCTGGGATTGTCCATTGCCTTTCTTTCTTTCCTTCTTTCTTTCTTTCTTTCTTTCTTTCTTTCTTTCTTTCTTTCTTTCTTTCTTTCTTTCTTTCTTGCTTTCTTGCTTTCTTTCCTCCTTCCTTCCTTTCCTCTCTCTCTCTCTCTCTTCTCTTTCTTTCCCTTACCTTTCTCCTTCCTTCCTTCTTTCTTCTTTCATTCCCTCCCCTTCCTTCCTTCCCTTCCTCCTCCCTTCTCTCTCTTTCCCTCTCTTTCTTTCTTTTTGTCTTTCTTTCTCTCTCTCTTTCTTTTCTCTCATTCTTTCGTTTCTTCCTTTTCTTCCTTCTCTTTCCTCTCTCTCTCTCTCTTTTTCTCCTTCCTTCCTTCTCTCTTTCCCTCTCTTTCTTTCTCTCTCTTTTTCTCTCTTTCTTCCTTTCCTTTCTTTCCTTCCTCCTTTTTTTCTTTCCTGTTTCCCTTTCCTCTTTCTCTTTCTCCTTCCTTCTTTCTTTTTCTTTCTCTCTTTCTCTTTTCAATCTCTGTCTTTCCTTCCTCCCTTCCTCTTTCATTCCCTCCTCTTCCTTCCTTCCCTCCCTCCTTTCTTCCCTCTCTTTCTCTCTCTTGTCTCTTTCTTTCTTTCTTCATTTCTTCCTTCTCTCTTTCCTCCCTTAATTCTCCTTCCTTCTTTCTCTTTTTTCTCTCTCTCTTCCTTCCTTCCTTCTTTTTTTCTTTATTTCTCTCTCCTTCCTTCTCCCTCCCTCCCCTTTCTTTCTTCCTTCCTTCCTTCCTTCCTTCCTTCCTTCCTTCCTTCCTTCCTTCCTTCCTTCCTTCCTCCCTGGTCTTCTTTCTTTCTTTCTTTCTTTCTTTCTTTCTTTCTTTCTTTCTTTCTTTCTTTCTTTCTTTCTTTCTTTCTTTCTTTCTTTCTTTCTTTCTTTCTTCCTTCCTTCCTTCCTTCCTTCCTTCCTTCCTTCCTTCCTTCCATCCTTCCTTCCTTCCTTCCTTCCTTCCTCCCTGGTTCTTTCTTTCTTTCTTTCTTTCTTTCTTTCTTTCTTTCTTTCTTTCTTTCTTTCTTTCTTTCTTTCTTTCTTTCTTTCTTTCTTTCTTTCTTTCTTTCTTTCTTTCTTTCTTTCTTTCTTTCTTTCTTTCTTTCTTTCTTTCTTTCTTTCTTTCTTTCTTTCTTTCTTTCTTTCTTTCTTTCTTTCTTTCTTGTTTGTTTGCTTGCTTGCTTGCTTGCTCAGTTTAGGCAGTTTAGAACTGTCCCAAGCACATGGGAGCCCTCTTTCAGCCAACATAATACAGTTTTCTTTGTCCCCCACATGCTTTTTCTCCAGCAAAATCCTGTGATTTCCCATCCTTATATCAATGTCTTGCCAGACGTTTCAACCCATCCTTTATAAACGGTCTGGTGACATCAGGGATGGAGTGGCAAAATTGTCACTTCCTCACAGCTGCTGTTGGTTTTTTTTCCAGTGCTGCATTTGATCTGGAAACCCCGTTTTTGAAATTGAAATGACCACCGCTTTCTTAAAACATCCCTTCGTCCGATCCGCTCCCACAGAGAGGGTCTTCTCCGGGTGCCGTCGGCCGGACAATGCCGGTTGGCTATGCCCAGGGGAAGGGCCTTCTCTGTGGCGGGCCCAGCCCTCTGGAACGACCTACCCCCCGATCTACGCACCACCTCGAACCTCCCCCTTTTCCGCCAGCGTTTAAAAATGCACCTGTTTCAGCAAGCTGGCTTAGGGTAAATCCACCCGATAAATGGCTGAGGGTTAGTTGCACAAATTTTTAATTAGAGGGTTTTTAAACTATTTTTTTAGCGCAGGAGTATTAAGTTTAATAAGGTTTTAGGATGTTTGTATATTTTGTACTGTATATTGTGTTTTTAAATGCCTGTGGGTCCCATTGGAGATAGGTGCGGGATATAAATTTAATAAAATCTAAATCTGATCTAAATCTAAAAAGCCTGTCCTTTCAAAGCTATCCATATTTCATCTGATTTACGTCCCCTTCCTTTATGGGGAGCAAAATGAATATTGTAAACAAATGCTAAGGCATCCCCACCCTATCCTGATCAAGGATCAATGTGGGTGCTGTTGTGTCCCTGTTATTATTCCTATATAGTATTGACATGATTGTGATGATTGTTCTTTCTCGATTGGCAGAAAATTGCAGAGAAATCCAAGGCTCTCTTTCCAGTGGCCCAGAGGAGTAAAAAGCAGGTAAGCATAATTGTATTCAACAAGAATGCTTCTTTTCAAGCTTCGGGGTGAAACCATGAATTTTCCTTCTCGATTCTGTTCTACAAAGTTTCACAAAGATTCAAAATGTTTGGGGTTTGTTTTTTCTTTTCTTTGTCCCTTTCTCCCTTTGAAGAGACTCCTCAGCCTTTGCCCATCGTTCTCCCTGTTAGGATAATTATCCTGATGTTGGGTTGACAATATATATAAGCCAGGATTCTTAAAGAGTATATGTAACTTTAAGGACTACGTGGAATCTGATTGGCTGTGTTTTCCCAGCTCAATCATAAAAAGGCAGCTGGAAACACAGTTCATTCCCTTTTGCTTCCCTTTGCTTCCTGAGTGCCACTGAGGAAGAAGCTGAACCTGAAGACGGAAGAAGTATCATTGCTTGACTTACTGTAAGATAACTGTGTTTTGGTGAAGGACTGTTTATTGTTAGAGGAGTTAGTATCACTGTTTGGAAGACGTATTTTAGTTACATCAAGAGTAAAGACTATTTTTTTCCTCTTTTATCAGTGTTTGATAGTTATTGTGTGGTTTAAGCAACGCATCTCTTGCTGTCCGGTGTATTGCACTATTCCGCCTGTTTATTTTCCAACCGAGGTGTTTTTACCCCTGACACTCCCCAGACCAACGCCTGAAATATCAGATATTCTAAAGCTTCATGGGATAATAAATGCAACTGGAGGTAGAGAAGCAAATGAGCATGCTTTCAAACTGCAAGGACAGTGATAGGGAAACTTTTTGGTACCGAATGCCCAAACCGAAAAGTGTCCGTGCGTGTGTGCGTTGGAGTGCCGGAAACCGAAAGACCAGGTAGCCGGTGCGCATGCATGCACCGGCCAGCTGCACTTCAGCTTTCCAGTGCAGCAATGTCTTCTACCAACGACTCTCAAAGTTAAATGCTGGCCCATATGTGCTCTCTCCGTCTCAATACAATAGCAGAGTTCTAGTCCAACAATAGCAGAGTTGTTGTCCAACCCCCTGCCCAGGCAGGAAGCCCTATACCATTTCAGACAAATGGCTCTCCAACATCTTGTTAAAGACTTGCAGTGTTGGAGCATTGACAACTTCTGGAGGCAACTTCTGTTCCACTGATTGATTGTCCTAACTGTCAGGAAATTCCTCCTCAGTTCTAAGTTGCTTCTCTCCTTGATTAATTTCCACCCATTGCTTCTTGTTCTGCCCTCAGGTGCCTTGGAGAATAGCTTGATTCCCTCTTCTTTGTGGCAGCCTCTGAGTTATTGGAAGGAAAGAAGGAAGGAAGGAAGATGGGAAGGAAGGAGAGAAGGGAGGGAAGGAGAAGACGAGGAAGGAAGGAAGGAGAGAAGGAAGGATCTCTCCTTGATTAGTTTCCATCCATTGCTTCTTGTTCTGCCCTCAGGTGCTTTGGAGAATAGTTTGACTCCTTCTTCTTTGTGGCAACCCCTGAGATATTGGAACACTGCTATCATGTCTCCCCTGGTCCTTCTTTTCATTAAATGAGACATTTCTGCTTCGTATGTTTTAGCCTCCAGTCCCCTGATCATCTTGGTTGCTCTTCTCTGCACTCTTTCTAGAGTCTCCACATTTTTTCTACATCGTGGCGACCAAAACTGAATGCAGTATTCCAAGTGTGGCCTTACCAAGGCCTTATAAAGTGATATCAACACTTCACGTGATCTTGATTCTCTCCCTCTGTTGATGCAGCCTAGAACTGTGTTGGCTTTTTTGGCAGCTGCTGCCCATGGCTGGCTCCTATTTCAATGGTTGTCTACTAGGACTCCAAGATCCCTCTCACAGTTACTATTATTGAGCAAGGTACCACCTATACTGTACCTGTGCATTTCGTGGTTTGGTGGTTTCCTTGGCTCAGGATTGAAATGAGAGGTCCTTGTTGTTATCTTGCAGGTGATTAATTCAGAATTAAGCTGGAAGGGATCATCAGTGCTAGAAGGGAGTGGCATTTGCAGGGAGGAGGAGGAGAAGGGAGGGAGGGAGGACTGTGGGGTCCTTGGTCTTCCCTGAGCTTGGTTGTTTTCTTTCAGACATTTCATGGCCCAAGTAGCTAACATCATCAGTTTGAGAAGGGAGTGGGTTTTGCTCCTTATTTACATACAAAGGTCTTGTCAAAAGGGTTGGCATTAAACAACAGCCTCATCGCCCAAGAATAGTTCCACCCAACGCTGACAGCACGGGTTGTAAAATTGGGTGCAGCTCCCTTAACAACCCCCTTGCTTCTGTCCCCAACGGTGGTCATTAATCAAGGACCACTTGCTTCTCAAATACAACCAAGAGTAAGAAACAACGGAGAGAAGAGGCCTTTGGTTGATGCCCGCAGGCTGACTTTGAAATCACATTGCTTGACAGATCCCCCTCCCATTTCTCTGCCTCCTCCGAGGTGCCCCACCCCCACCCCCACCCCGGCCATCAGAGCGCTGAGTAAATTCCTCTAATGTGTTGTAAGGTCACTAATGGAGCCACTCGTCCCTCCTAGGAGGCAGGGCGAAAAGCTTCTTCCGTGTTTTGGGGCGACGACTCTTTCATTCTCTGCTTGACCCACGTTCTGACAGCTGGCATGGATTCTCCGCGCCCATGAATGAAGAGATTTCAAGGTTTCATCGGAGCCCCCCAAAACAAAGCTAGCTGGGAGGACAGAGAAAACGGAGGTGACGCGATGCCAGCCAGGTCCTTCAGAGAAGATAATCGTAGGGAATGTCAACCGAAGGAACTTGACAGAGTTGGACATAGGCGGATAGGGATGTATTATGGGTTGGCAGGGGCAACTGGGGGGGGGTCTCCCCAAATGGAAAACGTGCCCCCAGAGTGCTCTTCGATCCGATCCTTTCGGAAACATTTTTTATTTATTTATTGAAGAGGAGAGAGCAGAATTGGAAGGGACCTCGGAGGTCTTCTGGCGCAACCCCCTGCGGAGGAAGGAAAACGTAAACTGCTTTGGACAAATGGCGGACCAATCTCTCCTTAAACACCTCCAGGGATGAAGCAGCCACAAGTTGTGAA
Organism: Rhabdophis nuchalis; assembly: GCA_039707465.1. Taxonomy (NCBI): domain Eukaryota; kingdom Metazoa; phylum Chordata; class Lepidosauria; order Squamata; family Natricidae; genus Rhabdophis; species Rhabdophis nuchalis. The sequence continues at coordinate 220,851,902 of CM077645.1, read as the reverse complement.
GGCAACTTCTGCACCCCTGGTTAATTGTCCTCACTGTTAGGAAGCTTCTCCTCCGTTCCAGGCTGTTCCTCTCCTTGAATATTTTCTCTCCCAACATCTATACCATGCAATCAATCAATCAATCCATCAATCAATTAGAATAGAGCTGGAAGAGACCTTGGAGGTCTTCTAGTCCAGGGGTCTGCAAAGTCGGCTCTTTTAAGACTGGTGGACTTCCAACTCCCAGAGTTCCCAGCCAGCCATAGCTGGCTGGGGAATTCTGGGAGTTGAAGTCCACCAGTCTTAAAAGAGCCGACTTTGCAGACCCCTGTTCTAGTCCAAGCCCTGCTCAAGCAGGAGACCCTATACCAGTGATGGCGAACCTATGGCACGGGAGCCACAGGTGGCACACGGAACTATTTTCTTAGGGCACGCGAGGCATTGCCCTGTCAGCTCCAGCACGCATCTGTGCGCTAGCCAGCTGATTTAGGCCTTCTTTTGAGGCTGTTTTTCGCCCTCTGGAGGCTTCAGGGAAGCTCCTGAAGCCTCTGGAGGTGGGGAGGGAAGGCTGTTTTCACCCTACCCAGGTTCCCTAGAAAGCCTCTGGAGCCCTGGGGAGGGCGAAAAAGCACGCCAAAAGCAGGGGGTCACGCATATAGCATTATGGGTGTGGCACACCCATGCATGACCCACCCTGCGTTCCCCCTGCTTTTGGCACGCGAGCCAAAAAAGGTTAGCCATCCCTGCCCTATACCATGATGGCAAACGTATCGCACATGTGCCACAGGTGGCATGTGGAGTCATTTCAAAGGGCACCTGAAGCGTTGCCCTGTCAGATCCAGCGCACACACTGGCCAGCTGATTTTCGGCCTTGATTTTCGGCCATTTTTTGCCCTGAGCCATTTCCATCCCTCAGAAGGCGAGAGAGGCCTCCGCGGGCTGCAAGAAAGCCATGCGCTAACTACCTAGGCATAGTATAGTATAGTATAAGATAAAGGTAAAGATTCCTGACTCTAGGGGGCGCTGCTCATCTCCGTTTCAAAGCCGAAGAGCCAGCGCTGTCCGAAGACGTCTCCGTGGTCATGTAGCCGGCTGGACTCAATGCTGAAGGCGCATGGAACACTTTACCTTCCCACCAAAGGGGGTCCCTATTTTTCTACTTGGTTTTTTTTTAACTGCTTTCGAACTGCTAGGTTGGCAGAAGCTGGGACAAGTCAAGGGAGCTCCTCTGTTACGCGGCGCTAGGGATTCGAACTGCCGAAGTGCTGATCGACAAGCTCAGCGTCTTAACCACTGAGCCACTGTGTCCCTCATAGTATAGTGTAGTATAATATAATGTATTAGAGTAGAGTAGAGTAGAGTAGAGTAGAGTAGAGTAGAGTAGAGTAGAGTAGAGTAGAGTAGAGTAGAATTTCTTCGGAAATAGTATAGTTCTCCTGCTTGAGCAGGGGCTGGACTAGAAGACCTCCAAGGTCCCTTCCAGCTCATCCATTCTCCTCCCATTGGTGCAATCTTATTCCAGACAGACTGTCCAGATTCTTCATAATGGAGCTCAGTCAAAAATCCCCAGAATTTGTGGATGTTCCATCATGGGAGGCTTTTAAGAAGAGACTGGGCAGCCCCTTGTCCGGAATGGTATCGGGTCTCCTGCTTGAAGAGCGGGTTGGACTAGAAGGCCTTCCAAGGTCCCTTCCAGCTCTGTTATTCTGTTAGGATGTGGCCTACCAACCTCATCTAAAGTGATCCTTCCCAACCTCCAGGCAAACAAGCGCGGCCATCTCTGTAACTCGCTGTCTTCCCACAGATCTGTGTGTTTATGAAGACCTCCTCTCCCCCCTCCCTTGTGAAGTTAATTGCCTGTAAAGGAAGGTCGCCCATTGATTAACTCATGGATCCTCCACCTTGTCATTTGTACACAAACATCCTCTCATTAATTGGTTAATTAAAGTTATGTATCCATCAATCAAATCTCTACCGTTGCCCGTTCCACAAAAAGTGACTTTGAAGGGCATGCAACTAAGATTCCCCCTTCTTCCTTCCAACAGAAAAGAGGAGGAGGAGGAGGAGGAGGGAGGAGGAGGAGGAGGAGGAGGAGGAGGAGGAGGAGGAGGAGAACTGAGGGGTTCTTGGTGCCCTCTTAGCTCAGTAGTTTTGCAAGGTATTTTCATTATCTAAATAGGTGACATCAGTAATTGTAGAAGGAACGTTCCAGTGAGGAGGAGGAGGAGGAGGAGGAGGACAACGACTGTATAGTTCCTTGGTACTGTCTGAGCTTGATTGTTTGCTTGCAGATATTTCATTACCCAACTATGGAACATCATCAGTGCTAGAAGGGAAGGGAAGCTGAAGAAAGGAGGAGGAACAGGAGGAGGAGGAGAGGGAGGAGGAGAGGGAGGAGGAGGAAGAGGAGGAAAAGTGTTGGGTCTTGGTGCTCTCTTGGCTTGCTAGTTTCCTTGCAGATGTTTTATTACCCAACTAGGGAACATCATCAGTGCTAGAAGGGAAGGGAAGCTGAAGAAAGGAGGAGGAACAGGAGGAGGAGGAGAGGGAGGAGGAGGAAGAGGAGGAAAAATATTGGGTCTTGCTGCTCTCTTAGCTTGATAGTCTCATTGCAGATGTTTTATTACCCCAAATAGGGAACATCATCAGTGCTAGAAGGAAGTGGGGTTGTGTGGAGAGGAAGAGGAGGAGGAGAGGGACTCTGGGGTCTTGGTGCTCTCTGACCTTGGTGGTTTCCTTGCAGATGTTTTATTACCCAACTAGGGACATCCTCAGTGTGCTAGAAGGGAGGGGAAGCTGCAGGGAGGAGGGGGAGAAGGCTGTTGTCAGGAACAAACAACCGGATCCACTTATGAAAGTTCCAAAGCTACTTTATTGCCTTCTACCTATAGCACAAGAATCTTCCCAGATTGCTTGCGGTTCCTTGAGAACAAACAGATCAGCTTGAGTGAAACTTTGTGTGGGGTTAGAAGCCATTGGATTTGTTTATTGTTGTTTTTTCTTTTGAAGATGCTTTGCTTCTCATCCAAGGACCTTCTTCAGCTCTGATGGGGAAGGATTGATCCTCCTTGCAGACAAAGCTGGTCATCTGCATCCTTTTAGAGGGTCCTTGAGGCCACTTGGAGGTCTGTCTGTGTCCTCAGGTCATGGGCTGTGTCAGGTTTTTCTTTGAAGTCGTTTCCCTTCTCATCCAAGAAGCTTCTTCAGCTCTGACTGGATGGTGGGGAAGGGAAGGATTGATCCTCCTTGCAGACAAAGCTGGTCATTTGCATCCTTTTGAGAGGGTCGTTGAGGCCACTTGGACGTTTCTCTTCTCCTCCAAGAAGCTTCTTCAGCTCCGACTGGATGGTGGGGAAGGGAAGGATTGATATTCCTTGCAGACAAAGCTGGTCATTTGCATTCTTTTAGAGCAGGGATAGTCAACCTTTTTATACCCTCCGCCCACTTTTGTATCTCTGTTCGTAGAAAAACTTTCTAAGCGCCCACCGGTTCCACAGTAAGGGTGATTTATAAAGTAGGGAAGTCAATTAAATTAAAAAAGGAAAGTGCTTCAGTATTGGACAAAACCCTTCCAGCCCACCGTAAAGCTAGTGGGCGGTAGGAACCGGGTTGACTACCATTGGTTTAAAGGGTCCTTGAGGCACATGGAGGTTTATCAGTAGTAGTAGAAATGGTTTATCCACCACCAGAGTTGGGTTGCAAATCCTGGCACAATTAGCCTCTTGCCACTAGCCGATCCAGACCGAATTAGGAGCAACCTTCTTCTGATCCACCCCCATTTGCACCATTCAAGTGACCTTGACAGCATGCAAATGACCAGCTGTCTGCAAGGAGCATCAATCATTCCTTAATAATAATAATAATAATAGCAGAGTTGGGAAGGGACCTTGTAGGTCTTCTAGTCCAACCCCCTGCGTGGGCAGGAACCTTATACCATTTCAGACAAATGGCTATCTAACATCTTTTTAAAGACTTCCAGGGTTGGGGCATTCACAACTTCTGGAGGCCAAGCTGTTCCAGAGGTTAATTGTTCTAACTGTCAGGAAATTTCTCCTTAGTTCTAAGTTGCTTCTCCATTCCCCACCATCCAGTCAGAGCTGAAGAAGCTTCTTGGATGAGAAGCGAAATGTCTTCAGAGAAAAACCTGACACAGCCCATTGCCTGAGGACACAGATAGACCTCCAAGTGGCCTCAAGTATCAATCCTTCCCTTCCCCACCATCCAATCACAGCTAAGCTTCTTGGAGGAGAAGAGAAAGGTCTTCAAAGAAAAACCTGACACAGCCCATGACCTGAGGACACAGATAGACCTCCAAGTGGCCTCAACGACCCTCTCAAAGGATGCAAAGGTCTTCAAAAGAAAAAACCAGAAAGTCCAGTTGCCTCTTGGAAAAAAAGCACCTTTGGGTTTCCCACTGGTCCGTAGAAACTGGCTCTCTCCAGGGCTTATTTGAAGCAACCCAATCGTGAAATCAACATTGGCCTTCCTTCCCAGAATCTTTATGGTCCATTAACCTCACGTATTGGACGGCATCCCTACCTGAAGAGTTAAACGTCGCAATTTAATGCCGTCCCATGAAACCCCATCCAGGGATGGGGGGTATGTGTGGGCTGTGTTAGGATATTCAGCCTTATATTGGGTTGACCATATATATGAGCCTATGTTCTTAAGGAGTTATGTAGCTTTAAGAACTGTGTTGAATTCTGATTGGCTGTGATGCTCAGCTCTACCATAAAGGAAGCTCAGGAACACAGCCCGTTCCCTTTTTCGATTCCCTTTGATTTCTGTGCTGAGGAGCTGAAGCTGTGAAGAGTGAAGAAGTACTTGTTTTGCATCACTGTAAGATAACTCTGTGTTTGGTGAAGGACTGTTATTATTTTGAGAAGTTAGTCTCACTGGTCGGAAGGAGCATTTTAGTTGCTACAAAGTAAAGGCTATTTATTTTCTTACTATCACTGTTTTTAGAGTTTGTTTGTGGTTAGAGCTGAAGCTGTGAAGAGTGAAGAAGTACTTGTTTTGCATCACTGTAAGATAACTCTGTGTTTGGTGAAGGACTGTTATTATTTTGAGAAGTTAGTCTCACTGGTCGGAAGGAGCATTTTAGTTGCTACAAAGTAAAGGCTATTTATTTTCTTACTATCACTGTTTTTAGAGTTTGTTTGTGGTTAAAGCAACGTATCTCTTTACTGTCCGGTGTATTACACTATTCCGCATTTATTTTCCTAACACTGGTTAAGGGACCAGAGGTGTAATAATAATAATAATAATAATAATAATAATAATAATAATAATAATAATAATAATAATAACAACAACAACAACAACAACAACAACAACAACAACAACAACAACAACAACAATACATTTAATTTATAGACCGCTCCCTCTCCCCGGGGGGACTCGGAGCGGTGCACAGGGAAGTTAAAAATACAATAAATATACATAAATACTTAAAAAACAAATTAAACAATTATCCCTCTGCTAAAATTCCCAATTTAAATTTACTAAAATCCCATGATAAAAGAGACTACCCTAGGCCGGCCAAGCAGAAAAGATGTGTTTTTAATTTTAGACAGAAGGAGCGGAGGTCCGTGGTTGTTCTAATGTCGGGGGTAAGGTCGTTCCAGAGGGCTGGGCCCGCCACAGAGAGAGCCCTTCCCCTGGGCGTCGCCCGCTGACAGAGTCTAGTGGACGGCACCCGGAGAAGTCCCTCTCTGTGGGAGCGAATCGGCCGTGAGGATATATGCGGCAGGATCCGATCCCGCAAATAGCTAGGTCCCGTGCCATGGAGCGCTTTAAAGATGATAATTAACACCTTGAAGCACACCCGGAAGACGACAGGCAGCCAGTGCAGCTCGCGCAAGAGCGGTGTTACATGGGTAAACCTAGAGGTTCCCATTATTGCTCGCGCGGCTGCATTCTGGACCAGCTGAAGTCTCCGGGTGCACCTCAAGGGGAGCCCCATGTAGAGAGAGTTACAATAGTCCAGTCGGGATGTCACGAGAGCATGAGTGACTGTGCGAAGGGCGTCCCGATCCCGAACCAGTAACACTGGTTCTGAACCCAAAGTAGCTAACGGGCCGGAAATCAGGAACCTGAGACAGGTAAGCGAGGACCAGCAGCCAAATTAAAATCTAGGGATTCTTTTGGCAGCCGGGAAGCAAATTACCGCCCTACGGCCCAAACCACGAAAGCCGTCGTATAATCTCCCTTTTGCAAAAGGAAATAAAAGAACAATTTGGAGCCTGCTGGGCTTTTGTGTCCACGCTCCTCACTTCTATGGCATGATTTTGGTTGTTTTTTTTTAAACTAACCTAGCCCCTTTCGCGAAGCGGCCTTCGCCAGAACCAGGAGGCTTCGAAATGGCTATTTTTTCCTCTTCTGCACATTTCCCCCGAGCTGTATTTAATTAGGATTCAACGGGTGTTCGGAGAGCACTTAGCACTCGGTCGAGCTTTATCTCTGGCGGTTTTTTATTTTATTTTATTTTAACAGGTTAAATAGCATGAAAGAGGAATCTCTGCGAACGTAGATTTTTTTCTATTTTTTTTTTTAACGGCGAATCGAAGGTGAGGGTCAGGGCACGCTTCCTTTCGTGCATCGCGCATGGGATGCAAGCAGGGAAAAAATGAACAGTCGCAGGAACCGGGGAGGCGGTTCGTCACAGGGGTGTAGTTTAGTGGCGTGAGGCAAACTGGGTGACTTCTGTCCGAGCACTGGGAGGTGGGGAGTTCTAGCCTCGCTTTAGGTGGTAAAGTCATCTAGGGTTAGGGTGAAGTCAGCTAGGTTAAACAACCATTGAAATAGGAGCCAGCCGTGTGCAGCAGCTGCCAAAAAAGCCAACACAGTTCTAGGCTGCATAAACAGAGGTAGAGAATCAAGATCACCTGAAGGGTTAATACCTCTTTATAATCCCTTGGTAAGGCCACACTTGGAATATTTGCATCCAGTTTTGGTCGCCACGATGTAGAAAAGACGTGGAGACTCTGGAAATAGTGCAGAGAAGAGCAACAAAGAGGATTAGGGGACTGGATGCTAAAACATATGAAGAACGGTTGCAGGAACTGGGGATGTCTAGTTTAATGAAAAGAAGGACCAGGGGAGACATGATTGCAGTCTTCCAATATCTCAGGGGTTGCCCCAAAGAAGAGGGAGTCAAGCTATTCTCCAAGGCACCTGAGGGCAGGACAAGAAGCAATGGGTGGAAACTAATGGAGAGAAGCAACTTAGAACTGAGGAGGAATTTCCTGACAATTAAAACAATTAATCAGTGGAACGAAAGTTGCCTCCAGAAGTTGTGAATGCCCCAACACTGGAAGTCTTTAAGATGATGTTGGATAGCCATTTGTCTGAAGTGGTGTAGGGCTTCCTGCCTAGGCAGGGGGTTAGACTAGAAGACCTCCAAGGTCCCTTCCAACTCTGGAACAATATTGTATTGTATTGTTGTAAGTTCTAGTTCGGAGGTAGTCAACCTGGTCCCTAGCGCCCCCTAGTGGGCGTTCCAGCGTTCATGGTGGGCGGTGGTGGTTTTGTCCGATACTGAAGCACTTTCCCTTTTTTAAAAAATTTAATTGACTTCCCTACTTTATAAATGACCATTCCTGTGGAACTGGTGGGCGGTTAGAAAATTTCACTACTAATAGAGATCCTAAAATGGGCTATTGGAAGACTGCTATCATGTCTCCCCTGGTCCTTCTTTTCATTAAACTAGACATCCCCAGTTCCTGCAACCGTTCTTCATATGTTTTAGCCTCCAGTCCCCTAATCCTCTTTGTTGCTCTTCTCTGCACTCTTTCTAGAGTCTCCACATCTTTTCTACATCGTGGTGACCAAAACTGAATGCAGTATTCCAAGTGTGGCCTTCCCAAGGCCTTGTAAAGTGGTATTAACACTTCAGATGATCCTGATTCTCTCCCTCTGTTGATGCAGCCTAGAGCTGGGTTGGCTTTTTTGGCAGCTGCTGGCCACGTCTGGCTCCTATTTAAACGGTTGTAAACTAGGACTCCAACATCCCTTGGACAGTATCATCGTGATCTAGTAATTGGTTTCCAAACAGATCCAATGCAGGATATGCTATCCCAGAGGCTGATGCTCGATCCCTCGGGAAGTACCTTCTTCTGTAGCAGGAGAGCACACAGAGTAGGACAGGGGTCTCCAACCTTTGCAACTTTAAGCTGTTCTGACTTTGCTGAACAGCTTAAAGTTGCTGGCTGGAGAAGTCTGGGAGCTGAAGTCCTTCAGACTTAAAGTTGCAAAGGTTGGGGACCCTTGGAGTAGGAGGATGGTGTTAAGTGGGAATCCTAAACCCAACTAAGCCTTAGTAAGTCCAACTCCTTCTGAATTCCATTGTCTTTTCTCTGGTGCCAATTTAGGGTTGAACTTCAGTTGGCCGAGAGTGCTTTTGCAAAAGGCAGCTGCACTTTCTTTGTTTCTGTTTATTTTTACTGATCGGGGTGTCGGTTTTCAACGAAAGAGAGAGACAAAGCTTTCGGCGGTGTCATTTTGCGCCACGCTGCAGGTAGAAGAGATGATGCCGTATAATTTTTCTCCCCAGCAGTGACAGCTGGAACAGTGTGTCTTGCGGGCAGAAGACGGCCGGGTTTTTTTAAGAATGATGAGAATTTAATTCAGGCAGCCGAGGAGAAAAAAGCAGGAGCAGGTTTTAAAACGGCCTGAAATGCAATCATAATAATAATAAAGAGGTTCAGCTGATGCTTATACTTTTTAAAGACCTGGGGAAATCACCATCCTTGTCAATCACCATGAACAAACGTTGACCCCTTTCAAACATAACCTCAACTTGGCTAGGACTCTGTGGGGCTTCCTTGTCTCTGTTTTGTGATTTGCCTGCTTGTGAGTAGAATAGAACAGAACAGAACAGAACAGAACAGAACAATACAGAATAGAATAGAATAAAAATACAGAACGGAATGGAATAGGAATACAGAATAGAATAGAATAGAACGTAGATAATAGAATAGAATAGAATGTAGAACAGAACAGAATAGAATAGAATAGAATAGAATAGAATAGAAATGAAATACAGAATGGAATGGAATAGGAATACAATATAGAATAGAATAGAATGGAATGGAATAGGAATGCAGAATAGAATAGAATGTAGATCATAGAATAGAACTGAATATAATGTAGAACATAGAATAGAATAGATTAGAAAAGAATAGAATAAAATAGAATAGAAATACAGAATGGAATGGAATAGGAATACAGAATAGAATAGAATAGAATGGAATAGGAATGCAGAATAGAATAGAACAGAATAGAATAGAACAGAACAGAATAGAATAGAAATACAGAATGGAATGGAATAGGAATATAGAATAGAATAGAATAGAATAGAATGTAGATCATCGAATAGAATAGAACAGAACAGAATAGAATGTAGAACATAGAATAGAATAGAATTACAGAATGGAATGGAATAGGAATACAGAAAAGAATAGAATAGAATAGTATGTAGAACATAGAATAGAATAGAATAGAATGTAAACCAAATTACTCTCCAAAACTGAACACCCCAACAAGAGAATAATTATTGTAGCTATTGAAATAGAGAAACACCCCCACAACATGAATAAATGTGATGATGCCTCCCGCCTGCCTGACATCTGGAAAATAGCTCTGGCCATTAAACGAGTCCCAGCCACAAAAGCTGACACCATCACCAATTACCCTCAACAAACATCAACTCCATCTACCAATCAGGATGGGACAAATGCAGCAAAGCCAGCATTCCAACCCCTCCCACCTCCACTTATAGAAAAACTGCCATTTCGATCACAGTTTACTCGCAAGAAAACAAAGGCTCCAGCCTGATGATGACGGGTGTGATCCCGTCGAAACGTTGCAAAAACACTTTTAATTTTACACGGGAAAAGACCCGAATAAATCAAAACCTACATATATATATGTGTGTGTGTGTGTGTGTGTGTATGCACATACATACATACATACATACATACATACATACATACATACATACATATATATATATATATATATATATGAAGACTAATTATCACAGCTCCTGTGAAGAGGTCCCTTTAAGGGGAGGAGACTCAACATCATCCCTCTCTGCCCTTTGACTCAACCCAGAGTCATCCAGACAGAGAACCAAATTAGATTACTGCTGTGTGACATTTTTTAGATGTGTGTTAGATATTTCAGGGCTGAAAATAAAGAGACCAGGATGGATCCATTTCAGGCTTATTAGCCTTCTTCAGCTGGCCATACTCCTTCTACTGGGATTTGAACCAGGACTTTCCAGCATTTGAGGCAAGCTCTCTATGCCTTGGGCTATCTGGTATCCCTGATATATCAGCCAATTTACAGGACTCTTAAATGAAGACTAATTATCACAGCTCCTGTGAAGAGGTCCCTTTAAGGGGAGGAGACTCAACATCATCCCTTCAAATCCCAGTAGAAGGAGTATGGCCAGCTGAAGAAGGCTAATAAGCCTGAAATGGATCCATCCTGGTCTCTTTATTTTCAGCCCTGAAATATCTAACATATATATATACAATATACAATACAGGCAATTGACAGAGCTGTATTAGCAGGCGAGTTTTAATTTCACAAAGGAGTAATTCAATTTTCCACCCTTTGAATTTGTACACTGCCTGGAACTCTTGGTTGTATTTCAAGTATTTATCAGGTTTCTTTCCTATAAAAGCCCCTTTCTCACCATTTGACAAATGCAAGGATCATCACGTTTAATAATCTGGGGAGTGCATCATCCTTAATATTCCAGTTTCAGCAAAATTTAGGGAATTTATGAAATCCTAAATAACAGAAATGTTGACCTTAAATGTGGTTGTAAGTCCAGGATTATCTATACATAAACATTTTGAAAGGATAAATGTGTTAAAATATTCATGACTAGGAGAGACATGGGAACAAGGTCAGCCAATGAATAGGCATAGGAACTAAGTCAGTCAATGGGAGCTTAAACAGATCGGAGCCCGTGCAAAGAATCGAAACAGAAACTTTAGCAGTCTGCTGCTCTGAGAAGTAAACTAGCAGTCTGTCTGGGCTTGTCTGCTGATATAATATGAAACTAACTGTTTGTGTTTGCTTGTAACTCTTCTACCTTGTGTTTACTTCGAAGAACCACCTGTTGCTATTGTACATTTATTCCTATATTCTTATGTATTTAAAGGAGTTAATGAATCCCACTGCATCAGTTATCCGTTTGTGCTTTCTGGATTTGAATTTATGCAACATTCTGACAAAATTAAAGAAATAATTAACTCACTTGGGCAGTGTTTGTTTTGGGTTATGTTTGTCCAGCTGTCTGCAACTCTCCTCAGATAATGGCGTCTCTCCTATAAGTTTCTTCTTCCATCCATCCATCTAATTAATCTATCTAATCTATCTATCTATCTATCTATCTATCTATCTATCTATCTATCTATCTATCTATCTATCTATCTATCTATCTATCATCTATCTATCTATCTATCTATCTATCTAATTAATCTATGTAATCTATTCTATCTATCTATCTATCTATCAATCTATCTATCCTATCCAATCTATCTATCCTATCCTATCCTATCCTATCCTATCCTATCCTATCCTATCCTATCTATCTATCTATCTATCTATCTATCTATCTATCTATCTATCTATCTATCTATCTATCTATCTATCTATCTATCTATCTATCTATCTATCTATCTATCTATCTATCTATCTATCTATCTACCTACCTACCTACCTACCTACCTACCTACCTACCTACCTACCTACCTATCTATCTATCTATCTATCTATAATCTATCCTATCTATCATCTATCTAATTAATCTATCCTATCTATCTATCTATCTATCTATCTATCTATCTATCTATCTATCTATCTATCTATCTATCTATCTATCTATCTATCTATCTAATTAATCTATCTATCTATCTATCTATCTATCTATCTATCTATCTATCTATCTATCTATCTATCTATCTATCTTTTTATTTTATTTTAGTTTAAACAATCCATCTTCCATTAAACAGTGTGTCTTCTGGGTACAAATATTTTGTGCAATAACAATTAAATTAAAGTTTACAATCATGTTCATGGTTTGATCTATTCCTAGTTTACACCTATACCTTCAAATAGTGTAACAATCCTCTTCTTGATTTAGTTAATTCTATTAACTCTATTGGTACATTTTCTATATTTTACATCACCACTTTTACTTCTAATTCTTATATTTATTCTCTAACCGTCAATAAAATGATTCCCATATAATATAATACTCAGTTTGTTCTTTCTCTTTCATTGCCAGTGTTAATCTGTTCATTTCTGCACATACCAATATTTTTTCTTGATCACATTCTCTCCCCTGTAGGAATCTCTTTGTTTTTCCAATTTTATTTATTTATTTTTTATTTATTTGATTTATATACCGCTCCTATCTCCATCGAGATGGACTCAGGGCGGTGCACAGGAAATTAAAAATCACCAGCAAAAATAATAGATACAGTGACGGTATTTAAAACGAATTAAATTAAATAACCTGTGCTAAAAATTCCCATTAATAAATTCTAGAATCCCTTTTCTTTACTATAGGTTTCTGGTAACATCCCCAACAGGAATATTTCAGGTTTTAAGTCAATATGTTGTGGTATCAGCTTTTCCAACCACGTATGGTAATCTTGGTCAATCTTTCATTATTGATTTTCTAACCTCTGTATCTATTATCTAGCCAATTATACCATGTCCCATATTGAGTGATATTCTGTTACTCCTTTGTCTTTAAGTCCCATCATTAACCTGTCCATTTTGGCTCACTCTAATATTTTATTTATTATCATTTCATCTGGATGGGAAGTAACAGACTCAGACTCAACCCGTCCAAGACCGACTGGCTGTGGTTTCCGGCATCCCGGTACAACCAGTTGACTCCATTACTGGCCATAGGGGACGATCACCTTACCCCTGTGGATGGGGCACGCAACTTGGGCGTCCTCCTTGATGCCCGGCTGTCCATGGAAGATCAAGTGACAGCCGTGGCCAGGAGGGCGTTTTACCAGGTTCGCCTGGTCCGCCAGTTGCGTCCCCTATTGGATCGGGGTGCCCTTTGCACAGTCACTCATGCCCTCGTGACATCCCGGCTGGACTACTGCAACTCTCTCTACATGGGGCTCCCCTTGAGGTGCACCCGAAGGCTTCAGCTAGTCCAGAATGCAGCCGCGCGGGCAGTTATGGGAGCCTCTAGGTTCTCCCATGTAACACCGTTCCTGCGCGAGCTGCACTGGCTGCCTGTCGTCTTTCGGGTGCGCTTCAAGGTGTTAGTTACCATCTTTAAAGCGCTCCATGGCACGGGACCTAGCTATCTGCGGGATCGCATTCTGCCTCATACATCCCTGCGACCGATTCGCTCCCACAGAGAGGGACTTCTTTGGGTGCCGTCCACTAGGCTGTGCCAGCGGACGACGTCCAGGGGAAGGGCCTTCTCTGTGGCAGGCCCGACCCTCTGGAACGACCTTCCCCCCGAAATCAGAACAACCATAGACCTTCGCTCCTTCCGACAGCTTTTAAAAACTCATTTCTTCCGTTTGGCTGGCCTAGGGTAATTTTAATTAAGTTATAGTGTTAAGGGGTTTTAGGGACAGTTTTTAGTTTTTATAGATGTTTTTAGCGCAGGATATGTTTAATTGTGATTTTAAATTTTGTACTCTGTGTCTATTGTTTTTAATTTTCCTGTGCCCCGCCTCGAGTCCCTTTAGGGAGAGAGAGCGGGTTATAAATAAAATTTTGTATTATTATTATTATTATTATTATTATTATTATTATTATTATTATTATTATTATTATTATTATTATTATTACTTCTGTTTTTTCAATGTTGTGCCTATGTAATTCTAGCTGCTGTTACTACGTGTAACATTAAATACATAATTCTTTTATTGTATGTCTCTGGAAGTATACCTAATAAGATGCTGAGCTGGCTGATCAGAAAGGACAGCAGTTTCGCGGTTCGAATCCCTAGTGCCGCGTAACGGAGGGAGCCCCCGTGACTTGCCCCAGCTTCTGCCAACCTAGCAGTTCGAAAGCACGTTAAAAAATGCAAGTAGAAAAATAGGAGCCACCTTTGGTGGGAAGGGAACAGCGTTCCGTGTGCCTTCGGTGTTGAGTCATGCCGGCCACATGACCACGGAGACGTCTTCGGACAGCGCTGGCTCTTCGGCTTTGAAACGGAGATGAGCACCGCTCCCTAGAGTTGGGAACGAGTAGCACATAGGGGAACCTTTACCTTTATCTTTTATACCTAATAAGAATAATTCTGGGTTTAGGTCTATTGGTTGTGCTATCGTCTCTTCTGACCACCCTTTCATCTTTGACCAGTATTTTTTCACCAATGATGGACAGGTCCATCTGTCCTGGCTTTGGAACCCTACAGTTCTGATCCTACACTTTTGGTTCTTCTCCTCAGCAAAGCCCCAAGACACCTTTCTCTGACCTGGCTGATGATGAGAAGATCTTTGGCAGTGGAGACAGCTCACAGCTGGAGCAGAGCCAGGAAAATGCCCTGCTCTCCGAGATCACGGAAGAGGACTTAGAAGTCATCCGTCAACGGGAGGAAGCCCTGCAGCAGATTGAGGTCAGTAACGATTGTAGGAAAGCTCCAAGCAAATGCCAAGTGTGCCGTGGTGGCGTAGTGGTTATAGTGTGGTACTGCAGGCCACTTCTGCTGACTGCCGGCTGCCTGCAACTTGGCAGTTCGAATCTCACCAGGTTCAAGGTTGACTCAGCCTTCTGTCCTTCCGAGGTGGGTAAAATGAGGACCCAGATTGTTGGGGGCAAGAGGCTGACTCTATCAACTGCTTAAAGAGGGGCTGTAAAAGCACTGTAAAGCGGTATATAAGTCTAGCACTTATTGCTAAGTTGGAGGGAGGGAGGGAGGGAGAGAAGGAAGGAAGGAAGGAAGGAAGGAAGGAAGGAAGGAAGGAAGGAAGGAAGGAAGGAAGGGCTGCGGTGGCACAGTGGTTAGAGTGCAGTATTGCAGGCCACTTCTGCTGACTGCTGGCTGCCTGCAACTTGGCAGTTCGAATCTCACCAGGCTCAAGTTTGACTCAGCCTTCCATCTTCCCAAGGTGGGTAAAATGAGGACCCGGATTGTTGGGGGCAAGAGGCTGAAATTAGAGGGGGGGAGGAGGTGGTGTGGGAGTCAGGGTCAGCATCAAGGCAAACAGAGCTCCCAGGGGGAAGAGGGAATGGAGCTGTCAGAGAGAGAGAGAGAGAGAGAGAGAGAGAGAGAGAGAGAGAGAGAGAGAGAGATGGATGGAGAGTCAACACCCTCCAGGTGTACAAGTGGCTGATGAAGAAAGAAAGGGAGAAAAAAGATTGGCAAGAAAAAAATATAGAAATTGCAAATTTAAGTAAAAGAAAAAAGCTGGGTGAGAATATAAAAGAAATGAAGTTTCTGAGAGACCAAGAGGAAATGATTAGGAAAGGAAGGAAAGGATGTACTAGTGCAGGGGTCTGCAAAGGCTGGCTGGGGAATTCTGGGAGTTGAAGTCCACCAGTCTTAAAAGAGCCAACTTTGCAGACCCCTGGACTAGTGGAATAAAATGCAATATGTTAACATTGTCAAGGGTATGTAGTTAACATGACAGGAGGGAGGTAGACTAATACTATTAAGGGTGGAGAATTAACGTGGTTAAATGTTTACTGTACAAAATTAAATCTGAGGATATATGCGATCTATGGTAAAAAAAGAATGATAGATGGAAATGAAAGGTAAAATTTGATTAGTTTGGAGGGGCAAATAATGATATTGTTTATCTATTAAGAAGAAGTTCAACTTAAGACGGAAAATATGGAAAGAAAATAGTGTGGCTGAAATTGGAAATGCAAATGTGATGTAAAACGAACTATGCCTATGAGAAGATGTTAAGGGGGGGGGGGGGGACCCGGGAAACACTTCATTTATAAAAGAAGTTAAAATATGTAACAAGCAATTCAAAAATGTTTTTTAAAAGAAAGGAAGAGGAGGGGCAGCCAAGCCCAGTGCCAGACGCACCGATGTGCAGAAGGCAGAGGAGAGGAGAGCAGTGGAAATCTATGGGCCGGTCCTTGGGACAGAAGAGCCACCGCTGCTAGCAAACCCTCACCCTAGCTCTGGGGATAAAAGGCAGAGGGCGGAGATGAATAGATGTGACAGAGGAGAGGAGAGCAGTGGAAATCTATGGGCCGGTCCTTGGGACAGAAGAGCCACCACTGCTAGCGAAGCCCCACTGCAGAGCTAGATAAAAGGCAGGGGGTGGAGATGAATAGATGTGGCATATGAGAGGAGAGCAATGGAAATCTATGGGCTGGTCCTTGGGACGGAAGAGCCACCGCTGCTAGAGAAGCCCCACTCTAGCTCTGGGGATAAAAGGCAGGAGGGGGAGATGAATAGATGTGAGAAAGGAGAGGAGAGCAGTGGAAATCTATGGGCTGGTCCTTGGGACGGAAGAGCCACTGCTACTAGCGAAGCCCCTCTCTAGCTCTGGGGATAAAAGGCAGGAGGGGGAGATGAATAGATGTGAGAAAGGAGAGGAGAGCAGTGGAAATCTATGGGCTGGTCCTTGGGACGGAAGAGCCACCGCTGCTAGCGAAGCCCCACTCTAGCTCTGGGGATAAAAGGCAGGAGGGGGAGATGAATAGATGTGAGAGAGAGGAGAGGAGAGCAGTGGAAATCTATGGGCCGGTCCTTGGGACAGAAGAGCCACTGCTACTAGCGAAGCCCCACTCTAGCTCTGGGGATAAAAGGCAGGAGGGGGAGATGAATAGATGTGAGAAAGGAGAGGAGAGCAGTGGAAATCTATGGGCCGGTCCTTGGGACGGAAGAGCCACTGCTACTAGCGAAGCCCCACTCTAGCTCTGGGGATAAAAGGCAGGAGGGGGAGATGAATAGATGTGAGAAAGGAGAGGAGAGCAGTGGAAATCTATGGGCCGGTCCTTGGGACAGAAGAGCCACCGCTGCTAGCAAACCCTCACCCTAGCTCTGGGGATAAAAGGCAGAGGGCGGAGATGAATAGATGTGACAGAGGAGAGGAGAGCAGTGGAAATCTATGGGCCGGTCCTTGGGACAGAAGAGCCACCACTGCTAGCGAAGCCCCACTGCAGAGCTAGATAAAAGGCAGGGGGTGGAGATGAATAGATGTGGCATATGAGAGGAGAGCAATGGAAATCTATGGGCCGGTCCTTGGGACGGAAGAGCCACCGCTGCTAGAGAAGCCCCACTCTAGCTCTGGGGATAAAAGGCAGGAGGGGGAGATGAATAGATGTGAGAGAGAGGAGAGGAGAGCAGTGGAAATCTATGGGCCGGTCCTTGGGACGGAAGAGCCACTGCTACTAGCGAAGCCCCACTCTAGCTCTGGGGATAAAAGGCAGGAGGGGGAGATGAATAGATGTGAGAAAGGAGAGGAGAGCAGTGGAAATCTATGGGCCGGTCCTTGGGACGGAAGAGCCACTGCTACTAGCGAAGCCCCACTCTAGCTCTGGGGATAAAAGGCAGGAGGGGGAGATGAATAGATGTGAGAAAGGAGAGGAGAGCAGTGGAAATCTATGGGCCGGTCCTTGGGACGGAAGAGCCACTGCTACTAGCGAAGCCCCACTCTAGCTCTGGGGAT
Source organism: Rhabdophis nuchalis (assembly GCA_039707465.1). Lineage (NCBI taxonomy): Eukaryota > Metazoa > Chordata > Lepidosauria > Squamata > Natricidae > Rhabdophis > Rhabdophis nuchalis. The sequence continues at coordinate 220,834,281 of CM077645.1, read as the reverse complement.
AAAAGGCAGGAGGGGGAGATGAATAGATGTGAGAAAGGAGAGGAGAGCAGTGGAAATCTATGGGCCGGTCCTTGGGACGGAAGAGCCACTGCTACTAGCGAAGCCCCACTCTAGCTCTGGGGATAAAAGGCAGGAGGGGGAGATGAATAGATGTGAGAAAGGAGAGGAGAGCAGTGGAAATCTATGGGCCGGTCCTTGGGACGGAAGAGCCACTGCTACTAGCGAAGCCCCACTCTAGCTCTGGGGATAAAAGGCAGGAGGGGGAGATGAATAGATGTGAGAAAGGAGAGGAGAGCAGTGGAAATCTATGGGCTGGTCCTTGGGACGGAAGAGCCACTGCTACTAGCGAAGCCCCACTCTAGCTCTGGGGATAAAAGGCAGGAGGGGGAGATGAATAGATGTGAGAAAGGAGAGGAGAGCAGTGGAAATCTATGGGCTGGTCCTTGGGACGGAAGAGCCACTGCTACTAACGAAGCCCCACTCTAGCTCTGGGGATAAAAGGCAGGAGGAGGAGATGAATAGATGTGAGAGAGGAGAGGAGAGCAGTGGAAATCTATGGGCCGGTCTTTGGGACGGAAGAGCCACCACTGCTATCGAAGCCCCACCCTACCTCTGGGGATAAAAGGCAGGGGGTGGAGATGAATAGATGTGACATAGGAGAGGAGAGCAATGGGGATCTATGGGCTGGTCCCCAGGACAGAAGAGCCCTCAAGCTCTGGAGATGATAGTGAAGGGGTGCAGCTGATTAGGTGTGGCAGATAACGATTCATCTTCCCTGCTGGACGGACACGCTAGCCTGCGGTGAAAGAGAAACCTTTTGTCAGGGCTACCGACATTCCTAATTAAAGGAACCTTGGTTGGTCATGTTTGGCGAAGTGGCTCAGAAAACTCAAGGTCACTGAGCCATCGTTCATGCCTAGGCCATTTTATCATCCTTAGCCACCCACTCCTGCCAAGCTCATCTTTAAATAGCGAATTAGCTGGAAAATCCATCTCGGTAGCCTCCGGATCTGGGCAGCTTCCTTTTTCTTTGGAGCTCTTAATCTCTTTTAAATCATCTTTAAAAAAGGAAAAACCGGGCACATCTGTTGCCCTGGGTCTCCCAAGCCTGCAGAGACCCCCCTTCCGTGGCAGATGTTAAACGAAGAGTGAACTTGGCAGTAGAAGAACTTGCAAACGGAATTGCCAGGCGTGGATTAGGAAACGCAGCCTTGGGTCTCCCTAATTGGATTAAGCTAATTGCTTTTGAGGTGGATCTGGGGATATTCCTAACGCAGCAGGGATTGTGATGTTATCCACCCTGGTAGGAGAAGAACATGTTTCAACGGCCGTCTGTGGCCATTGGGTTTTCAAGCGGAGGGGGGGGGGGAGAGAGAGAGAGAGAGAGAGAGAGAGTGCGTGGATGTTCATGAAGCGTGTAGAAATAGGGCTGAGAGGTTACAACAGGTGTCGTTGTTAGATTACCACCGGAAGTGCTGGGAAAAACTCACCATCCTACAAGAAGCCATTTCAATCCAATCTATCCAATTGATAGATTTCTAAGGGCCCCCAAGTTGATATGATAGCAGTCTTCCAATATCTCAGGAGTTGCCACAAAGAAGAGGGAGTCAAACTATTCACCAAGGCACCTGAGGGTAGAACAAGAAGCAATGGGTGGAAACTAATCAAGGAGAGAAGCAACTTAGAACTAAGGAGAAATTTCCTGACAGTGAGAACAATTCATCAGTGGAACAGAAGTTGCCTCCAGAAGTTGTGAATGCCCCAACACTGGAAGTCTTTAAGAAGATGTTGGAGAGCCATTTGTCTGAAACGGTATAGGGCTTCCTGCCTAGGCAGGGGGTTGGACTAGAAGACCTCCAAGGTCCCTTCCAACTCTGCTATTGTATTGTATTGTATTGTATTGTATTGTATTGCACTGCACTGCACTGCACTGCACTGCACTGCACTGCACTGCACTGCACTGTACTGAATTGTAGGTAGGTAGGTAGGAAGGAAGGAAGGCAGGCAGGAAAGAAAGAAGGAAGGAAGGAAGGAAGGAAGGCAGGAAGGAAGGCAGGAAGGC
>CM077645.1:220809719-220829719 GCA_039707465.1 Rhabdophis nuchalis | reverse complement strand
AAAGCTCTTGAAAACTCACTCGAGTGTTTCCCGCAGAGGTGGGTTCCTGCCGGTTCGGACCGGTTCAGCTGAGTAGGTAGAGGCAGAGTGGGGTCCAAGGCCATCTGGGAGTTATGAGTCTGACATCAGTGAGGAAGTAGAACTGTGGGAGCCTGTTCCCAGTGTGCGCATGCGCAGAGCTGCCAGAAGGCAAGAACAGTTAAGACAAAAGGGGCGACTTGGGAGTAAGGCTTGGAGATACAATACAATACAATACAATAGCAGAGTTGGAAGGGACCTTGTAGGTCTTCTAGTCCAACCCCCTGCGTGGGCAGGAACCTTATACCATTTCAGACAAATGGCTATCTAACATCTTTTTAAAGACTTCCAGGGTTGGGGCATTCACAACTTCTGGAGGCAAGCTGTTCCAGAGGTTAATTGTTCTTACTGTCAGGAAATTTCTCCTTAGTTCTAAGTTGCTTCTCTCCTTGATTAGTTTCCACCCGTTGCTTCTTGTCCTGCCCCCAGGTGCCTTGGAGAATAGTTTGATTCCCTCTTCTTTGTGACACCCTCTGAGATATCGGAACACTGCTATCATGTCTCCCCTGGTCCTTCTCTTCATCAAGCTAGACATACCCAGCTCCTGCAGCCGTTCTTCATATGTCTTGGTCTCCAGTCCCCTAATCATCTTGGTTGCTCTTCTCTGCACTCTTTCCAGAGTCTCCACATCTTTTCTACATCAGATAATTGGCCCCTCCCATGAGACATAAAAGATAATACATACAGATAATTGGCCCCTCCCATGAGACATAAAAGAGGAGCAAATGAACGTGTGTGTGTGTGTGTGTGTGGTTCGTTCTGGTTGATTCAAACTCTGAGAACTCTGATTTGACTCTGTGCTCCACTTGGCCTTGCGAAACTAATAGGCAGTTTAAGTCCCTGGCAGAGTTTCAAGGGAGATCAAGGTGGGCGCTTATCAACATTATCCTGAAAGACTGTGGCAATTCAGGCAGACATCTGTCAGACCGTTTGTGAATCATTACGGGCTGTGAACGACCATAATCCACACCCGTTTAAATAAAAGAGGGTTTGGGGGATTACGTTTTTTGATTGATGCTTTCTCGGGAAGCCTAGATCCGAGCGGTCCCATATTCCTTGAATGTACAAAAGAGATTGCAATCGTTTCGGATTGCAATCCACGAACCACCTTTCAGGACGAAATCACTTTTCACAGCGTAATATTCTGGAGAAAATTGTTTAACTACCGTATTTATTCGAGTATAACGCGCAAAATTTTCTACCAAAAAAAGAACTCAAAGTTTGGGTGCGCGTTATAAACGAGGGTGTACGTTATAAACGATTTTTATCATGGCCACACGTGTTCAACAACGTTTGTCACTTACAATGCTTGGTCTGAGCCGAGAAAAAGTGAAACAAAATTTTATACCAATTTTAAATCGAAAATTAGGGGGTGCGCGTTATACACATGTGCGCGTTATACTCGAATAAATACGGTAGTTAAATGAAGCAGAAGTTGCTGTGGGCAGCCTCTTTTTCACCCTGTTGCTTTCCTGCTTTCAAAGCCAACCCTTGGGGCAAAAGAAGGTAAAATGATCTAGATGGCTTAACCTTCTGTTCAGTAATCCCTCCATTTCCCCCACCCGCACCAACCTCTGGATTTTAGGCTATTTATGCAGACAGATTCCGCCAAGTTCTCCAGGAAAAATGGGAGAATATTCCAAGCACGTAAACTCTTTCATGGTATACCTGAGGCTAAGAAGATAACCAAGGGAGAAGCTACCTTTCCCTTGCGTGAAGAGAATTTTAGGAATTAGTGAGAACTTACTGCTGGTTTCTCGTGAACCTGTCATGACTACTGCAACGCCCTCTACATGGGGCTCCCCCTGAGGTGCACCCGGAGGCTCCAGCTAGTGCAGAATGCAGCCGCGTGGGGGATTCTGGGAGTCTCTCGCTACTCCCACGTAACACCTCTCCTGCGCGAGCTGCACTGGCTGCCTGTGGTCTTCCGGGTGCGCTTCAAGGTCGTAGTTACCATCTTCAAAGCGCTCCATGGCTCGGGTCCTGGTTACTTGAGAGACCGCCTCCTACCACATTCCTCCCTTCGACCTGTCCGCTCCCACAGAGTTGGCCTTCTCAGGGTGCCGTCAGTCGGTCTTTGCCAACTGGCGACCCCCAGGGGAAGAGCCTTCTCTGTGGCGGGTCCGACACTCTGGAACGACCTTCCCCCCCGATATCCGTACCATCACGCACCTACGCCTCTTCCGTCGGATGGTAAAAGCTCATTTCTTTCGTCTTGCCGGCCTGACATAGATTAGAGACTATTTTAATTTGTTATTTATGGTTTTAACTCTTTATTCAATTTTAGCACAGCTGTATGGGTTTAATTGTCTTTTAAATTTTGTATATTGTGGGGTTTTATCTTTCTGTGCACCGCCCTGAGTCCCTTTTTGGTGAAAAGGGCGGTATATAAATTGAAACTAAACTAAACTAAACTTCCTGTGAGTCTGCCACACTTGTGTTTACTATTATAAATAACTAACTGATATCCCGACATTGCCTGGGTATTTATTTATATGGGGAAATATCCAAACCGAACGTAATTTCTAATGTTGGATTTTCTCCCTTACCAAACGGAACCCCCTTCTGGAGTACTGTGAAGCTGTTAACATGGCAACTCCACTGCCCTGCACATTAGAAGCCATTTTACGGCACAACAGGCTGTATCATAACAGAACACCCCCAAGGAGTGTTGGGAGTGTCTTACCCCCACAATATTTGTTTCCAGAGAATAAGTCATCAATTCCCAGAGATAATCAGAATAAAAGAACAGAGTTGGAAGGGACCTTGGAATTCAGTTTTGGTCATCACAATGTAGAAAAGATGTGGAGACTCTAGAAAGAGGGCAGAGAAGAGCAACAAAGAGGATTAGGGGACTGGAGACTAAGACATACGAAGAACGGTTGCAGGAACTGGGTAGGCCTAGTTTCATGAAAAGAAGGACTAGAGTTGATATGATAGCAGTCTTCCAGTATCTCAGGGGTTGCCACAAAGAAGAGGGAGTCAAGCTATTCTCCAAGGCACCTGAGGGTAGAACAAGAAGCAATGGGTGGAAACTAATCAAGGAGAGAAGCAACTTAGAACTGAGGAGAAATTTCCTCAGAAATTTAGAACAATTGATCAGTGGAACAGAAATTGCCTCCAGAAGTTGTGAATGCCCCAACACTGGAAGATTTTAAGAAGATATTGGATAGTGATTTGTCTGAAATGGTATAGGGTTTTCTGGCTAGGCAGGGGGTTGGACTAGAAGACCTCCAAGGTCCCTTCCAACTCTGCTATTGTGTTGTATTGTATTGTATTGTATTGCATTGCATTGCATTGCATTGCATTGCATTGCGTTGCGTTGCGTTGCAAAGGAAGGAAGGAAGGAAGGAAGGAAGGAAGGAAGGAAGGAAGGAAGGAAGGAAGGAGGGAAGAAAAACAGAATGACAGAACAACAGAGTTGGAAGTGACCTTGGAGGTCTTCTGGTCTAACCCCCTTGCTCAAGCTGGAGACCCTACGCCATTTTAGACAAGTGGCTCATTTGTCCCTTCTTGAAAACCTCCAGTGATGGGGAAGGAAGGGAGGGAGGGAGGGAGGGAGGGAGGGAGGAAGGAAGGATAACAGCATAACAGAATAACAGAGTTGGAAGGGACCTTGGAGGCCTTCTAGTCTAACCCCCTGCTCAAGCTGGAGACCCTACACCATTTTAGACAAGTGGCTCGTTTGTCCCTTCTTAAAAACCTCCAGTGATGGCACACTCACAACTTCTGAAGACATTGTCCCTTCCAAGGGACCTTGGAAGGAACTTTATAATTCTATGGTTCCATAATATTGCTCCTAATGTTTAGAGTCTGAAGATACTTCAGAAATGGGTTCAGAATCCATCTCTGGAGTAGGAAGCTCATTCTTGACATGTAAATCTCCACCTTCACCCACTTTAAAACTTCAAAAAAAAACCACCCACAAGAGATCCTTCTCTATCAACCTCACCTTACAGAGTTAATGCCACTGTATATTGCCTTGGTAAGGCCACACTTGGAATACTGCATACAGTTTTGGTCGCCATGATGTAGAAAAGACGTGGAGACTCTGGAAAGAGTGCAGAGAAGAGCAACCAAGATGATCAGGGGACTGGAGGCTAAAACATATGAAGAACGGTTGCAGGAGCTGGGTATGTCTAGTTTGATGAAGAGAAGGACCAGGGGAGACATGATAGCAGTGTTCCGATATCTCAGAGGGTGCCACAAAGAAGAGGGAGTCAAACTATTCTCCAAGGCACCTGGGGGCAGGACAAGAAGCAATGGGTGGAAACTAATCAAGGACAGAAGCAACTTAGAACTAAGGAGAAATTTCCTGACAGTTAGAACAATTAACCTCTGGAACAGCTTGCTATAGAAGTTGTGAATGCCCCAACCCTGGAAGTCTTTAAGAAGATGTTGGATAGCCATTTGTCTGAAATGGTATAAGGTTCCTGCCCACGCAGGGGGTTGGACTAGAAGACCTACAAGGTCCCTTCCAACTCTGCTATTGTATTGTATTGTATTGTATCTTGCAAGGAAACAGATCTGTGTCCTTGATCGACCCCTCTGATAATATTCCACGTCACAAAACATCTCACATTTTTCCTTCTCTCTTCTTGGCTCACCGTAAGAGTTGGAACGGCTGGCCTGCCTAGCTTCCAATGTTTCTCCATGACCCCAAATATCTTCCTTACTTGCTGATGAGTTGTGAAGGCTTCTAAGGCACAACAACAGTCTGTTGGGGTGAAAGCCGCAGATCTTGAAGGATCTTTGGATGGCGTTGTTGGGTAGCTCCAACGCTTAATGTGACAGATTGTTCCTCGAGAAAGAAAGAAAAATAGAATCTCCCAGGGAATTTGCCAATATTTACTCCAGGGCTATGATTTTCATTCATTTGTCTGTCCTTTTTTGGAGAACGGCTCAGAAGGAGGAGGAGGAGGAGGAGGAGGAGGAGGAGGAGGAGGAGGAGGAGGAGGAGGAGGAGAAGAAGAAGAAGAAGAAGAAGAAGAAGAAGAAGAAGAAGAAGAAGAAGAAGAAGAAGAAGAAGAAGAAGAAGAAGAAGAAGAAGAAGAAGAAGCAGAAGAAGAAGAAATAGTTACGTTGTCAGTATCTGACCTTAACCAAGGAAACCATATTTCCCTAACATTATAGAACAGGACTCTCCGAACTTGGCAACTTTACAGATTAAGATTAACAAAGTTGGAAGGGACCTTGTAGGGTAGCTAGTCCAGTCCAAGCCGGAGACCCTATACCATTTCTGACAGATGGCAGTCCAGTCTCTTAGTTATAGTTATAGTTTATTTGATTTATATACCACCATTCTCCCTTTTGGGACTCAGGGCAGTGTACAGCCACAATAAAATAAACGGTACAAAATCTAAAACAATATGTTAAAAAGATATTAAATAAATGGCCTACATTTTAAAATCTCATACTAAAATCACTATAAAATCCCTTTAAAAACTACCTTTAAAAACTACGACAGGCCGACAGCGCAGAATAAATGCGTCTTCAGGGCCCGACGGAAGAGATGTAGGTCTGAGATCGTCCTTAGTCCAGGGGGTAGGTCTTTCTTTCTTCTTGAAAGCCTCCAGTGATGAAGCTCCCACAACTTCCGAAAGCAACTTCTGTTCCATGGGTTGATCTCACTGCCAGAAAAGTCCTTCTTATTTCCAGGTTGAATCTCTCCTTGTTCAGCTTCCATCCATGATTCCTTGTCTGGCCTTCGGGCGCTTTGGAGAATAGTTTGACTCCCTCTTCTTTGTGGTAGCTCCTGAGATATTGGAAGACTACTATCATGTCGCCCCTGGTCCATCTCTTCCCTAGACTAGCCATGCCCAGTTCTTGCAACTGTTCATTGTATGTTATAGTCTCCAGTCCCCTCCTCATCTTGGTTGCTCTTCTCTGCACGCTTTCTAGAGTCTCAATATCCTTTACAAATTAACAGAGTTGGGTGGGACCTTGTAGGTCATCTAGTCCACCCCCCTGCCGTCCAAGCAAGAGACCCTACATCATTTCCAACAGATGGCAGTCCAGTCTCTTCTTGAAAACCACCTGTGATGAAGCTCCCACAACTTCTGAAGTCAACTTCATTGGTTATTTGTCCTCACTGTCAGAAAATTTCTCTTTATTTCTAGGTTGAATCTCTCCTTGGTCAGTTTCCATCCATGGTTCCTTGTCTGGCCTTCAGGTGCTTTGGAAAACAGCTTGACCCCCCTCCTCTCTGCGGCAACCCCTCAAATATTGGAAGACTGCTATCATGTTTCCCCTGGTCATTCCACTCATGAATTGTCCTCACTGTTAGGAAGTTTCTCCTTAATTCCAGGTGGCTTCTCTCCTGGATTAATTTCGATCCCTTGTCTGTTGTCTTTCAATTTTTGACTGCTAGGGTTGGTGCAACTGAGATGATGCAGTGAAAGGGGCTTTGGGCAATTCCTATTATGACTCAGGGCTAATCCTACCTTTGCTGGCTCTTGGGTGAGGGTATTTGCTTATGAATAGAGCCGGCTACCTGTGCTGAGGGCTATTAAGGAAGGTGGGGGCTGCTTTCCTACACCATGTTTCTCCATTTCTCATCCAGGGAGAAATGTAATATTCGGCCTTTTTGTATTCGTCAAAATAGCTCATTCTAACTGTCTAACTCAGGGGTTCCCAAACTTGGCAACTTGAAGACTTGTGGACTTCAACTCCCAGAATTCTCCAGCCAGCTCTGCTGGCTGGAGAATTCTAGGAGTTGAAGTCCACAAGTCTTCAAGTTGCCAAGTTTGGGAACCCTTGGTCTAACTGGTGCTAGCTGTCTACACAAGGATATGATCCAGTCAAGTCCATCCATTCTTAGCTCCTTTATTGGCTTTGATTCTTAAGCTTTGGAGATAGCATCTCGTTTGCAGGTGGACATGGTAGATAGTCAGAGAGGACAATTCTGGGAGTTGAAGTCCACAAGTCTTCAAGTTGCCAAGTTTGGGAACCCTTGGTCTAACTGGTGCTAACTGTCTACACAAGGATATGATCCAGTCAAGTCCATCCATTCTTAGCTCCTTTATTGGCTTTGATTCTTAAGCTTTGGAGATAGCATCTCGTTTGCAGGTGGACATGGTAGATAGTCAGAGAGGACAATTCTGGGAGTTGAAGTCCACAAGTCTTCAAGTTGCCAAGTTTGGGAACCCTTGGTCTAACTGGTGCTAACTGTCTACACAAGGATATGATCCAGTCAAGTCCATTCATTCTTAGCTCCTTTATTGGCTTTGATTCTTAAGCTTTGGAGATAGCATCTCGTTTGCAGGTGGACATGGTAGATAGTCAGAGAGGACAATTCTGGGAGTTGAAGTCCACAAGTCTTCAAGTTGCCAAGTTTGGGAACCCCTGGTCTAACTGGTGCTAACTGTCTCCACAAGGATATGATCCAGTCAAGTCCATCCGTTCTTAGCTCCTTTATTGGCTTTGATTCTTAAGCTTTGGAGATAGCATCTCGTTTGCAGGTGGACATGGTAGATAGTCAGAGAGGACAATAGGCATTAAAATATTCTAGGAATCGCTGCTCACAAGACTTGACATCGGTGGCAAATTCCAAAGACAGGGTTTTTATCTTCCAAGTTGTATCTATTTCCGGCTGTCTCTGCCTCTCCTTAATGAGAAGGACGAGACTAGAATAACGAAGCGGAGACAACCGGGTGTGATATTACCAGCAACCAAAAGCGAGGTTGCCGCACAACAATACCTTGCCGGCTATGAATAGCTCCTGGGAGTCAAATGAAGAGAGGATTGTATTTAATTTGTCCTGAATTATTTCAGGCTCGGGATCCACGTGTTGGTAATAAAGATGACAAATGTGCTTTATTTACAATAATACAATACAATACAATAGCAGAGTTGGAAGGGACCTTGTAGGTCTTCTAGTCCAACCCCCTGCGTGGGCAGGAACCTTATACCATTTCAGACAAATGGCTATCTAACATCTTTTTAAAGACTTCCAGGGTTGGGGCATTCACAACTTCTGGAGGCAAGCTGTTCCAGAGGTTAATTGTTCTAACTGTCAGGAAATTTCTCCTTAGTTCTAAGTTGCTTCCCTCCTTGATTAGTTTCCACCCATTGCTTCTTGTCCTGCCCCCAGGTGCCTTGGAGAATAGTTTGACTCCCTCTTCTTTGTGGCACCCTCTGAGATATCGGAAGACTGCTATCATGTCTCCCCTGGTCCTTCTCTTCATCAAACTAGACATACCCAGCTCCTGCAACCGTTCTTCATATGTTTTAGTCTCCAGTCCCCTAATCATCTTGGTTGCTCTTCTCTGCACTCTTTCCAGAGTCTCCACGTCTTTTCTACATCGTGGCGACCAAAACTGGATGCAGTATTCCAAGTGTGGCCTTACCAAGGCACTATACAGTGGCATTAACACTTCACGTGATCTAGATTCTATCCCTCTGTTTATGCAGCCTAGAACTGTGTTGGCTTTTTTGGCAGCTGCTGCACACTGCTGGCTCATATTTAAATGGTTGTCCACTAGGATTCCTAGATCCCTCTCACAGCTGGTACTATTTAAAGTGTGTGGAGAGGATGGAGTCCCTCAGAACAGCGGGCACCAACTGGTGGTCCGTGGACCACTGGTAGACCGCGAGAAAGTTTTGGTGGTCTGCAGAAAATTTATTTGCATTTTTTATATTGCCCTAAATCAGGGGTCCTCAAACTGCGGCCCCTGGACTGCATACGTGCAATGAATGTTTGTGTTCCTGCAGAGAATCTCCCCCTTAAAATGGGTCTTTTTGTGAATTGAATTGAATGTATTAAATTTGTATACCGCCCTTCTCCCTTACGGCACTCAGGGTGGTGAACAGGCGTAGTAAAACCACAAGACATCATATACAAATACTTTAAAAAAATTGATTAAAGTTGGGGCCTGTTCTAAAACCAGGTAAAATTAAATTGCTAAAATTACTTAAAATTACTTAAAATCAATTAAAACTACAATTAAAATTACAATTAAAACTACACCAGGCCGGCCACACGGAATAAGTGCGTTTTCAGGGCCCGACGGAAGAGGCGCAGGTCGGTGATTGTGCGAAGGTCGGAGGGTAGGTCGTTCCAAAGGGCAGGGGCTGCCACAGAGAAGGCTCTCCCCCCTGGGGGTCGCCAGCCGACATTGTTTGGCCGACAGTACCCTGAGGAGGCCCTCTCTGTGGGAGCGGACTGGTCGGTGGGAGGTATTTGGTAGCAGGATGCGGTCCTGCAAGTAACCGGGTCCGATGCCATGGAGTGCTTTAAAGGTGGTTACTAGTACCTTGAAGTGCACCCGGAAAGCCACAGGCAGCCAGTGCAGCTCGCGCAGGAGGGGTGTCACGTGGGAGCATCTGGAAGCTCCTAGAATCCCCCGCACGGCTGCATTCTGCACCAACTGGCGCCTCCGGGTGCACCTCAAGGGGAGCCCCATGTAGAGAGCGTTGCAATAGTCCAGGCGGGAGATGACGAGGGCTTGAGAGGCCGTGCGTAAGGCGTCACGATCCAGAAAGGGGCGCAACTGGAGAACCAAGCGAACCTGGTAAAAAGCCCCCCTGGCCACGGCTGTCAGATGATCGTCTAGTGACAGCCGAGAATCCAGGAGGACGCCCAAATTGCGTGCCCTCTCTGTGGGGGCTAATAATTCCCCCCCAATGGAGAGAGGAGGTCAGAAATTCCGCCGTAGGGGTCTGCTCCTGGTGGGGGCCTTTGGGCAAAGGCTGGAGGGAAGAGCCGCTGGTGGCAAAGAGCCAGAGGGCCTCGTTCCAGTGGGATTGTATCATGGCCTGGAACTGGCTGACCATCTCAGCCCGCTGAGCCTCCAGGCGCCGGCACCTGGTCTTGCACTCCCGCAGGTTTTCCCTCTGCCTGGAAAGCCCATGTTCCTAGTCCTCAGTGAGGTGCTTCTTCTGAGCCTCCTTCTCGGTCAGATGCCATTTGAACTGAGCTGTTTTCCCAACTCTTTCTCCTGGAGGCTGCTTAGCTCCAGCAACGGCTTCCCGTTGGGGCCCTAAGGAGCCCAGATGGGCAGGCGAGGAGTGGCTGGGAAGGGAGGGTCAAGTAGAAGCCGGAAAGGCACCCCTCGACGTAAGTGACATCGAGTTGACCATTCCCACCCAGTCACATGACCACCTAGCCACGCCCACCCAGCCGGTCATTAGGCAGATCATGTTAGTGGTCAGCGGGATTTAAAATTATTGAATTTAGTGGCCCCTGAGGTCCGAAAGGTTGGTGACCCTTGGGTTAGATGGAATTACAGACCTTGGACAGCTCCGAGGGTCACAGGAATTGTCCCAAGAGAGCTTCCATCCAACAATCGCAGCTTTCACTTTCAGAGCATTGCTGGTGATTGCGAGAGAGATTTTGCTGAAGGCGTTTCATAAAAAGCATTTCGCCCAAGAATCTAACTTTTAAAAGAACGATTGTTGGCAAATTTAACGTTTGAAATCCATGGCGTGGGCCGAATATACAAAGCATCCTTTAAAAAAAAACAAATAGACACCATCATGTGAGACTGTGAGGCTTTTAAATTGAGCCACAATCCCTCCATGCACAGGCTAGTTTTTTCTTTTTTCTTTTCTCTCTTTTTTTTGGTTTCTGTTATAATTTTGCACCAAGGTGCTTTTTCAAGGTGCTTGTCACCATCTTTAAATCGCTCCATGGCTGGGGAGCCTAGTTATTTGCGGGACCGCCTCCTGCCACATACCTCCCTCCGACCGATTCGCTCCCACAGAGAGGGCCTCCTCAGGATGCCGACCGCCGGTCAATGCTGGCTGGCGACGCCCAGGGGTAGGGCCTTCTCTGTGGCAGGACCTGCCCTCTGGAACGACCTCCCCCCCAAACTCCGCACCATCACAGACCTTCCCCTCTTCCGCCGCTCACTCAAGACATACCTCTTCCAACAAGCTGGACTAGCTTAGAATTTAGACCTAGGTACGATAGAGCTTCAGCTAAATTAGAAAATGGTTGACAGGTTTTTTAATGGGAATTTTAGCACAGGTTTGCAATTTAATTTCTTTTTAACTTTTGTATTGTTATTTATTTATTGTGTCCTTAATTTCCTGTGCACCGCCCACAGTCTGTCTCGACGGAGATTGGTGTTTTTTACAAATCAAATAAAATTCAAAATTCAGTGAAGTTAAAACCAATTTCATTGTAATTTTAGTACAATGACAATAATGTTTATTATTATTATTAATAATAATAATATCCCTTACTGTGATGATTATATAGCTAGGAAGACCCTTTGCCAAATTTGGCTGGACTCAAAGTGATAACAGGAAACAATGGATGGAAAGTAATCAAGGAGAGAAGCAACCTCTTTGTTGGAGTGGTATATTCTTTGTCAAAATCTTTGTTTTATCTTTATTTATTTTCAGACCTGCTGCTTTTCCATACTCCTCCTTTCTGTCAATTGAGGTGCAGATTCAAAGGGCTCCTCAAGAATAAAGACTAGATCATCTGCAAACGCTCACAACTTATAGTCTTCTTTTTTAATTGTCATTCCCTTTATTTCTTCCAAATCTCTGATCCTTCTGTTCAAACCTTCTAGCGTTAGAACAAAGAGTAGCCGGTGATAATGGGCAGCCTTGTCTTGTTCCTGTCTTTATTTCAATAGGATCTGTCAATTCTCCATTCAAGTTGTCCCAAGGGTGTTATTATTTTTTTCCCCAAGAGGCCACTGGACTTTCTTGTGGGTTTTTTTTTCTTTGAAGACGTTTCCCTTCTCATCCAAGAAGCTTCTTCAGCTCTGGTTCAGTTGGATGAAGACAAGCACCTTTGGGACCACCATGACCTGGATGATGGAGAATCTGCATAAATAGTGGAACGGGTTACCTTTAGAAATGATGAGTGCTTTGTCACTGGAGGTTTTAAAGAAGAAATTGGACAGCCATCTGTCTAGAATGATTTAGGATGTCCCGCTTAAGCAGGAGGGTTGGACTAGAAGACCTCCAAGGTCTCTTCCAACTGTTGTTCTAGTAATTGATCAGTGGAACAGCTTCCCTTCACATATTGGGGGTCTCCATCCTTGGACTGCCCCTCTTCGGAATGCTATAGGGTCTCCCGCTTGAGCAGGAGGGTTAGACTAGAAAACTCCAAGGTCCCTTCCACTTCTCTTCTGTATTTATGGATTTCATTCCGCTGCTCTTTGCATATTTTGGTGAGGAAATTAGTGATACCAGCTCAAGTAAAGAAAAAGAAAACACTGGGTTGGTACAGGGTCTTCTGCTAGAGCAAGGGGTTAGACTAGAAGACCTCCAAGGTCCCTTCCAACTCTGTTGTTCTGGTAATTGATCAGTGGAACAGCTTCCCTTCACACATTGTGGGTCTCCATCCTTGGACTGTCCCTCTTCGGAATGCTATAGGGTCTCCCGCTTGACCAGGGGGGGGGGGGTTGGACTAGAAGACCTCTAAGGTTCCTTCCACTTCTCTGCTGTATTTATGGGTTTCATTCTTTGCATATTTTGGCGAGGAAATTAGTGATACCAGCTCAATAAAGGGGAAAAAAAGGAAACACTGGGTTGGTACAGGGTCTTCTGCTTGAGCAAGGGGTTAGACTAGAAGACCTCCAAGGTCCCTTCCAACTCTGTTCTGGTAATTGATCATTGGAGCAGCTTGCCTTCAGATGTTGTGGGTCTCCATCCTTGGAGGTTTTTAAGAAGAGACTGGACTGCCCCTCTTCTGGAATGCTATAGGGTCTCCCGCTTAAGCAGGAGGGTTAGACTAGAAGACCTCCAAGGTCCCTTCCACTTCTCTTCTGTATTTATGGGTTTCATTCCGCTGCTCTTTGCATATTTTGGCAAGGAAATTAGTGATACCAGCTCAATAAAAGGGAAAAAAGAAAACGAAAACACTGGGTAGTTATATTTAAGTTTGTCCATCGATTTTAGTGGGAAATCTGCGGAGAAATCCAATTTATGTTGACCCAGGAAAAAAGCCCACCGGGACTTAATTACTAGCAATGATGAAACAAATTTAACGGTCTTGCCCCAAAATAGAGTTCATGATGGCTTGGAGTAAAATATTGACGAAATAAAAAGGCAATAACTAAACTTGAACACTCTAAGCTAAAATTCTAAGCTTGCATGATACGGCTGGGCTTTTTATTTTATTTTTTATTTTTTTAAATGCTGCCACTGAGTGCCCATTAATTTAGTTCTCCAGTTTCACTGACTCTTAATGGACTTGGGGAAGGTTTTAACGGTTTGGGAGCTAAGGAAGGGAAGGGAAATCACGTCCAGGGTCCCTTCTGAGGCATTCAGCCGAGAGCATTTTATTATATTTCCATCACATCCATTTATTAGGATGATTTTGCCTGTTTTCATATAGAGCCGAGAGGGTAAACCTATGGCATGCAGACCCCTCATGGTGGGCCCACAAGCCGTCGCCCAGTCCAGCTCCACTGCGCATGGACCCGCACCTCCGGCCAGCCACCTGGTTTCCAGGTCTTTGCAATGCATCCATTCATTTTAGAGTTGGAAGGGACCTTGGAGGTCTTCTAGTCCAACCCCCTGCCTAGGCAGGAAGCCCTATACCGTTTCAGACAAATGGCTATCCAACATCTGCTTAAAGACTTCCAGTGTTGGGGCATTCACAACTTCTGGAGGCAACTTCTGTTCCACTGACTAATTGTTCCAACTGTCAGAAAGTTTCTCCTTAGTTCTAAGTTGCTTCTCTCCTTGAATAGTTTCCACCCATTGCTTCTTGTTCTGCCCTCAGGTGCCTTGGAGAATAGTTTGACTCCCTCTTCTTTGGGGCAACCCCTGAGATATTGGAAGGCTGCTATCATGTCTCCTCTGGTCCTTCTTTTCATTAAACTAGACATACCCAGTTCCTGCAACCGTCCTTCATATGTTTTAGCCTCTAGGCCTTTAATTATCTTAGTTTCTCTTCTCTGCCCTCTTTCTAGAGTCTCTTCATCTTTTTTTATAATATGGTGACCACAACTGGATGCCGTATTCCAGGTGTAACCTTCCTAAGCATTTATAAAGTGGGACTTTTTTAAAAAAAAAATATTTTTTTTCCCCGAATTTATACCCCGCCCTTCTCCTTGTTAGGACTCAGGGTGGTGCACAGGCATTATTAAAACCACAATAAAAACAATATACATCATTAAAACATATTAAATTATTAAGCCCGTGCTAAAACCCATTTAAAACCCTGCCAAATTGCAATTTATACATAAAAAGTCGGAAACGGGGGGCTATGCTAGGCCAGCTTGTTGGAACAAATACGTCTTAAGACGTTGGCAGAAGAGGCGGAGGTCCGAGGTACTGCGAAGGTCGGGGGGTAGGTCGTTCCAGAGGGCCGGGCCTGCCACAGAGAAGGGCCTTCCCCTGGGTGTCGCCAACCGACATTGCCCAGCCGACGGCACCCGGAGAAGGCCCTCTCTGTGGGAGCGGATCGGACGAAGGGATGTATGGGGCAGGAGGCGGTCTCGTATATAGCTAGGCCCCGAGCCATGGAGCGATTTAAAGATGGTCGTCAACACCTTGAAGAGCACTCGAAAGGCCAGTGCAGCTTGCGCAGGAGAGGTGTTATGTGGGCTTGCCTTGGGGCACCCATAATCACCCGCGCGGCCTCATTCTGTACTAACTGTAGCCTTCGAGTGCACTTCAAGGGGAGCCCCATGTAGACAGCGTTACAGTAATCCAGCCGGGATATCACAAGCGCTTGAGTGACTGTGCGAAGGGCCCCCGGTCCAGTAAGGGGCGCAACTGGCGTATCAGGCGTACCTGATAAAACGCCCCCCTGGCCACGGCCGCCACATGGTCCTCCATGGACAGCCGGGAATCCAGGAGGACGCCCAAGTTGTGCGCCCTCTCCACAGGGGCCAGTTGTTTGCCCCCAATGGCCAGAGTTGGACTTATCTGGCTGAACCGGGGAGCCGGAAACCACAGCCACTCGGTCTTGGACGGGTTGAGTTTGAGTTTGTTACTACCCATCCAGACCCGTACGGCCTCCAAACACCGGGACAGCACCTCGACGGCATCGTTGGGATGGTTTGGGGTGGATATGTACAGCTTTATAAAGTGGTACTGGTTGGCACCCTCCCAAGAGAAGTGCATATAGCAAAGGCTGTGGTTTTCCCAGTTGCAACGGATGGATATGAAGGTTGGACCATAAGGAAAGCTGAGCGCCAAAAAATGGAGGCCTTTGAACTCTGGTGCTGGAGAAGAAGACTCCTGCATTGAATCCCTTGGACTGCAAGGCCATCCAACCGGTCAGTCCTAGAGGAGATCCACCCTGGCTGCTCTTTAGAAGGCCAGATCCTGAAGAGGAAACTCAAAGACTTTGGCCACCTCATGAGAAGGAAGAAGGACTCCCTGGAGAAGAGCCTCATGCTGGGAAGGATGGAGGGCAAAAGAAGAAGAAGGGGACTGCAGAGAAGGAGGGGGCTGGATGGAGTCACCGAAGCAGCCGGCGTGAGCTTCAATGGACTCCAGAGGATGGGAGAGGACAGGAAGGCCTGGAGGAACGTGGTCCATGGGGTCGCCATGGGTCAGACACAACTTCACAACTAACAGCAACAACTAATACTTGACGTGATCTTGATTCTCTCTCTCTATTAATCCAGCCTTTTCTCTGCAAAGGAAATCTTTTTTTAGATGATTTCCTGGTTCCAGAAGCTAAAATGTTTGCTTCCAGTCTAGATACTTTAATCGATCTATATTTCCATGTAAGCGAAGACGTGATTTGCATTTTTAGCTAATACGTCAGTGATTTATTTATTTTTTTGCAGCGTTTCAATAAATCATGCCGTGTTGTAGCAATGTAAAGAGAGGTTCAGCAAAATTTATCAGCTGTTTCTGGCACCCTCTGAGCCTTCGGTCAAGCTTCAAAGATTAGGGATGTTTATTGTGGTGGTTGGGTTTTGAACCTTGGCTGCTGATTGTGTTTATTTCAGGTTTATTTATTTGTTTACTTATTATTTAGGAAGTGTTTTCAGCTTCCCAGAGTCAGGTGTTTAAAATCCGTGGTCGGATCAAAGGAAATAATAGATCCTGAAATTGAGGAAGAGAGAGAAGTTTGTGGCAGCAGCCAGAACAGGAGATGAAAGAGAGAGAGAGAGAGAGAAATAAGTAATTTATTTCTCTATTTTGAAATTTTCCTTTCACACGCTCTTCACAAACATGTGGAAAATGTGAACACCTTAATGGGATTTCCTTTTCATCCTTCCTTTTATTTTTTCTTTGTTTCTTCCTCCTTCCTTCCTTCTTTGTTCCTTCTTCCTTCTTTCGCTTTTTCCTTCCTTCCTTCCTTCCTTCCTTCCTTCCTTCCTTCCTTCCTTCCTTCCTTCCTTCCTTCCTTCTTTTTCTTCTCCTTCCTTCCTTCCTTTTTCTTTCTTTCTTTGTTATTTCCTCCTGTCTTCTTTGTTGCTTCCTTCCTTCCATCCATCCTCCCTCCCTCTCTTCCTTTTCTTTTTCTTTGTTTCTTCCTCATTCCTTCCTTCTTCCTTCTCTTTTTCTTTCCTTTTCCTTCATTCCTTTGTTTCTTCCTCCTGCTTTCTTTGTTGCTTCCTTCTATTTTTCTTCTTCCTTCCTTCCATCCATCCATCCCTCCTCCCTCCCTTCCTTTTCCTTTTTCTTTTTTCCTTCCTTCTTCCTTCCTTTTTTTTTCTTACTTACTTACTTACCAGCTGCTAAAGCTTATTTGAATTCTGGTGGAGAAGGAAGGAAGGAAAGAACAAAAGAAAAAGAAAGTTGCAGAAGGATAGAAAAATGAAATGCTTTGGTCAAGAGAAGAGGAACCTCTGAGTGGGCGTGGAAGAGGGTCTGACCCCTTTTTGTGGATGCCTCTTCAGGAGGACCCAAATCACAAGACATAAAACAAGTCTTCTTATCCCTTACAAAGGCTTAAGATGGCCCAGTGCTCTGGTCAGCCTTGTTTTACTTCCATAGAGGGCCACCTCGTGAAATTCGTACAGGCGTGATGTAAACTTTGTTCAAAGCTCTATCAAAATGATTGTGGGATTTGTGTGTGTGTGTGTGTGTGTGTGTTTGTGTGCATGTTTCTGACCAGTCCCTGCAGTTTTCTTGGCAAGATTTTCAGCAGAGGATTCTCAGGGTTGAGAGGAAGGATGCCAGGGTTCCAAATAGCACCCAAAAGTAAATCAGAGTCCGAGGCAAAGTATTGCTCAAAGTTCCAATTGATGAAGAGAGCCACGTTGGCACATCTGGGGAAACCCGAATCTGGAAGCTTCCCGGTTCTCCCCAACCAGTTGAAAGTTCAAGATCTTGCCCCACCAACACCCACAAGTCCATCCCGTGATCCAATCTCCCACTGCCATGCTGGCAGCTTCCACCCATCCAGTTCCGGCCAGGTGCAGAGGTTCAGAGACAAAGGATGACCTTGGCTTTCTAGAAAGAAGGTTGTTATGGCTACCTATCATCTTAACTCCATGCAATGCCCCCCTCCCATTTCTCAGCAATAGAGAGTCCATCCCATGGTCCAATCTCCCACTGCCATGCTGGCAGCTTCCACCCATCCAGTTCCAGCCAGGTGCAGAGGTTCAGAAATAAAGGATAACCTTGGGTTTCTAGAAAGGAATTTTGTTTTGGCTACATAGCATCTCGCTCCGTACAACCCCACCCTCCCATTTTTCCACCATAGAAACGGCACAGTAGAATAATAGAAAGTGTGGCGGGCCAAAGGAAAAGGTGGCTGCAGGCCTGAGAAAGGGCCTGTCCCAAGTCACCCATCTCCTTTCCGTGCCCGAGGCAGGATTAGAACTCAGGGCCCCCTCCCGACTTCGAATTTCCGTACCGTTCGCCCCTGCCTCAAACCGACTCTCGCCGTAGCAAATCATTTCTTCACATTTCCCCCAGAAACGCCAGGCAGCCCCCCCGGGGGTAGCCATCCCTCTGTAACTGGCTTATAACTATGTATTAAAATATGGCTTTTAATAATTTCCTCGCAATGGGTCTCTTTCTATAAGCAGGAAACGTCAGCTGGCCTGTTTATGAAGTGCATAAACCATGGCTTGCTGCTTCTTTCCATCGTGAATGGGAGCATATTTCAGCCAGCGAATAGTCCTCTATAATGAAGCTTATGGAGACTCATCAGTCTCCTCCTGGTTGCTCTTTACACCACGGGGGGAAAAAACCCTCATTCCTGTCGCATATTTTCATGCTGTAACTTCAGAGCTGCACCAGGGCTGTAGTCATTTTGTTTTATTGTGGCTTTTTGCTATTGTCTCCAACATTGATGCCTTCTCTTTCTTCTTTTCCTCTCCTCTTCCTCTTCTTTTCCTCCCTCACTTTGTCTTCCCCCACCTTGTCGCTCTCTTTCTTCTCCTCCTCCACCTCCTCCTTCTTCACCTCGATCTCCATTTCTCCTCCTTCCCTACTCCTCTTCCGTCACTTTCTCTTTCTTCTTCTCCTCCTCCTTCTTCTGTCTTCTTCTTCACCTCTATCTCCACTTCTGTCCCTCCTCCTTCTCTTTCTTCTCCTCGTTCTTCTTCACCTCCATCTCCACTTCTCCCCTTTCCCACTCCTCTTCCGTCACTTTCTCTTTCTCCTCCTCCTCCTTTAGCTCCATCTCCACTTCTGTCCCTCCTTTTTCTCCTCCTCCTCCTCCTTTTTCATTCCATCTCCACTTCTGTCCCTCCTCCTTCTCTTTCTTCTCCTCCTCCTCCACCTCCATCTCCATTTGTCCCCCTTCCCTACTCCTCTTCCTTCACCTTCTCTTTCTTCTCCTCCTCCTCCTCTTCCTTCTCCTTCTTCACCTCCATCTCCACTTCTGTCCCTCCTCCTTCTCTTTCTTCTCCTCCTCCTCCTTCACCTCCATCTCCATTTGTCCCCCTTCCCTACTCCTCTTCCTTCACCTTCTCTTTCTTCTCCTCCTCCTCCTCTTCCTTCTCCTTCTTCACCTCCATCTCCACTTCTGTCCCTCCTCCTTCTCTTTCTTCTCCTCCTCCTCCTTCACCTCCATCTCCATTTGTCCCCCTTCCCTACTCCTCTTCCTTCACCTTCTCTTTCTCTTTCTTCTCCTCCTCCTCCTCTTCCTTCTCCTTCTTCACCTCCATCTCCACTTCTGTCCCTCCTCCTTCTCTTTCTTCTCCTCCTCCTCCTCCACCTCCATCTCCATTTGTCCCCCTTCCCTACTCCTCTTCCTTCACCTTCTCTTTCTTCTCCTCCTCCTCCCTTCTCCTTCTTCACCTCCATCTCCACTTCTGTCCCTCCTCCTCTTTCTTCTCTTCTTTTTTCATTCCATCTCCACTTCTGTCCCTCCTCCTTCGGTTTCTCCTCCTTCTCCTTCTCCTTCTTCACTTCCATCTCCATTTCTCCCCCTTCCCCACTCCTCTTCCTTCACCTTCTCTTTCTCCTCCCCCTCCTTCTCCTTCAGCTCCATCTCCACTTCTGTCTCTCCTCCTCCTCCTCGTTCTTATCCTCCTCCTCCTTCCTCCTTTTCCTTCTTCACCTCCATCTCCACTTCTGTTCCTCCTCTTCCTCTTCCTCCTCCTTTCCCTTTTCATTCTCCTTCTTCACCCCCATGTCCACTTCTGTCCATCCTCCTCTTCCTCCTCCTCCTCCTCCTCTTCACAAACTTGATGCCATGTGGGATTTTTGGCGCACTCTGAACTCAGTGGTTTTCTTGCAAATGTTTCATTACCCAACTAGGGAAAATAGTTCGGAATAGAAGGGAATGGGGTTTGTAGAGATAAGGAGGAAGAAGAGGAGGAGGAATGTGTGGTCCTCGGTGTCTCTGGACTTGGTTGTTTTTTTGCAGCTGTTTCATTAGCCATCAACAGCCACATAGAGATAAATAAGATTTACATACCATTTGAAATAGATAATCAAAAAGCCGAAAGGGAATGATAAAGATCAAAACACCTCTGTGAAGATCCCAGAAGAAAAGCTAATAAATGTACGAGCCTCGAGACAAAGTTCAAAAGAAATCCAACCATTGATTAGGATCAACATTCTAGCGTTACTTCCGTGGAGCCAAA
>CM077645.1:220759719-220807219 GCA_039707465.1 Rhabdophis nuchalis | reverse complement strand
TGGAATAGAATAGAATAAGAAATAGAATAAGAATAAGAAATAGAATAGAAAGAATGGGATGGAGTGGAATAGAAATAGAAATAGAATGGAAAGAATGGAATGGAACAGAACAGAATAGAATAGAGTGGGATTGGACACACAAGGAATTTGTCTTTGGTGCAGATGGTCTCATTGTACATCAAAAGAGAAGATACATTCGTCAAGAATCCTAAGGTACAACATTTAGTGACAGTCATAGGGTAGAAATAAGCAATCAGGAAACAATCAATATCAATATCAATTGTAAGGATACAAGCAACAAAGTTGCAGCCATGCAGTCATAAGTGGGAGGAGAGGGGTGATAGGAGCAATGAGAAGACTAATGCAGCCTTAGTGAATAGTTTGACAGTGTTGAGGGAATACAAGTGGCTTGCCCTGCCATCAACAGACACAAAAAGTTAAACGGTATCTACGTACCATTCAAAAGAGATCATCAAAAAGCTGAAGAGAAAACCAACAAAGCAAACACCGCCTTGTCCTCAACCCACAGCCAAGTTAAACCGAGGTTAATACTCAGATTAACCCTAGACTAACATTCAAGCAGTAAACCATACTCCAATCAAGGAACTACATAAAGATAGAGCAAGTTCCCACTCCTTGTAGCACTGAGGATGTTACCTAGTTGGGTAATGAAATGTCTAGATGACAACAACCAACCTTAAAGAACACCAAGGACTTCACAGCCCCCCCCCTCTCCTCTTCCTCCCAAACCTCACTCAGTCACAGCACTGATGTCGTTACCTAGTTGGGGTCATGAAACGTCTTCCAGCAAACAATCAATTCAGAGAGCACCAAGGACCCCACAGTCTCTCTCCCTCCTCCTCCTCCTCCCAAACTTCACTCACTCGCAGCACTGATGTCATTACCTAGTTGGATAATGAAATGTCTGCACGCCAACAACCAAGCTCAGAGGGCACCAAGGACCTCGCCGTCCAGCCTTGAGCTACAAATTTCCTGACAGTAAGAACAATTAACCTCTGGAACAGCTTGCCTCCAGAAGTTGTGAATGCCCCAACCCTGGAAGTCTTTAAAAAGATGTTAGACAGCCATTTGTCTGAAATGGTATAAGGTTCCTGCCCACGCAGGGGGTTGGACTAGAAGACCTACAAGGTCCCTTCCAACTCTGCTATTGTATTGTATTGTATTAAATATTCTATGCAGATTTATTTGCAGCTCCTTCTGACTGCCTCATAAGAGTGAATAAAATTACAACGCACGGTCAAAACCCTACATTCATTTTTATGGGTTTAAGATTTGTAAAGCTAAGTGGGGCATCTAAATAGACGAAGATGTGTCGGCTGCTTTTGTTGGAATCACTCCAGTGAAATGATTGATCAATTGGCTCCTCTCTCGATTAAGAACTCCCTGGGTTTTTGATTCATGCTTTGTTGCGATATTGTGGATGTTCCAGCTTTAGTATAAAATATTGCTGGCCGTGGTGCTGAACTTTTCAGTGGAGAAAATGCTGAGAAGTTATAAGGGTTTCAGAGCCAGCGTGGCATAGGTTGTGTTGTTGTTCCTGTTATTATTAATAACTAGCTGTTCCCGGCCACGCGTTGCTGTGGCCCAGTCTGGTTAAATGGCCAACCAATCTGTGTGTAGATCTAAACCGCCCTGGGTCCTTCGTGGAGAAGGGCGGGATATAAATTTAATTAAAATAAAATAAATAAAACACACAAACACGTACACACAACCACCGTATAACCCCCTACCTCCTACTGTATTTCTTCCTCTCTCCCTCTACCTACCTACCTACTGTATTTCCCCCCTCTCTCTCTCCACCCACCCACCTACCTACCTACCTACTGTATTTTTCCCTCTCTCTCTCTATCTCTCTACCTACCTACCTGCCTACCTACCTACCTACCTACTGTATTTCTCCCTCTCTATCTATGCCTCTACCTACCTACTGTATTTTCCCCCCTCTCTCTCTATCCCTCTATGGGCCACCTGGGAGTGTGCTATCCTCTATGCCTTGTTTTGGCCCCCAATAGGCCTCCATACAGTGTGGAACTTTGGAGGCTTATTGGGTTGCTGAGGAAACGACTGTTGGAAATGTGAGGGGTGTGTGCGTGAAGCATCCTAAGAAGCAGCCGGATGGGAGGAGCTACAGGGAGGTGAAAACCTGAGAAGTGCGTACCTTTTACATTTGTGCTGCTTGCACATGACACACGTGTGCCAGCCACCCAAAATGTACGTATGATTGCATCGGAAGTCCTTGGGAACATTGTGTGAAAATTTGGGGTTGACCGGTGCAGTACTTTCTGAGATTAGTGGCTTTGCACAAGCTATTTTACATTTTTATTTATATGGATTACATGTATAGATCACCTCCCTAAGGACCTTAGGGGGGTTATAAATCAGATACACAAGAAACAGTAACCAGAATGCCCCAAGGTAAAGAAAAGAGGGAAGGAAAGGGGAGGGTAACAGAGGAAGGAAACGAAGAAAGGAGGGAAGGGAAGGGAGGAAGGGAAGAGGAGGATGTAGAGAGAGAAGGAGGAGGAAGGAAAAGAAAGGAAAGGAAGTTGGAGCCAAGGCCTAAAAACTCTTCGAAAAAGCTGTTTTGAGCATCCTCTAGAAAGCGGTCGAGTGAAAGCAAACAATATGTCCATTAGAAGGCTATGAAACTATGAAGCCATGGTGGCGCAGTGGTTAGAATGCAGTATTACAGAGTAACTCTGCTCAAACAGCCAGCAGTTCGATCCTGACCGGCTCAATGTTGACTCAGCCTTCCATCCTTCTGAGGTTGGTAAAATGAGGACCCAGATTGTTGGGGGCAAGAGGCTGACTCTGTAAACCGCTTAGAGAGGGCTGTAAAGCACTGGGAAGCAATATATAAGTCTAAGTGCTATTGCTTCTTTCTTTCTTTCTTTCTTTCTTTCTTTCTTTCTTTCTTTCCTTCCTTCCTTCCTTCCTTCCTTCCTTCCTTCCTTCCTCCCTCCCTCCCTCTCTCCCTCCCTCTTTCGATATATATAAATAATGCTAATTGGGAATTCTCAATGGCCCAGTGACTCTTATTCAGGCAAAAAATTATAATCTACCACATCAAGCTACTTCAGGAAAAAAGTTGGCATTTTTCTCCTGCTTGAGCTGTACAACAGCTTGGAGATCCCATCTGATGACGATCATAACCCATAACCACTTCGCCTCCCTGCCTGCGCAAACCCCATTGTGGTTATAAATTGTGACCTTGCCTCCCCCCAAGTGTTCCTGGATAGTTTCTGCATTTCGTAACTTTCTTTCTTTCTTCCGTATTTGGGTAGCACTTTCAGCCCCCAATTCTTGTTCCCACAACAGTTGAGCAGCCGTGAAAAAATAAAATAAAAGGATCCTTTTACAATAAAACAGAAAAGCCGTCTCTTAGAGCATGCCTGCACAAAATGACACAACAGGAAAACGAGTGGGAAAAGTGGGAGAATTCAGTAAATAAATAATCGCCGTCATTTTCTGGAAGCGGGAATTGATGGAGGTGACATTTTCATCGCACCGAAGGGGACATGAAAAGCATCTTCACAAGAATTGCGTCCCCTTGTTCTCTTTGAGCCAGAGGTTCAAAACATATGGAAAAATCAAAGCCAATGGACAATTTTTGTTTTGCGTCGACTTTCTGAACTAAAAGCTTTCCCACACTCAAAAGTTGTTAGAATATTCATGACGGGGAGAGACATGGGAACAAGGTCAGCCAACGAATAGGCACTGCAGCTAAGTCAGCCAATGGGAGCTTAGAACAGGTTTGAGTCTGTGCTTAGAATCGAAACTGAAACTGCTCTGTCTGCTCTGAACTCTGAGATGAAACCAACTGTTGTGTTCTGCTTAGAACATCTACCACGTTGGAAGAATCTACTACTGGTATTGTACATTTATTCGTCTGTTACTATGTGTGTAAAGAAGTTAATGAATCTAGCTCAATCAGTTATCTGAGTGTATTTTCTGGATTTTATTTTTTCTGCAACAAACTCTGACCAAAGGGCCCATCCAAGTCAAGATCTTTCTAACCGTCCTCAGTTTTCCGTTCCAGAAGAACGAAAGCAGGAAGTTCCTGATGCATAGCATGTCTTTGAAGGACAAGAGTTCAAATCCTGCAATGTTGCAAGTTTATAACAAAGTTTTTTTTTCAAGTAAACATTAGTCCAACGAAGCAACTACCAGTTCAGACAAACAATCAAACAATAAACCATAACCTAGAACCACCAAGAACAATACTCAACAACTCCGAAAGGATAAGCCATTTGTATATAAACAAAAATCAACTCCTACACTCTTCAGGCACTGATGATGTTATCTAGTTGGGTAATGAAATGTCAAGGGCTCAGTGGCTAAGACGCTGAGCTTGTCGATCAGAAAGGTCGACGGTTCGAAACCCTAGCACCGCGTAACAGAGTGAGCTCCCGTTACTTGTCCCAGCTTCTGCCAACCTAGCATTTCGAAAGCACGTTAAAAAATGCAAGTAGATGGATTCAAAATTTAAAATATCTTGTTTCAAGCCAAGGAATAATAATCACGGCTGAAGAAGTGATATAGGACAATAATGTACCTAATGAACAATTTGTGATTTGATATGTAATTATAAGTGGTGACCATGGAAAGGACGCACAAAATCTTGTAACCAAACGACACGCGATATAAAATGGAAGAAGGTTGTATGTGTGTGGGTTTTTTAATGTTTTTGTTTGTTTAAAAATAAAAATCTTTATTAAAAAAGATGCAAGTAGAAAAATAGGAACCACCTTTGTTGGGAAGGGAACAGCATTCCGTGCGCCTTCGGCATTGAGTCATTTATTTTATTTATTTATTTATTTAACTTATATACCGCCCATCTCCCTCTCGGGACTCAGGGCGGTGAACAGCCATAATAAAAGAGGAAATACAAAAGTTAAAATAACAAATTAATAAATATTAAATCCTTTGGCCTACTGTTATAAAACCCAATACTAAAACCCCAATTAAAAGACTATGACAGGCCGGCTGCATGAAATAAATGGGTCTTCAGGGCCCGACGGAAGAGATGTAGGTCTGTGATTGTGCGTAATTCAGGGGGGAGGTCATTCCAGAGGGCGGGGGCTGCCACAGAGAAGGCTCTCCCCCTGGGGGTCGCCAGCCGACATTGCCTGGCCGGCGGCACCCTGAAGAAGCCCTCTCTGTGGGAGCGAACTGGTCGGTGGGAGGTATTTGGTAGCAGGAGGCGGTCTTGCAGATAACCAGGTCCCTTGCCATGGAGCACTTTAAAGATGGTCACTAGTACCTTGAAGCGCACCCGGAAAGCCACAGGCAGTCAGTGCAGCTCACGCAGGAGAGGTGTCGCATGGGAGCATCCAGGTGCTCCCAAAATCCCCTGTGCGACCGCATTCTGAACTAACTGGAGCCTCCGGGTGCACCTCAAGGGAAGCCCCATGTAGAGAGCGTTACAGTAGTCCAGGCGGGAGGTGACGAGAGCTTGAGTGACAGTGCGTAAGGCATCACGATCCAGAAAGGGCGTATCAGGCCAACCTGATAGAAGGCCCCCCTGGCCACGGCCGTCATGTGCTCTTCTAAAGACAGCTGAGAGTCCAGGAGGACACCCAAGTTGCGGGCCCTCTCTGTGGGGGCCAATGACTCGCCCCCAATAGCCAGAGATGGTACCAACTGGCTATACCGTGACGCCAGAAGCCACAGCCACTCGGTCTTGGATGGGTTGAGTCATGCCGGCCACATGACCACGGAGACGTCTTCGGACAGCGCTGGCTCTTCGGCTTTGAAAGAGAGATGAGCACCGCCCCCTAGAGTCAGGAACAACTAGCCTAGTCTTAGCATTTGTTCGCATGTTGCTACATTGCTAGCTTAGTACGTTTCACAAGTCCAACACATCTTGTTGCTTGGTGATTCGGTGTGCAGCATTGGGCGAACCCAGAAAAATGGGTTAATTCAGTCACCCAATCAATTATGATTTGCAAATGCCCCCAAACCCAATATTGTCACATACGAGGAAGTTTAATTCTCTGTCTGTGTAATTAATTCCATTATATCAAATTAAAATTCAGAGCACCCTACAGAAAGTAGGCTTGCAGGCAAAATTGTGTTCATTGGGAGAAAAAAAATTGCGTGCCAGTCCCTGCATTAAAAACACACGTGCGTGCAGACATTATACGGTACTACTCTATACGTAAATGAATGCAAAACATTGACGATGCTCTGCTTGTAAATGGGGCTGAAATACAAGGATTCCCAAATAAAATTGGGAGATAGAAAATATCAGTTGTATCCCACGAACAGTTTTGTAGGGGTCCTTTTGAGCTTGGCTGTTTCCTTGCAGACGTTTCATGACCCAACTAGGTAACACCATCAGGGCTAGAAGGAAGTGTGGCTTGCAGAGAGGAGAAAGAGGAGAAGAACTTGGTGCTCCCTGAGCTTGGTTGTTTTCTTGCAGACGTTTCATGACCCAACGAGGTAACATTATCCGTGCTAGAAGAGAGAGTAGGGTTTGCTTTATATACAGGTAGCTTCCCCTGGCAGTGTTGGTGCAGGTGTTTTTGGTGGTTCCTTGGTTAGGCTGTTGTTTACTGTTCAATTGTTTGTCTGAGTGGAATGGGAGTATTGTTCACTTCTTGATTGTTGGTCTAGTATCTGAGTGTCAATTCCCTGCTTATCTGAGTGTAGGTTGCTGGTAAGGAGGTATTTTGGTCTTTATCCTTCCCTTTTCGCTTTTGGACTGTCTCTTTTGAATGGTGTGTAGATGTTGTTTATATCTATGTGGCTGTTGATGGCTAATGGAACAGCTGCAAAAAAACCAACCATGTTCAGAAAGCACCAAGGATTACATAGTCCTCCTCCTCCTCCTCCTCTCTGCAAACCCCATTCCATTCTAGCTCTAAGGATGTTCTTGATTTGAGTAATGAAATATCTGGAGGAAAACAACCAAGCTCAGAGAGCGTCAAAGACCACCACAGTTCAACCCTGAGCAGCAAATATTCTCCTCTCTTGGTCATTATTAAGAGGGCTTCCCTTTTATTTTTTATGACAGGAGGTGGAAACTCCCTTGCCTCCCCCCCATACCCCTGCCATTGATCTATTTCCCGCCAGTCCTCTCACGACTGCAGTACTTCTTACCAGAAACTCCGAGCAGTGCTGCAGATTCCCCATAAAATTTTAGTGTCCCAATTCCTCGAGGCCATAAAGAGAGTCAACTATATTTGTGACCATGTCGTTTGTTTGGCTCTTTCTCCTTCTTCCTCCGCTCTTCAAGAGTGTGCTCATTCACAACCATTTTCTCTCTATCTCTCCCTCTCCTCCCTCCCTCCCTCTCCTCTCTCCCTCCCCCCCTCTCTCTCTCCTCTCTCCCTCCCCCCTCTCCCTCCCTCCCTCCCTCCCTCTCCTCCCTCCATCTCTCTTCCTCTCCTCCCTCCCTCCCTCTCTCCCTCCCTCTCCCTCCCTCTCTCTCTCCCTCTCTCCCTCCCTCCCTCTCTCTCCCTCTCCCTCCCTCCCTCTCTCTCTCCCTCTCTCTCTCCTCCCTCCCTCTCCTCCCTCTCCACCCTCCCTCTCCTCCCTCCCCCCTCTCTCTCACTCTCCCTCTCTCCCTCCCTCTCTCTCTATCCCCCTCCCTCCCTCTCTCCCCCTCCCTCTCTCTCTCCCTCTCTCCCCCTCCATCCCTCCCCCTCCCTCCCTCCCTCTCTCTCTATCCCCCTCCCTCGCTCTCTCCCTCCCTCCCTCTCTCTCTCCCTCCCTCCCTCTCTCTCCCTCCCTCCCTCCCCCCCTCTCTCCCTCCCTCCCTCCCTCCCTCTCTCTCTCGCTTTATGGCAAATTAATGAGATTCTTACTGCATTACATAATTAATTACTGTGTTATTCGGAGTCGCATAATGAACTCTACCCCTGAAGAATGTAGATTGACTTGGCAGGAGGCAGTTTCGTCCTCCGGCTGCCTCGAGAGCCTTGTCTCAAGGAAGAAGTCCTAATTTTCGGAGTGAGGGGCAATTTGGGGTCGTGGTTAAGGTCACCGAACTGGAACCCGGGGGATTCTGAGTTCTAGTCCTACCCGAGGCCTCAAAGCAGCTGTGTGACCTTGGGCCAGGCCCTCGGTAAGGGTAAGGGCCAACCACTTCCGAAGAAATCTCCACCAAGAAAAAAGTTAGACTTAAATATGTAGTACCTGAAAGGTGTGCATGAAGACAATTCTAAGGATGTCCAAGTGAATATTGAGAAAGGATATCTTTTTAAAGCTGTATGGGGATGACGATGAGAATAGCCACAGTCAGGGATAACAGAGTAACAGTTAGAAGGGACCTTGGAGGTCTTCTAGTCTAACCCCGCGCTCCTGCAGGAGACCCTGTACCCGTGATGGCGAACCTATGGCACAGGTGGCACACGGAGGCATTTCTTAGGGCATGTGAGGCAAGGAGAAAAGCAAAAAGAGCAGCAGGCCCAGTGACTCTAGGGCTGGCAAGAGTATACCAGAAACAATATACAATAGCAGAGTTGGAAGGGACCTTGGAGGTCTTCTAGTCCAACCCCCCACCTAGGCAGGAAGCCCTACACCATTTCAGACAAATGGCTCTCCAACATCTTCTTAAAGACTTCCAGTGTTGGGGCATTCACAACTTCTGGGGGCAACTTCTGTTCCACTGATTCATTGTTC
Source organism: Rhabdophis nuchalis (assembly GCA_039707465.1). NCBI lineage: Eukaryota > Metazoa > Chordata > Lepidosauria > Squamata > Natricidae > Rhabdophis > Rhabdophis nuchalis. The sequence goes on along the minus strand of CM077645.1, from coordinate 220,798,570 downwards.
TCACTGTCAGGAAATTTCTCCTCAGTTCTAAGTTGCTTCCCTCCTCGATTAGTTTCCACCCATTGCCTCTTGTTCTGCCCTCAAGTGCCTTGGAGAATAGCTTGACTCCTCTTCTTTGTGGCAGCCTCTGAGATATCGGAAGACTGCTATCATGTCTCCCCTGGTCCTTCTTTGCATTAAACTAGACATACCCAGTTCCAGCAACCGTTCCTCATATGTTTTAGTCTCCAGTCCCCTAATCATCTTGGTTGCTCTTCTCTGCACTCTTTCTAGAGTCTCCACATCTTTTCTACATCGTGGCGACCAAAACTGTATGCAGTATTCCAAGTGTGGCCTTCCCAAGGCTCTATACAGTGGCATTAACACTTCACGTGATCTTGATTCTCTCCCTCTGTTGATGCAGCCTAAAACTATGTTGGCTTTTTTGGCAGCTGCTGCACACAGCTGCCTCATATCTAAATGGTTGTCCACTAGGACTCCAAGATCCCTCTCACAATTACTACTGCAAGGTACCACCTATCCTGTACCTGTGCGTTTTGTTTTTCTTGCCTAAATGTAGAACCTTACTCTTTTCACCATTGAATGTTCAAGTTTGTCAAGATCCTTCTGTATCTTAAGCCTATCTTCTGGAGTGTTGGCTATTCCTGCCAGCTTGGTGTCATCTGCAAATTTGATGAGTTCCCCATTTATTCCCTCAACCAAATCATTGACAGAGACCTCCGGCCCTCTCTGGATCAGCTGACCCGTGGGCCACAGGCCGAGGTTAAGGGGCCTCCTGCTTCTCCAAAATAATTAAACTTCCCCGAAAATAAGGCCAAGTACTTATTTCGGGGGAGGGGGGTTTCAAAAGAAAATAAGACCCTGTCTTATTTTCAGGGAAATACGGTACTTGTAAAAAAGGCGAAGGGGTGGTGGGGACATCATCCATTCAATTATGCAAGATTCTAATGTAACATTCCAATAAAGTTAAGTCTTCTGGATCTTGTCTGGATTACCTGGCAAGGCTGATAGATTCCCAGTGAGCGTGTAACCGATCTTCCAGGATCCGGTGTGGCTCAGGGCAGAGGTAGTGTCACGTTTCCGATAGATGCCCTAATTGATTCAAGAGCCTTGAACCAAGTTGCAGTCAGATCTAAGCCTCATTTGAATTAGAGCTGAACTTTAGCCCTGTCCCTTCCCTCCCCGCAGTCTGTGTGATAAATCACATTCTCCAATGAGGTGCACCCCTCCCAAAACTGCTGTCGTAATCTGAGATCTGACTCTAGCCGAAGGTATGGGTGGAATGCGCTCCCCCACTCGTAAACTTATACAGTTGCCAGGTAGATCATCTACAGGTGGCTTTTGAAAGTCTTGGGCCTCCTCCTTAAAGACCTCCAAAAGTTCTTGCCCAATGCTAACGTTTCCTGTGACAGAAGGGGAAAATAATTAAATGCATGACTGCGGAGTAATCACGTTAAGTATATTTAGTTTTAATTAAATTTACATTTAAATGAAGTCAGATCTAATTTAGTTTCAGCTCGGTCCTTCACCTGCTACTTTTGGAGAGCCGTCTCCGGCTTAAGCCACGGATGACTGTCCCTGGGATTTCGTTCCTCCAATGAAATCTCAACTAAGAATTTGTTTTGCTGTTGCTCTGAAGAAGGCGCCTAACTGTGTCCCTGCTCCCTGTCCTCTAAATCCATCCAACAAAATCCTCGGGGGGCTACCAGGTCTATATGCAAAAGAAAAAGGGAGAAGGGCAGGTTGGTTGGTTGACTATGGGCCATCAAGTCATTTTTGACTCAGAATAGGGTAGGGTAGGGTAGAATAGAATAGAATAGAATAGAATAGAATAGAGAATGAAAGGAATAGAATAGAATAAAATAGAATAGAGTATGAAAGGAATAGAATAGAATAGAGAATGAAAGGAATAGAATAGAATAGAATAGAATAGAATAGAATAGAATAGAGAATGAAAGGAATAGAATAGAATGGAATAGAGTATGAAAGGAATAAAATAGAATAGAATAGAGAATGAAAGGAATAGAATAGAATAAAGAATGAAAGGAATAGAAGAGAAGAGAAGAGAAGAGGAGGAGAAGAGAAGAGAGATGAGATGAGATGAGATATTCTATTCTATTCTACTCTATTCCGTATTTATTATTCTGTTCTGTTCTATTCTGTTCCTATTTATTTATTTCAATTTGTCAACAAGTACAAGGAAACAAGTAGGAAAAACGCATGAAAGAAATGGCACAAATAAATGGATCAGAATAAGCAAAACATACCTATGAGCACATAAATAGAGCACATATAAATGGGGGCAGTAGGGCAGGGACGGTAGGCATGCTGGTGCCCTTAAGCACGCCTCCTTTACGGACTTCTTAAGAAATGCGTAAGGTCCACGGTAGACAGCTTAAGGTAAAAGGTAGGGGGGTTAGAGGAACTAACCTACTCTACTCTACTCTACTCTACTCTATTCTATTCTATTCTAATTATTCGCTTGATTAAGGTATCAGTTTGTAAAGCATCTCTATGACTACTATCAAACTGCCATACATACCTGTGGTCGGAATGGAATCTCAAGCTGGCCGGTGAATGTGCATGTCTAAACTACCATCTCTCATTGCTTAATGTGATTTCTGACAAAAAGCTGAAGGGAGGACAGTAATGCGGGCAAAGTTCAGAAGCAGATAAAGAAAGCAAAAAAGATGGCTGCAAATAAGAAACGCCTAATGAGGAATGCCTAATGAAGCTGTTAATAAACCACTGCTTTTTGTATCATAATATCGGGTCGCAGGGAGTTGGACTAGATGACCTCCAAGGTCCCTTCCAACTCTGCTATTGTATTGTATTGTATTGTAGATCTACACCTGCACACTCAAACACATACACACAAACACCGTATACCCCCCAACCTACCTACCTTCTCCCTTTCTCCCTCTACCTACCTACCTACTGTATTTCTCCCTCTCTCTCTCTATCCCTCTACCTACCTACCTACTGTATTTCTCCCTGAGTATTTTATGTCATAAAGGATGACATAATACCTGTGGCCCAATGCTCTCTCTGTATCCATCTACCTACCTTTTTTTTACAATATTTTACATTTCCATTGCGTGTACCTGCCACAGGTGTGACATCTACAAAATCTATAGATATCATCGGTGCCGTATTTGAAAGGAACGTTGTGTGAAAATTTGGAAGCGATCGGTGCAGGACTTTCGGTGATTAGCGGTTTTGAACAACCTCTTGTTACATTTTTATTTATATAGATATATCTCTTACATTTTACCCTCTCTTATTTATTTATATGGTTTTATAATTGTGCTCTGATTTCTTAGTCTTTCTTCCCTTAATGCTTTCTTCTTTTGTGCTTCTTTCCTCTAGCCATTTGCCCCATGAATTCCATACTAAGTAATAATCAGATTCTCCTTTGTCTTTTATTTCTTTTGTAAGTCTGTCCATCTCAGCGCCCTCTGATACTTTATTTTATCACATTTTCCTCTGTGGATATATTTTTCTCCTTCCAGTTTTGTGCCGATATATTTCTTGCTGCAGCTGTTACATGTTGCCCCATACATCCCTTCGACCAATTCGCTCCCACAGAGAGGATCTTCTCCGGGTGCCGTCGGCCAGGCAATGCCAGTTGGCGACGCCCAGGGGAAGGGCCTTCTCTGTGGTGGGCCCAACCCTCTGGAACGACCTGCCTCCCGAACTCCGCGTCATCTCGGACCTCCGCCTTTTCCGCCAGCGCTTAAAAACGCATTTTTTTCCACCTAACCGGCCTGGCGTGAACCACCCTATACCAGGGGTCTGCAAAGTCGGCTCTTTTAAGACTGGTGGACTTCAACTCCCAAAATTCCCCAGCCAGCTATGCTATGCTGGCTGGGGAACTCTGGGATTTGAAGTCCACCAGTCTTAAAAGAGCCGACTTTGCAGACCCCTGCCCTATACCAACTGAGTATTAGTTTGCCATAGTTTTAATTAGTGGGATTTCAATTATGTTTTAACACAGGGTATTGAGTTTAATGTTGTTTTAGGGTAATTTATAGTATTTTGTATATTTGTAGTTGTTTTCAATTTTCCTGTGCGCCGTCCCGGGTCCCTTTGTGGGAGGTGGGTGCGGGGTATAAGTATGAATAAAACTAAAAAAAAAAAAAACATGTAATGTTAAGTATTGAGTTTTTCCTTCTTCTCATAGTTCCATTTTTTTCTTTTTCAGAGTGATATGTTGGATGTCAACCAGGTCATTAAAGATTTGGCCTCGATGGTGTATGAGCAGGGAGATGCAATAGGTGGGTATCATCAGAGATTTTATGGATTGAAACCTCAACCCATTTCCACTATTAGTACAGATAGACCTCCAAGTGGCTTCAAGGACCCTCTAAAAGGATGCAAAGGACCAGCTGTCTGCAAGGAGCATCAATCCTTCCCTTCCCCACCATCCAGTCAGAGCTGAAGAAGCTTCTTGGATGAGAAGTGAAACATCTTCAAAGAAAAACCTGACACAGCCCATGACCTGAGGACACAGATAAACCTCCAAGTGGCCTCAAGGACCCTCTAAAAGGATGCAAATGACCAGCTGTGTCCAAAGAGGATCAATCCTTCCCTTCCCCACCATCCAGGCAGAGCTGAAGAAGCTTTAAGCATTAATTGGAAAATTAGACATTGAATGCTGGTATTATTAAATATGCATAAAACTATGATTAGCAGTGAAATGATAAAATTAAACAATGGGTGATTAGATAATAAAAGAATATTCTTTAATGTAAACGTGTGTGTGAATAGCGGAATCACACGGATTGGAGGATTGGAAAGAACATGAATAGATGCACTTTAAATGTTTCAAGGATTGTGATTGGTATACTCGAAGTGTTCTTTGAGGCATTGAGTGATGAAAGAAGGAAGGATGAAATTTTAACATAAGTAGGTGTGAAGAGCGAAATAAGGGAAATATGAATAATAAAACTAAAAAAGTTAAAATATAGATAGAAATAAGAGGGGAATAATAGTGTGGGTGTGGGTGTGGGTGTGTGTTTGTGTGTTTTCTGTCCATGGCCTCGGAATAAACAAGAACCCAAACTTGGCTGTTTGTCATTGTTAATAAGCGAGATAGGCAGTCCCTTGGCTGAGAGCCTAGAAACTCATGGCACAGCCTTGACTTCGCAGCAAACTTTCACACAAGCCTTCAAACTCCCAGGAAACTGAACGGGCACAGGCTTCAACTCACACAGACATTCATGACTCCTTCACTGAACGGTTGTTTCCTGCAAATGTCCCCTCCCATCGCCTCCCCTATAAGCTCTCTGGGAGGGGCCAATCAACAACCACCTGGTGCCTAATCACCTTCTCTGAGTCTGCCTCCGGAGTTGCTGCTTCCGCCTCTCAGCTCTTCGCATTTTAGCATCAGGGACAAACTTACTCTGGTCTTCCCCACTGCTCCATGCCTCAGGCGCCTCCTGGTGGCCAACCAGCCTCTCTGGTCCCTGCTCTGACCCCGGGGTCTTCCTCAGCCTCCTGGGCAAACTCATATTGTTCCTCGCTAGAAGAGTCCATCAGCAACTCAGCCGGTCCCTGCTGGGCCACAATATGTATGTATGTATGTATGTATGTATGTATGTATGTATGTATGTATGTGTGTATGTGTGTATGAATATGTATGTATTAAGTGTTATGTCAAAACACTTGGTATGCCCAAATATGGGAGGGAGCATACATACTGTGTGTATGTATGTATATATATGTACACACACACACAAACACACACACACATACATACATACATACACATTACATACATTAAGATATATGAAAGATCAAAAGGGAGGTTTAGAAACTGAAGGGTGGTAGTAAAAGTTACATGTAAATAATACGAAACAATGAAAATGAAATGTAATAACTATGAGTAATAAAATTATGTCTATTTGTTTTGAAATGTAGACCTGCGTATCATACATTTCCAAACAAATAGACATAATATTATTACTCCCTAGCCGTTCCCGGCCACGCGTTGCTGTGGCCCAGTCTGGTTAAATGGCCAACCAATCTGTGTGTAGATCTACACCTGCACACACAAACACCTACACACAACCACCGTATGACCCCCCAACCTACCTACCTACTGTATTTCTCCCTCTCTTATCTATTTATCCCTCTACCTACCTACTGTATTTCTCCCTCTCTCTATCCCTCTACCTACCTACCTACCTACCTACCTACCTACCTACCTACCTACCTACTGTATTTCTCCATCAGAGTATTTTATGTCATAAAGGATGACATAATACCTGTGGCCCACTGCTCTCTCTGTATCCATCTACCTACCTTACATTTCCGTTGTGTGTACCTGGCACAGGTGTGACATCTACACAATCTATATATATATATATATATATATATCTCACTGGTGCCGTATTTGAAAGGAACGTTGTGTGAAAAATTTGGGAAGCGATCGGTGCAGGACTTTCGGAGATTAGCGGTTTTGAACAATCTCTTGCTACATTTTTATTTATATAGATTACACACCATTCACAAATTGATAGGTATAAACATAGTGGCAAAACTCATTTTTTTCCCCATTATCGGTTCTGTGGCTTGGTGGGCGTGGCAGGGGAAGGATATTGCAAAAACTCCATAGAAATGTAAGGTTTAGCTCTCCTTCTTTGTTCGCCTAATTACCTGCCCTCCTTTTAATTTATAGATAGCATTGAAGCCCACATTGAGACGGCCTCCGTGAACGTAGACTCTGCCAACGAACACTTGGCGAAGGCCAGTCAGCATCAAGTAAGTGGATTGCTTTTAAGAAAAGGCGAAACTGGAGAGAAAAACCCATGGAGGGGAGTGGAAGCTCATGCTCCGGGCTTATCGCTTGCTTTCCGAACGTTTCGTTACCATGCTAGGTAACGTTTTCAGCTGAGTTTAGGGGATGGGAGGGTTGGTGTTCTGCTGCTGATAAGGGCTGGGTGTGGTCAGTTGGTCTTGTGATGGGGGGGCGGCACAGCAGGTGAGGGTCACGTAGGTGTTGTGAGTGGCCAGGTGAGGATCTTGTAATGGGCCTTGTGAGGGGTCATCTTCACATCTTTATATTATTCATATTATTTCCTGGGAACCCAGGAGCACAGTGAACAATAGAGGCCAACTAAAAGATTTACCAGATTTACCAGATTAACAGAGTCCAACCCCCTGCCCAAGCAGGACACCCTACATCTGCTTCTAATAAGGAAGGAAGGAAGGAAGGAAGGAAGGAAGGAAGGAAGGAAGGAAGGAAGGAAGGAAGGAGTAACAGATTAACAGATTAACAAGAGTTGGAAGGGACCTTGCAGGTCATCTAGTCCAACCCCCCTGTTCAAGCAGGAGAACCTACATCTGCCTCTACCAAGGAAGGAAGGAAGGAAGGAAGGAAGGAAGGAAGGAAGGAAGGAAGGAAGGAAGGAAGGAAGGAAGGAGTAACAGATTAACAGAGTTGGAAGGGACCTTGCAGGTCATCTAGTCCAACCCCCTGCCCAAGCAGGAGAACCTACATCTGCCTCTACCTAGGATCGAACTCACAACTCCAGCTTGCAAGGCAAGAGCTCCACCTCTAGGCCACATCTTGTATAAAAAGGGTTATTTGCAATCTAACTGCTTGCTTTTACTGTGGTAGGAAAAGAATAGAATAAATCTTTATTACGGTCCATGACCAGCAATACACATTACATTTAACCGTATGTTAAAAAGTACTAACTTTAAAATATAATTTTAAAAATGTCAGCATTATAAGTGGAAAGTAGCATACATGATCTCACTTTGTTCAGGTCCTTTGCTGGTTTACCTAGGTGCAAAAGTGTGAAGTATGTATGTAAATACCATGGTCCAGAAATTGTTAGAGATAAGTCCAAATGATTGGTACAAGATCACAACTATCCTTCTATAACCAAATTTTTTTCTTATGGACATTGCGGAAGCACAGAATTTTGCCACTGCATGCGTAGTAGCTGGGTTCGTGTCCTGGAGGAGGAAGTCCAGATAAAAATTGCCTGCCCTCTGCCCTGGTAATCTCTCTAATAAGGGGAGAATATATGCAGACCTGCAAGCTCTGTATAGCTCACAGTGTAGTAGAACGTGTGAGATATCTTCCACTTCTCTTTTACCACATATACAAACCCGTTCTGCTATAGGTGTTCTCTTATACCTGCCCTGGAGAAATGCTGAGGGGTCAAAATGTGAGGGGTCAAATATGGGCCATGTCAGGTGTGTTTCACGACAGTTGAGGGTCTTGTGATGGGCCTTGTGAGTCACATCAGGCGAGGGCCTTGTGTTGAGCCAAGTAGGGGTTCACGTCAGGTGAGGGTCTAGTGGTGGGTGTTGTGATGGGTCAAGTGTGGGTTACACCAAGTCTTGTGATGGGTCTTGTGATGGGTCAGATGTGGGTCATGTCAGATGAGGATCTTGTGATGGGCCTTGTGAAGTGTTGTGAGGAGTCAAATGTGGGTCATGTCAGTTGAGGGTCTTGTGATGCGCATGAAGGGATGTGATGGGTCAGATGTGTGTCACGTCAGGTGAGAATCTTGTAATGGGCCTTGTGAAAGAGTTGTGAGGGATCAAATGTGTGTCACGTCAGGTGAGAATCTTGTGATATTTATTTATTTATTTGTTTCATACTTTTATACCGCCCTCTCTCCCAAATGGGACTCAGAGCGGTGCACAGGAATAAAAAATATAAATATAAATATACAAACACCAGATAAGTTTAAAATTAAATTAAATAAATTTGGCCCGTGCTAAAACTTAATTTAAAAACCCAGCTTAAAAATTCAATAATATACATAGCTTTGTCAGGCCGGCCGCATGGAAGAAGTGTGTTTTAAGTGCTCGATGGAAGAGGCGAAGGTCCGTGATTGTGCGGAGGTCAGGTCGTTCCAGAGGGCTGGACCTGCCACAGAGAAGGCTCTTTCCTTGGGAGTCGCCAGCCGGCATTGTCCGGCGGACGGCACCCTAAGGAGGCCCTCCCTGTGGGAGCGAACAGGTCGAGTGGAGGTATGTGGCAGGAGGTGGTCCTGCAAGTAGCCAGGTCCCTTGCCATGGAGCACTTTAAAGATGGTCACCAAGACCTTGAAGCGCACCCGGAAAGCCACAGGCAGCCAGTGCAGCTCGCGCAGGAGAGGTGTTACATGGGAGTGTCTGGAGACTCCCAAAATCCCCTGCGCAGCTGCATTCTGCACTAACTGAAGCCTCTGGGTGCAACTCAAGGGAAGCCCCATGTAGAGAGCATTACAATAGTCCAGGCGGGAGATGACGAGAGCTTGAGTGACTGTGTGTAGGGCGCCACGATCCAGAAACGGGCGCAACTAGCGTATCAGGTATACCCAATAGAAGCCCCCCCTGGCTATGGCTATCACATGGACATCCAAAGACAGCCAAGGGTCCGGGAGGACACCAAGTTGCGTGCCCTTTCTGCGGGAGCCAGTGTCTCGCCCCCGATAGCCAGAGATGGAACTAACTGGCTATGTTGCGGCGCCGGAAACTACAGCCACTCGGTCTTGGACGGATTGAGTCGGAGCCCGTTCCTCCCCATTCAGGCTCACACGGCCTCCAAACACCGGGACATCACTTCGACGGCATCATTGGGATGGTCCGGGGTAGAGATGTACAGCTGGGTGTCATCAGCGTACAGATGGAACTCTACCCCATAACCACGGATGATCTTGTGATGGCCCTTGTGAAAGAGTTGGGAGGGATCAAATGTGTGCCACGTCAGGTGAGAATCTTGTGATGTGGCTTATGAAGTGGAAATCATGTCAGGTGAGGCTCGTTGGAAGGTGAACTGCTGGTTGGGTGGTGGATTCCATGGGTTGGTTGAGGGTCAGTGCCGTTGCTCGTTGGTTGTGCAGTACACACAGTTGAACACTGGGAAAATATAGTCAATCCGACACTGGAAAAAATGGCAGCCCTTTTCATGGGGTCTTTAGTAAAGTAAAGGTCTCCTCACACATAGGTGCTAGTCGTTCCCCACTCTAGGGGGCGGTGCTCATCTCCATTTCAAAGCCGAAGAGCCAGCGCTGTCCGAAGACGTCTCCGTGGTCATGTGGCCGGCATGACTCAACGCCCGAAGGCGCACGGAACGCTGTTTCCTTCCCACCAAAGGTGGTTCCTGTTTTTCTACTTGCATTTTCCACGTGCTTTCGAACTGCTAGGTTGGCAGGAGCTGGGACAAGTCACGGGAGCTCCCTCCGTTACGCAGCGCTTGGGATTCGAGCCGCTGAACTACCGACCTTTCTGATCGACAAGCTCAGCATGTTGGCCACCGAGCCACCGCATTCCTGGGGTCTTTAGGAACCTTTCTAAAATGTCTCCTTTCATAGTTTGCATTAAAAATCGGCCCTGAAACTGAATTTCGTACCCCCCCCCCCAAAAAAAAGGAAGAAGAAGAAGGCATAATTGCTCTCTTTTGAACGAGACCAACGCTTTTCATGCTCTTCCGATCTTTGGCACTTCCTAAGTAGGTAACCGAAGGAAAAGCACCGCAAACAGATGTGATACGGAGAGAGAAAATAGGATTTCCCTCGCGCTGTTTTTTAAGCCTGTTTGCCTTAAAGCGAGGGCCAGGCGAATTTGGAGGTGTGCGTGTAAGAAGAAAACAGGCAGCAAAATTGGATTTTTAAAAATATATATGTATGTATATATATATGTGTGTGTGTGTGTGTGTGTGTGTGTGTGTTATGTTTGTGCTGATAAATAAATAAAGGGAGACTAGTATAGATTTATTTCAAGCTATTTAGCTGTCATATACCCTTACTGGGATTCGAACCAGGGAAGTATTACATGTCAGGCAGTTGTAATTGTCACTAGACCGCTGGTTCTCCTCCTGATCAGCTGAGACAGGGGAATAAGTATATACTTGTGTCACAACAAGCTGGTAAGCCCCAAATATGGGAAGGAGCAGCCTCACAGGTAATACTGCCCAGGTTCAAATCCCAGTCAGGGTATGGATAGCTGATGAGAGCTAAATAGCTTGAAATAGATCTATACTAGCCTCCCTTTTATTTATTTATCAGCACAAACATAACACACACACACACGTGTGTGTGTGTATGTCTGTTAGGTTTTTGAGCTGATCAATAAATAAATCAGGGAGACTAGGATAGATCTATTTCGAGCTATTTAGCTCTCATCAGCTATCCATACCCTTACTGGGATTTGATCAATCAATCAATCAATCAGTCAGTCAGTCAGTCAGTCAGTCTGCCTGTCTGTCTGTCTGTCTGTCTATGTAGCTATTCGCACTCTCTATAATCTGTCCGTTCATATCTATCTATCTATCTATCTATCTATCTATCTATCTATCTATCTATCTATCTATCTATCTATCTATCATCTATCTATCTCTATCTATCTATCTATCTATCTATCTATCTATCTATCATCTATCTATCTTTATCTATCTCTATCTATCTATCTATCTATCTATCTATCTATCTATCTATCTATCTATCTATCTATCTATCGGTATCCTCCCTCTCTCTCTCTCTCTCTCTCTCATATCTATCTATCTCCCTATATATCAAATCGGCTTTGGCAATTAGTGAAAATCTGAACATTAGAAAATTCACAAAGAGGCTCAAATATATATTTTGGAGACATGGCAAAGCAATAAGAACATTTTCTGCATTTTCTTTTTTTTTTAAATGTATGATAATGCCGGGAGGCCTAGAACATTTCCCTGCCAGCATTTGGACAACATGATTAACCGGTTCAATTAAGCCTGATTCATTTTAAATGTGTTTAGTGTTTGCGTGTGTGTGTGTACCATATATTCTGCAACATTCAGCCCGTTTCATCTCGTTTATTGTTTGCCATATTCTGCAAATCCAGAAAAGTAGACAAATCTAGTGACCGCATTCAACGTGTGGAGAAATGAAGTTAAAGAAAGCAAACTCTTCTGCTAAGTTTACTTCCCTTAAATACAAATGCAATAGCAGAGTTGGAAGGGACCTTGGAGGTCATCTAGTCCAACCCCCTGCCTAAGCAGGAAGCCCTACGCCGTTTCAGACAAATGGCTGTCCAACATCTTCTTAAAGACTTCCAGTGTTGGGGCATTCACAACTTCTGGAGGCAACTTCTGTTCCACTGATTAATTGTTCTGACTGTTAGGAAATTTCTCCTCAGTTCTAAGTTGCTTCTCTCCTTGATTAGTTTCCACCCGTTGCTTCTTGTTCTGCCTTCAGGTGCTTTGGAGAATAGTTTGACTCCCTCTTCTTTGTGGCAACCCCTGAGATATTGGAAGACTGCTATCATGTCTCCCCAATCCTTCTTTTTATTAAACTAGACATCCCCAGTTCCTACAACCGTTCTTCATATGTTTTAGCCTCCAGTCCCCTAATCTTCTTTGTTGCTCTTCTGTGCACTCTTTCTAGAGTCTCCACATCTTTTTTATATTGTGGCGACCAAAACTTGATGTAGTAGATTAATACAATACAATACAATACAATAGCAGAGTTGGAAGGGACCTTGGAGGTCATCTAGTCCAACCCTCTGCCTAGGCAGGAAACCTTATACCGTTTCAGACAAATGGCTGTCCAACATCTTCTTAAAGACTTGCAGTGTTGGGGCATTCCCAACTTCTAGAGGCAGCTTCTGTTCCACTGATTCATTGTTCTGACTGTCAGGAAATTTCTCCTCAGTTCTAATCTGCTTCTCTCCTTGATTAGTTTCCACCCATTGCTTCTTGCTTCTGCCCTCGGGTGCTTTGGAGAATAGCTTGACTTCTTTGGGGCAACCCCTGAGATATTGGAAGACTGCTATCATGTCTCCCCTGGTCCTTCTTTGCATTAAACTAGACATCTCCAGTTCTTGAAACCCTTCCTCATATGTATAAGGTTCCTGCCCACGCAGCGGGTTGGACTAGAAGACCTACAAGGTCCCTTCCAACTCTGCTATTGTATTGTATTGTATGTTGTTTTATTTCAAAAAATACATGGGGGGGGGGGGGAAAGAACGATTAAAATGGTAGCCAGACTTAACTAGAGAGACACTCTTGCACGATTTACGAAGCCACTGAGCTTTTAAAACATATTTTTCTTGTATTTATTGGTTTTATGAACATACTTTAAGATTTTTATTCCAGTATGGGGTGCTATCAAAAGACCAGATTCTAAAACCTTGTTTGATCACGGGATTTGGTTCAAGTGGATGACACCTGAAGGGATGCTGGTGTTCTGGGAAGGAGGAAGAGTGAGGATTAAAACAGTTGCTGAGGCGGAAGCCTTTCTTAAAAAACATTCCTCTGCCCTGGGGGAAGATCCAGGGGGGACGGAGGGGGCCACGGCTCCGCCTGCGGGGGGCCAGGGAGGAGAAAAAGAAGATACAATAGCCAAAAGACTTAGATCAAAAAAATAACTTTGCCTTGATTTTTTCCTGAACAATTTTGCATAATATTTCTATCCGGACTTTTTGTAAATGTCTGACAGCATGGAAGGGAGAATTTAGGTAAATGTACTTGCTTTCAACTTGTAGTGGTATGGAAAATGTTTTCTATGTTAACTTTTTTAATGTGTATTTTGAGGTCTCGGAAGGTCCGATGACTCTGACGTGAATGCTCTCAAAATTTCTTTGTAACCATTACCTTACCCTGTTAAAAAATGTAAAACCAATAAAACTTTTTCAATATAAAAAAAAAAAAAAAAGACCAGATTCGATAGAGTGGCAAGCATGTATATCTATCTAATAAAATAAAATAAAAGTAAGCAAGGTGGGGGGGAAAGAACATGGATACGATAAGAATAGAAAATAAATAATGCTTGATATCCTCTGCATATAGATTGGTGTGCCTGAACTACCATAAAGGCATCAAAAGTTCCCTTGAACTTGGAAGATAATTGAGGGAGTGTCTGTAGGGAAAGGATGAAGCGTAGGGCAGCTGTGACTTGTACCATCAAAACTCCCCTTCATTTCTTTTTTATGTGTGACACAAAAATGGTCTTCAAGAATAGCCACAATAAAACCGTAAAATTAACGATGGCAGTGTCTTTTAAAGAATGGCATATACCACCAGCAAGAATCGCGAAGATGTTCCCTGGAACGCCTGAAGAATGCTGGAAATGCGGTGGACATGTCTACCATCAATGGTGGACATGTCCACAAGCCCAAAGATATTGGAGTAGGATAAAAGATTGGCTTACGGAGATTATAGGAACCACCTTTCAATTAAAACCAGAGGCTTATTTATTGGGGAGAAACCCCGGAGGCCTAAGAAAGAGAGACTGGTATCTTTTCACACACATGACCACTGCAGCCAGAATAGCATACACACAGTTTTGGGAAGGAAAAGAACTACCATCAGATCAACTAATTATCCACAAAATCTTCTGGTGTGCTGAATGCAATAGACGAACATATATTCTTAAAGACACACAGGAAACAATATTTTATCAAAGTTGGGAAAAATGGTATGAATGGATAGAGGTAAAAAGATTACGGGATGAGCGACAGGGAAGGATATACAATGTAGACATGTAAATAGTAAATAAAATAAATATATGGAGCAGTAACAATGATAAAGAATTAATAAATGTAAGATATAGATAAACAGAAATCACTAGAATAACTGGAAATGTAGTAAGATGATATAGGATGTTACCTGGTAACAGTATACATATAGGGGGTGAGTCACTCCCAGTTATATCTATTTAGTTTTGTCTTGTCAATGCCCTATTTCTAATTTTTTTCCTGTTACTAGTTTATAATAAAATTTATTATAAAAAAAAAAAGAGTAACCACAATGACACTCATTTTGACTTTTTGGTCAATAGAATCTATCTATCTATCTATCTATCTATCTATCTATCTATCTATCTATCTATCTATCTATCTATCTATCTATCTCATTTTTATACCACCCTATCTCCCTGATGGGACTCAGGGCAGTGCACAGAAGAAGTAAAAAACACCATAATATACAAACAACAAGATAAAATAGGATTAAATTTGATGGATCTGTGCTAAAAATCAATTAAAACAGTTTAAAAAGTCCCATTAAAATTAAATTAAATCATTAAATCTATGCCAGCCCAGCCAGATGAAAAAGATGCGTTTTAAGCCCCCGGCGGAAGAGGCGTAGGTCTGTGGTGGTGCGGAGATCGGGGGGCAGGTCATTCCAGAGGGCCGGACCCCCCACAGAGAAGGCTCTCCCCCTGGGGGTCGCCAACCGGCATTGACCGGCGGACGGCATCCTGAGGAGGCCCTCCCTGTGGAAGCAGACAGGTCGAAGGGAGGTGTGTGGTAGGAGGAGGTCACGCAAGTAACCAGGTCCCATGCCATGGAGCGCTTTGAAGATGGTTACTAACACCTTGAAGCGCACCCGGAAGGCCACAGGCAGCCAGTGCAGCTCGCGCAGGAGGGGTGTTACGTGGGAGTAACGTGAAACTCCCAAAATCCCCCGCGCGGCTGCATTCTGCACTAGCTGGAGTCTCCGGGTGCACCTCAAGGGGAGCCCCATGTAGAGGGTGTTGCAGTAATCTAGGCGGGAAGTGACGATGGCTTGAGTGACCTTGCGTAAGGCGCCTCGATCTAGAAAGGGGAGCAACTGGCGTATCAGGTAAACCTGATAAAAAGCCCCCCTGGCCACGGCCGCCACATGGCCGTCCAAGGACAGGTCGAAGGTCTACCGAAGGTCCTAGCATCAAAACATTGTCCTTCTATCGAGGGTTGGACTTGAGAATAAACTCTACTGTTGATGGAAATGAATATTTGTCATTCAGGGTTGAACTGTAGGGTCCTTGGTGCCCTCTGAGCTTGACGTTTCACGATCCAACTTGGTAACATCATCAGCGCTAGAAGAGATGGGAATTATGGGGAAGAGGAGGAGAACTGTAGGGTCCCTGGTGCTCTCTGAGCTTGGTGGTTCCTTGCGGACGCTTCACGATCCAACTTGGTAACATCATTAGCGCTGGAAGGGAGTGGGGTTTGCAGAATGCAGGAGCTAGGAGGAAGGAGAAGGAGAACCCGTGAGGTCTTGGCGCTCTCTGAGCTAAGGTAACCTCATCAATGCGAGAAGGCAGTAAGGTTTGCTCTTGGCTGATATGCAGTCCCTTCCCACAGGGCCTCTGCCAGTGAAAATGGAGCTGGGGGTGGAGTGGGGGGGTGCGCCCCTCCCTCGAGCTCCATCTTCACTGGCAGAGGGCTGCAGGAGGCTGTCGCGGCCGAAAATGGGGCACGTATAGGGGTGTCTGCAGCCCCCTTCCCTCCGGGCTCCATTTTCGCTGGCAGGGGGGCTATCGAAGGAAACTCAAAACATTTCCAAGGACAAATGTTTCTTCCCCCTTTGCATTTGAGCATGCAAGAAGGGGCAGGAAAGGGAAAGAGGAAAAAAAGGAAAGAAAAAGATGGGAAGATGGGAAGAGAGCGAGGAAAGAAAAAGAAGGAGAGAGGAGAAGGAAGAAGAAAGGAGAGGGAAGAGGGAAGGAAAAAGAAGGAATGGAAAGATGGGATGAGAGCAAGGAAGGAAAAATAAGGGAAGGAAGAAAAAAGAGAAGGAAGAGAGAAGGAAAAAGAAGGGATGGGAAGAGAGCTAGGAAGGAAAAAGAAGGGAAGAAGGGAAGAAGAAAGGAGAAGGAAAAAGAAGGGATGGGAAGATGGGATGAGAGCAAGGAAGGAAAAATAAGGGAAGGAAGAAAAAAGAGAAGGAAGAGAGAAGGAAAAAGAAGGGATGGAAAGAGCTAGGAAGGAAAAAGAAGGGAAGAAGGGAAGAAGAAAGAAGAATGAAGAGAGAAGGAAAAAGAAGGAAAAGGGGAAGAGAGGAAAAAATAATAATAATAATAATAATTTAATTTATAACCCGCTCTCTCTCCCAGAAGGGACTCGAGGCGGGGCACAGGGAATTTAAAATACATATAAAATACAAATAGTATACAATAATAAAATGAAATTAAACTAACTCTGCGCTAAAATCCCATATTAAAACTAACCCCAATCTAAAAAGAGACTACCCTAGGCCGGCCAAGCGAAACAGATGTGTCTTTAATTTTAGGCGGAAGGAGCGGAGATCCGTGGTTGTCCTGATATCGGGGGGAAGGTCATTCCAGAGGGCTGGGCCCGCCACAGAGAGAGCCCTTCCCCTGGGCGTCGCCCGCTGACAAAGTCTAGTGGACGGCACCCGGAGAAGTCCCTCTCTGTGGGAGCGAATCGGCCGTGAGGATGTATGGGGCACGATCCGATCCCGCAGATAGCTAGGTCCCGAGCCATGGAGCGCTTTGAAGATGATGACTAACACCTTGAAGCGCACCCGGAAGATGACAGGTAGCCAGTGCAGCTCGCGCAAGAGCGGTGTTACGTGGGTGAACCTAGAGGCTCCCATTATTGCTCGCGCAGCTGCGTTCTGGACCAACTGAAGTCTCCAGGTGCACCTCAAGGGGAGCCCCATGTAGAGAGAGTTGCAATAGTCCAGTCGGGATGTCACGAGAGCATGAGTGACTGTGCGAAGGGCGTCCCGATCCAATAGGGGGCGCAACTGGCGTACCAAGCGAACCTGGTAAAACGCCTTCCTGGCCACGGCTGTCACTTGATCTTCCATGGACAGCCGGGTATCCAGGAGGACACCCAAGTTGCGCGCCCCATCCACAGGGGCAAGATGTTCGCCCCCTATGGCCAGCGATGGAATCATCTGGTTGAATCGGGCAGCCGGAAACCACAGCCACTCGGTCTTGGTCGGGTTGAGCCTGAGTCCGTTACTTCCCATCCAGATCCGCACGGCTTCCAGGCACTGGCACATCACCGCTACGGCATCGTTGGGGTGGTTTGGGGTAGATATATACAGCTGAGTATCATCAGCGTAGAGATGATACTCTACCCCAAAACCACGGATGATCTCGCCCAGTGGCTTCATGTATGTGTTGAACAGGAGAGGCGAGAGGACCGACCCCTGAGGCACCCCACATGTGAGGGGTCTCGGGGTCGACCTCTGCTCTCCTGTCAACACAAATTGCGATCGGCCAGAGAGGTAGGAGGAGAACCACCGCAAAACGGTGCCTCCCACCCCCAACCCCCCCAGCCGATGCAATAGGATACCATGGTCGATGGTATCGAAAGCCGCCGAGAGGTCTAACAGAAGCAGGATGGAGGAGCAACCCCCATCTCTGGCCCTCCAGAGATCATCCACCAACGCGACCAATGCCGTCTCGGTGCTATGCCGGGCCGAAAGCCGGACTGGCGCGGGTCTAGATAATCAATTTCCTCCAGGTGACGGGGAAACTGTTGTGCCACCACACTCTCAACAACCTTCGCCAAAAAGGGAAGGTTGGAGACTGGACGGTAGTTGTTTAAAAGAGCTGGGTCCAAAGAGGGCTTCTTAAGGAGGGGCCTCACCATGGCCTCTTTTAGGGAGGCAGGCAAGGAACCCTCACTCAAGGATGCGTTGATAACCTCTTGGAGCCAGCCTCGTGTCACCTCCCAGGATGCCAGTACAAGCCAGGAGGGACACGGGTCCAATAAACATGTGGTGGCTCGCAGTCGCCCACGTAATCTGTCCATATCCTCAGAAGTAACGGAGTCAAACTCCTCCCAAACAAGATTCCCCTCGTGGCAATCCACTGGACCAGCAATGGGGGCTAACTCATTCTGTATCTGAGCGATTTTCTCCTGCAGATAAGACACAAATTCCTCTGCTCTACCCTGTAAGGGGGCTTCCCGCACCCTCTGTTGAAGGAGGGTACGGGTCACCCTAAACAGGGCGGCAGGGCGGTTATCTGCGGATGCTATGAGAGTGGCACAATGGTGGCGTTTGGCCACTCTCAGCGCCACAATGTAAGTCCGTAAATGGGCTCTTACCTGTGTCCGGTCAGATTCAGAGCGGGTAGACCTCCATCTTCTCTCTAGGCATCTCTTGTGGCGTTTCATCACCCTCAGCTCCTCGGTAAACCAAGGAGCCAGGGTGGCTCGCCGCCGCAAGAGAGGCCGCAAGGGCGCGACCCGATCCAAGGCTCCCGTGGTCGCAGTATTCCATGCGGCCACGAGGTCCTCCATCGGGGCGCGGGTCAGGGGTACAGAAGTGGCCCAAGCGCCGCTTGGAACCCATCTGGGTCCATCAGGCGCCTGGGGCGGAACCAGATTGGTAACTCAGGTTCCACCTCCCCGCGGAGGGGAGTAGCGGTCGGAAAGTCAAGCCGGAGAAGTGAGTGGTCTGTCCATGACAAGGGTGTGATGACTATATCCCCTATACCCAGATCACTCTTCCATTGGCCTGAGACAAAGATGAGATCCGGTGTATGTCCACCCTCGTGCGTGGGGCCTTGAATTACTTGGGTCAGGTCCATGGCCGTCATGGAAGCCATGAACTCCCGAGCTACCCCGGATGATTCGCCCACCGATGGCAGATTAAAGTCCCCCATGACTAAAAGTCTGGGGGTCTCCACTGCCACCGTAGCGATCACCTCTAGGAGCTCGGGCAGGGCTGCTGCTACATAGCGGGGAGCCAGGTATACAACCAGCAAGCCCAACTGCCTCCCTAGGCCCCACTTCACGCAGAGGGACTCACAACCGGTGGTCTGTGGCACAACGGTCTCTCTCGGCTCAAGACCTTCCTTAACAATGACCGCTACCCCACCACCCCTGCCTAGGGCCCGGGGCTGATGAAAAGTGCGGTAGCCTGGTGGGCACATTTCAACGAGGGGGGGTCCTCCCTCGTGGCCCAACCAGGTCTCCGCAACTCCAGCCAGGTCCGGCTCCCCCTCTGACACCAGGTCATTAATGAGGGGGGCAGGAAGGAAGGAAAAGTAAGGAGAGAAAGGAAGGAAGAAGAAAAGAGAAGGAAGAGAGAAGGAAAAAGAAGGGATGGGAAGATGGGAACAGAGCAAGGAAAGAAAAATGAGGGAAGAAGGGAAGGGAGAAGGAAGAGGGAAGGAAAAAGAAGGGATGGGAAGAGAGCTAGGAAGGAAAAAGAAGGGAAGAAGGGAAGAAGAATGAAGAGAGAAGGAAAAAGAAGGAAAATGGGAAGAGAGGAAGGAAGGAAAAGTAAGGAGAGAAATGAAGGAAGAAGAAAAGAGAAGGAAGTGGGAAGGAAGAAGCGATGGGAAGAGAGCTAGGAAGGAAAAATAAGGGAAGAAGGGGAGGAAGAAGCAAGGAGAAGGAAGAGAGAAGGAAAAAGAAGGGATGGGAAGAGAGCTAGGAAGGAAAAATAAGGGAGGAGGGAAGAAGAAAGGAGAATGAAGAGGGAAGGAAAAAAGGGAAGGAAGGAAGGAGATTATAATGAGAGTGAAGGACAGTCTCAGGTATCTCCTGCCTTAGCACTTGGCCCTCACAGGTGCCCCAACACAAGTCCCGTGACGCGCCCATCATGGCCACACCCACTCCCAGCCACGCCCACCATGGCCACGCCCACATCCACCCCTCCGAGGTCAAACACAACCCTGATGCTGCCTTCAATGAAGTCAAGTTTGATGTGCCTGCCTTAAAACAGGCTTTAGCTGAACACTTAAGCCTCTAATGTCTCCATTTATATCAATAGAGGCTGGAAATTATCCCGTCTAGGTGATGGTCTTTATGAAGATGACTCTACTAAGCACGTTAGAAACAGTTTGGCTACATCGAGGTATTTGCTTTGAAGCTTACCATTAGTGAGTAACAAAAGGCCAGGGAAGGGCCAACGGAGAAATAAATTGTGGAGAAGGGATGGGCAGAGGAGCGCTTAAAAGGTCCCCAAAACAAAGTAATGGAACGCTTGCATCCTTTCGTAATATTAATCCCTTAATAGGACAGTTAATGTTGCTTTGGCGTCCCACGATCAAAATCCACGGCGTTTTAATTTTTCATCCGTTCTCTGCCTTCTGTAATGGAAGCGTGGAAGATGAGATGGTGAAGGATAGGGAGGAAAAAGCCCCTCCGTTCAACCCAGAGCTGGAAATATTTCTTGGAGCCTTTTTCAAAAGGTGATTCGGCTGTGTTCCCCTTCCAGTGTTTCACTTGATATGTGGCCGTGGTTCAGGTTTCCTAAAAACGCCCTAGTTGATTCACGAGCATCGAGCCACGTTTCAATATAAAACCGGTGATTGATTAGGAGCTCCATTAGGCAAGGCCCTTTTCGCAGTCAGATCTGAGCTTTTGCTTGAGTTACAGCTGAACTTTACCCCTGTTCCTTCCCTCCCCTCAGTCTGTGTCGTAAATCACATGCCCCAGTGAGGTGCACCCCTCCCAAGCCTGCGGCAGTAATCTGAGATCCGACTTTCGCCGAAAGGATGCGTGGAATGCGCTGCCCCTACTTCTCTCACTATGGCAACGTTGGGTGTTGACAACAATAAGGTTCCTCCAAACCAAATTATGAGAACATCTTTGCATGGGGAAGACTCCAGACAAATGGCTATCCAACATCTTCTTGAAGACTTGCAGTGTTGGGGCATTCACAACTTCTGGAGGCAACTTCTGTTCCAATGGTTAATTGTTCTAACTGTCAGGAAATTTCTCCTCAGTTCTAAGTTGCTTCTCTCCTTGGTTAGTTTCCACCCATTGCTTCTTCTCCTGCCTTCAGGTCCTTTGGAGAATAGCTTGACTCCCTCTTCTTTGGGGCAGCCCCTGGGATATCGGAACATTGCTATCATTGCCACTGCTAATCCTTCTCTATGTTAGACTAGACATATCAAGGTCCTCCAACTGTTTTTCATATATTTTAGCTGAATCCCCTAATCATCAAGAGAGTTGTTGAGGCTACTCAGAGGTTTATTTGCCGTAGTAGTGCAAGTGAATGTATTCACACCCATTTCAAGGGTGAAATTCAGCAGGTTCTGACCAGATCTAGAGAAACGGTAGTGGAAATTTTGATTAGTTCAGAGAACTGGCAAATACCACCTCTGACTAGGCTCAGAGTGGGGTGAGAATGGAGATTTTTGCAGCATCCTTCCCCTGCCTCGCTGATCCATTTGCACCACTCAGGTGACCCTGAGGACACAGAAAAAAAACCTCCAAGTGACCTCAAGGACCCTCTAAAATGGATGCAAACGGCCAATTTTCTGCAAGGAGCATCAATCCTTCCCTTCCCCACCATCCAGTCAGAGCTGAAGAAGCTTCTTGGATGAGAAGGGAAACGTCTTTAGAGAACACCTGACACAGCCCCTGACCCGAGGACACAGATAGACCTCCAAGTGGCCTCAACGACCCTCTCAAAGGATGCAAAGGACCAGCTGTCTGCAAGGAGCATCAATCCTTCCATTCCCCACCATCCAGTCAGAGCTGAAGAAGCTTCTTGGATGAGAAGGGAAACGTCTTCAAAGAAAAACCTGACATAGCCCATGACCTGAGGACACAGATAAAGCTCCAAGCGGCCTCAACGACCCTCTAAAAGAATGCAAACGACCAGCTGTCTGCAAAGAATATCAATCCTTCCCTTCCCCACCATCCAGTCAGAGCTGAAGACGCTTCTTAGAGGATAAGGGAAACGCCTTCAAAAGGGAAAAAAAACCTGGAATTGGACTGGGATAGTAATATTCCAGTCCAATTCTCCTGGGGGGGGAAAAAAACCCACCTTTGCGAAATCGTCCTTTACTCTTTGACATAATAATAATCATCATCTTTATTGTCATTGTACTAAAATTACAGTGAACATCTCAGCCTGATCAGATTTGAAATGTTCAAAAAGTGGATTTTTGCGAGAAAGTTTGGGAAGATCCTTAATGGTGAGGCTGGAGGGCTGGAGGGGGAGAAGAGGGTTTGTTCGCATTTCTGCAAACAGTGCCTTCTTAATAAGATTTGCATGGATATTCGCTTTGTGCCTACCTCTGCAGGAGCTGGAGAAGAGATAAACCCTTATTTGCATGTTTATATCCATATTTTGAAAAGGAAACCCGTTCGCCTGTTTTTAAAAAAAACAGTAAAACCCTGCTCAAAATCTCCCCCCTTTCTTTCCAGCGCCGTCTCAGCTAACTAAAAATAATCTTCTATTTCCCCCTCCTCTCCTCTTCCCTCCCCCCGTCCCCCACTTCTCCTCCTTATAAAAGAGACATCCTGGCCCTTCTAAACCCCTTATTATTGCTTTAAAATTAATGCAGAGGACCGGGGAGAAGGGGAAATAACCTTGGGCAAGATTTAAATCAATCGGTCGTACGTTGAATAAATAACTACGAGAGAGATACTTATCTTAGAGGCATTGCGGGAAAGGAGGAATAAAAGTAAACAGGTGAATTCAAGACAGAAAGGCTGAAAGTGAAAGAGTAGAGTAGAGTAAAATAGAATAGAACACAAAAGAAGAAGAGAAGAGAAGAGAGAGTAGAGATAGAAGAGAAGAGAGAGTAGAGATAGGAGAGAAGAGAAGAGCATATGGAAGAGAAGAGGTAGAGAGATAGAAGAGATTATTATAGAAGAGGAGAAGAGAATATAGAAGAGTAGAGAGTAGAGATAGAATAGAATAGAATGAGTAATAGAGTAGAATAGAATAGAATAATAGAGTAGAATAGAATAAATAATAGAGTAGAATAGCATAGCATAGCATAGCATAATAGAGTAGAGTAGAATATGGAGTAGAATAGCTATCTGCGGGATCGGATCCTGCCTCATACATCCTCACGGCCGATTCGCTCCCACAGAGAGGGACTTCTCCGGGTGCCGTCCACTAGACTTTGTCAGCAGGCGACGCCCAGGGGAAGGGCTCTCTCTGTGGCGGGCCCGGCCCTCTGGAACGACCTTCCCCCCGACATCAGGACGACCACGGACCTCCGCTCCTTCCGTCTTAAATTAAAAACTCATTTCTTCTGTCTGGCCGGCCTAGGATAGTCTCTCTGTCTTTGGGGTTTTATTGGGAAGTTTTATAATATAGCTTAGCTTTAATGGGGAATTTTAGCGCAGGTTTAGATTTAATTTATTTTTAATGAAACGTTTGTATGTATTTATTGTTTTTACTTTGCCTGTGCACCGCCCCGAGTCCCTGTGGGGAGAGGGTGCGGTTTAGAAATATTAAATATTATTATATTATTATTATTATTATTAGAATAGAACAAAAAAGAAGAAAGTAGAGTAGAGTAGAGCGTAGAGATAGAATAGAATGAGTAATAGAGTAGAATAGAATAGAATAGAATAATAGAGTAGAATACAATAAATAGTAGAGTAGAATAGAATAGCATAGCAGCATAGCATAGCATAGCATAATAGAATAGAGTAGAATATGGAGTAGAATAGAACAAAAAAGAAGAAAATAGAGTAGAGTAGAGAGTAGAGATAGAATAGAATAGAATGAGTAATAAAGTAGAGTAGAATAGAATAGAATAGAATAATAGAGTAGAATAGAATAAATAATAGAGTAGAATAGAGTAGAGTAGAGTAGAGTAGAGTAGAGTAGAGTAGAGTAGAGTAGAGTAGAGTAGAAGTTGAAAGGAACCTTACCAAGAGAAGTTCATGTTAAATTTCTTAGGAGATCCACAAGGGATGAGATATTGAGGGCTCAAAGGGATGGAATCTTAAAGTATCAGGATAAAGAAATAACCATTTTGAAACAGATTCCGAAAAAAAATTAGAGAAATAAGGAGGAAGTATTCCTTCTTGTCTAAGAAATTATATAAAAAGGGAATATGGTTCAAATGGTTATTACCAGAGGGAATGCTGATCTTCTGGGAGGGAGGTAGAGTAAAAATTAAAACATTAAGTGAGGCGGAGGCTTTTACTAAAAAAACATTCTCCCCAGTTGGGAGGTGAAGATGGGGGAACGGAGGGAGCGACGGCCCCGCCCGGGGACAGGGAAGAGGAGTCAATTGCAAAAAGACTTAGATCGCAAAAATGATTTTATTTGAAATATTATTGTAATTGTTGATACAAGATAAAATGGCAAAAAAAAGATGATTGAATATATAGACTATACAATGTAATCTTTTTATATGTTTATCCTTTACTTTTAAAATTGTAAATCTATGAAGTTTTGGGAGGGCCACCACCAACGGCAGGGAAGCTACCAAAATGTTACCTTTACCCTATACCTTTTCCCTTGTAAAATTTTTGAAAACCAATAAAATACTTTTCCCCAAAAAAAAAAAGAAGTTGAAAGGAACCTTGAAGGTCTTCTAGTCCAACCCCTCACCCAGGCAGGAGACCCTGCACCATTTCTGTCAGATGGCAGTCCAATCTCAAAAACCTCCAGTGTTGGGGCATTCACAACTTCTGGAGGCAACTTCTGTTCCACTGATTAATTGTTCTAACTGTCAGGAAGTTTCTCCTCAGTTCTAGGTTGCTTCTCTCCTTGATTAGTTTCCACCCATTGTTTCTTGTTCTGCCCTCAGGTGCTTTGGAGAATAGCTTGACTCCCTCTTCTTTGGGGTATCCCCTGAGATATTGGAAGACCGCTATCATGTCTCCCCTGGTCCTTCTTTTCATTAAACTAGCCATGCCCAGTTCCTGCAACTGTTCTTCATATGTTTTAGCCTCCAGTCCCCTAATCCTCTTGGTTGCTCTTCTCTGCACTCTTTTTAGGTTGCTTCTCTCCTTGATTAGTTTCCACCCATTGCTGCTTGTTCTGCCCTCAGGTGCCTTGGTGGATAGTTTGACTCCCTCTTCTTTGTGGCAACCCCTGAGATATTGGAAGACTACTATCATGGTCCTTCCTTTCAGTAAACTAGACCTACCCAGTTCCTGCAACTGTCCTTTGTATGTTTTAACCTCCAGACCCCTATTCCTCTTTGTTGCTCTTCTCTGAACTCTTTCTACAGTCTCCACATTGCTTCTCTCCTTGATTAGTTTCCACCCATTGCTTCTTGCTCTACCCTCAGGTGCCTTGGAGAATAGCTTGACTCCCTCTTCTTTGAGGCAACCCCTGAGATATTGGAAGACTGCTATCATGTCTCCCCTGGTCCTTCTCTTCACTAGACCAGCCATGCCCAGTTCCTGCAACCGTTTTTCATATCTTTTAGCCTCCAGTCCCCTAATCATCCCGGTTGCTCTTTATTTAGTATATTTAGGTTATTATAGCATGGAGCGTGCCAAGCTTTGCTTATTTTAATAGATTTATTCCTCACATTTATATAACCGCCCATTTCGCAGAAGACCACTCTCGACAGCTACAATAGCGTGCAACCGTAAAAGAAACATGAAAATGTAATTTAAAAGAAACAAAAAAATCAATTTGATTATTAACCAAAAAAGCATCTTTGGTGTTCCGCACAATGTAATCATCTCAACCAATTGCCATTTTCCTGAAAGACTGGAGGACAGGTAATCTATAACGTAAATCTAACGGTTTACAATCCAGCTACTACTCGCCTGGCCTAACCTATCATACTTAGCCTGCAGAAATAAATTGTTTAATTGGGATTTTAAGGGATACAATTTTTAGGGTTTTAAGGGTTTTTAATGTTGATATTTTAGCACAGGGGTAATTTAATTCGGTTTTCATATTTTGTATATTGCTGTATTTATACGATTTTTAATTTCCTGTGCACCGCCCCGAGTCCCCTAGGGGAGAGGGGGCGGTTTATAAATTTAATAAAATAAAAAAATAATAATAATTCCCAGTTTGAATGAGGTTTACCGATAAGTGAATGGAATCCTTTATAATATATATCGTCACCCTGGGTCCTTTTGTAGGAGAAGGGCAGGGTATAAATTTAATAAAATAAATAATATGTTGCGGGCGTTATTCCGGTATTTATTCGGCTATTTAAGGGCATGTAAATTTCGGAGGATCGGAGGCTTTCCTGAGCCGGCTGGCAGTCAGAAGCATAAAAATTATTTTTTTATGCTTCCCTATTGCGAAACAACAACAAAAAACACCCTCCATATGAAAATGGGTGTGTGAAAGCTTGGCTGCGCGAGAAAAGTACATTTAAACAGTAGAATGAAATCAATTAACACTGACAATGACAGCCGACGCTCAAAAGAGCAAAAATCGCAGTACCGAACGAAGCCACGCTGGAATATAAATAGAGTTTTGGAATTGAAACGTGGGCAAACAGGTGGAGGAATACATCTCAGGGGTGTGTGTGTGTGTCTCTCTCTCTCTCTCGGCAGATGGCTGGGGAAGCCACCGAGGAATTCCAGCACCGAATTCATCCTTCCGCTTGCCAAAATTTCAAGTTGGAATTTCGAAATTTGTCTGATATGATATAGGGCAGTGAGGGCGAACCTTTTTTTGGCTCGCGTGCCAAAAGCGGAGGGGAGTGCAAGAGGGGTTGTGCGTGGGCGTGCCACGCCCATAATGCTATGCGCACAACCCCAGCACACAAGCAGACATGACCAGCACTCCTTCCCAGTTTTTAGCGTGCTTTTTTGGCCCTCCCCAGGCTCCAGAGGCTTTATTTATTTTATACATTTATTTCTTTGTTTACTAGCCGTTCCCTGCCACACGTTGCTGTGGCCCAGTCTGGTTAAAGGGCCAACCAATCTGTGTGTAGATCTACACCTGCACACACAAACACGTACACACAACCACCGTATAACCCCCAACCTACCTACCTCCTGTATTTCTCCCTCTCCCTCTCTATCCCTTTACCTACCTATCTACCTACCTATCTACTTCCTGTATTTCTCCCTCTCTCACTATCCACCTACCTACCTACTTACCTACCTACCTACTGTATTTCTCCCTCTCCCTCTCTATCCCTTTACCTACCTACCTACCTACCTACCTACCTATCTACCTCCTGTATTTCTCCCTCTTGCTATCCATCTACCTACCTACTTACCTACCTACCTACTTACCTACCTACCTACTGTATTTCTCCCTCTCCCTCTCTATCCCTTTACCTACCTACCTACCTACCTACCTACCTACCTATCTACCTCCTGTATTTCTCCCTCTCTCACTATCCACCTACCTACCTACTTACCTACCTACCTACTGTATTTCTCCCTCTCCCTCTCTATCCCTTTACCTACCTACCTATCTACCTACCTATCTACCTCCTGTATTTCTCCCTCTCTCGCTATCCACCTACCTACTGTATTTCTCCCTCTCCTTCTCTATTCCTTTACCTACCTATCTACCTACCGTATTTCTCCCTCTCTCTCTATCCCCCCTACCTACCTACCTACTGCATTTCTCCCTCTCTCTCTATCCCTCTACCTACCTACCTACCTACCTACTGCATTTCTCCCTCCCTCTCTCTATCCCTATAGCTGCCTACCTACCTACCTACCATATTTCTCCTCGAATCTTATGGACAGAGTATTTGATGTCATAAAAGATGACATAATACTTGTGGCCCACTGCTCTCTCTGTATCTATCTACCTACCTTTTTTACAAGTTTTTTACATTTCCGATGCGTGTACCTGGCACAGGTGTGACATCTACACAATCTATATATATATCATTGGTGCCGTATTTCAAAGGAACATTGCGTGAAAATTTGGAAGCGATCGGTGCAGTATTTTCGGAGATTAGCAGTTTTGAACAAACTCATAGTTACATTTTTATTTATACAGATTTAACAGCCTCCTCTGCCCCTCCGGAGACCCCCAGAGGCTTCAGGAACTTCCCTGAAGCGCGAAAAACTGTTCCCAAACTTCCGGTTTGCTTGCATTTTTTACCCTCCGGAGCCTTCAGGGAAGCCTCCTGAAGGATCCGAAGGGCTAAAGCTGGCCCCCACATGCAAACCAGAAGTACGTTTCTGAACTTCCGGTTTGCCTGCAGGGTGGGTTTTTTGCACCCGGGAGACCGAAAAATAGCCTCAAAAGAAGGCCGAAGTCAGCTGGGCAGCGCATGCATGCACGCTGTTAGCAACTCTGGGTTCAGAACCAGTGTTACAACTCTGGTCCCGTAACCAGTGTTTAGAAAATAAATGCGGAATAGTGTAATACACCGGACAGTAAAGAGATACGTTGCTTTAACCACACACAAACTCTAAAACAATGATAGTAAGAAAATAAATAGCCTTTACTTTGTAGCAACTAAAATGCTTCTTCCGACCAGTGAGACTAACTTCTCAAAATAATAACAGTCCTTCGCCAAACACAGAGTTATCTTACAGTGATGCAAAACAAATACTTTTTCAGTCTTCTTCAGCTTCAGCACAGGAATCAAAAAATCGACTGTGTTTCTGAGCTTCCTTTATGGTAGAGCTGAGACTCACAGCCAATCAGAATTCAAACACATTTCTTAAAGCTACATAACTCCTTAAGAAAATAGGCTCATATATATTGTCAACCCAATATAAGGCTGAATATCCTAACACACGCCTCACGTGCCATAGGTTCGCCATCCCAGATAAAGGGTCTCCTGCTTGGGCAAGGGGGTCGGACTAGAACCCTGATGTCGAACCTATGGCGCGCGTGCCACAGGTGGCACGCAGACCCCTCTCTATGGGCACGCAAGCCGCTGACCCAGCCCAGCACCACTGTGCATGCCCCCAGAGGGTTTGGGGGGCCTCTGCTGCCCATGTATGGGGGAGCAGGACACATGCCAAAGATTGGGCTGGGCAAACCGGTAGTAGCGGCAGCGGGAGGCTCTGCCCACCCACCTGGACGCTTCCGTGCATGCAAGAGCATGTGAGCGAAACGGTAGTAAGAAATTTGGAAATTTGTTTGCGTGGGCATATGTGGGGGGGGGGGCAAGGGGAGCAAGGGCGTGGCGCTGTCCGTCTGTCCCCCCCTCCCTTCAGTCTGTTTTTCAGTGGTGGGTTTCTGCAGGCTCGCACCTACTCGCGAGAGCCGGTTGGTGAAATTTAGAGAACCGGTGAGAGGGGGTTCCACCGGCGTACCTGGAAGTAAATCTGGCCCGCCGCTGCCAGTGACCCAACGGGAAGGAAAGGAAAGGAAAGGAAGAAAGGAAAGAAAGAAAGAAAGAAAGAAAGAAAGAAAGAAAGAAAGAAAGAAAGAAAGAAAGAAAGAAAGAAAGAAAGAAAGAATTTATCATCACAATTGAGTCCAAAATTTTGGTTGCTAAGCAAGAGCGTTGTTAAATGAGTTTCCCACCCTGTCACATGACTGCCAAGCCACGCCCACAAAATAGGCCACACCTACAGAGTAGGTTCTAAAAAATTTGAAACCCACCACTGCTGTTTTTGGTCCCAGGAGTTTGCAGAGAGGCCCACTAGGCGCAAAAACAGGGCACAGGGCAGCACATGCGGGGGGGGGGAGCATAGTGGTTAAGCAAATCACCACCATTGGTCAGTTAGGAACCCGGTTGTTAAGCAAACCAGGTTTTCCCCTTGGACCTCCGAGGTCTTGGCTTCCTTCGTGCCAAATCCGCAGTGCCGTCGGCCGGGCAATGCCGGTTGGCGACACCCAGGGGAAGGGCCTTCTCTGTGGCGGGCCCTACCCTCTGGAACGACTTACCCTCCGAACTACGCACCATCTCAGACCTCCGCCTCTTCCGCCAGCGTCTTAAGACGCACCTTTTCCAACAAGCCGGCCTAGCGTAACCTCCCGTTTTTAGA
Organism: Rhabdophis nuchalis; assembly: GCA_039707465.1. Taxonomy (NCBI): domain Eukaryota; kingdom Metazoa; phylum Chordata; class Lepidosauria; order Squamata; family Natricidae; genus Rhabdophis; species Rhabdophis nuchalis. The sequence continues at coordinate 220,768,282 of CM077645.1, read as the reverse complement.
TAGTTTTATTTGGGGGATTTTATACATATTTTAGCACAGGGTATATTTAATATTTAATAGTTTTTTAAATTTTGTATCTTTGTCATTCATTATGTTTTTTTTTAATTTCCTGTGCGCCGCCCTGGGTCCTTTTTGGAGAAGGTGCGGCGTAAAAATCTAACAAAACAAACAAGCATCCGACGGAAAATGGCAAGCGCCGCGTGGCCGGGAGCAAATGCCAGCTCCGAAATTAATCTGCCGTCGGCTTCTCGGAGGTTTTTCCCGTGGTCGAAAGGAACCAGCCCTTGTGTCCCTCCCCCCCGCCCCATCGATCAGGTGCCACAGGGCGTTATGGAAATACGTCTGTCTGTAACTCTCGAAAGAGCCTGCGATGGTTAATCGATGGAGCTGCTCTTTACTCGCGGTTCCTGAGAGATGGGAGGAGACGGAGAGTGAAAACCAGGGTGGCCTGCAAAACGCTCCACCATTATAGGCTTTATATACAAGCACCGACTTTACATTGAGTGGGCTCCTTGGTGTTTTCTTACAGATGTTTCATGACCCAACTAGGGTAACCCAACTTTTATTGTTGCATGTACACCGCCCTGAGTCTCGGAAGGGAGAAGGGCGGTATAGAAATTGAAATAATAATAATAACAACAGCAGCATCAGTGCTAGAAGGGGGAGGAGGAGGAGGAGGAGGAGTGTGGGTCCTTGGTCCTTGAGCTTGATTGTTTCTTTGCAGATGTTTCATGACCCAACTAGGGAACATCATCAGTGCTACAAGAGAATGGGGTTTGTGGAGAGGAGGAGGAGGAGGAGGAGGAGGAGGAGGAGGAGGAGGAATAAGGAGAAGAGGAGGAGGAGGAGGAGGAATAATTAGGAGAAGAGGAGGGGGAGGAGGAGGAAGAAGAAGAATGAGAGGAAGAGGAGGAGGAGGAGGGGGGACGACTGTGGGGTCCTTGGTCTTCTCTGAGCTTGATTGTTTCCTTGCAGATGTTTCATGACCCAACTAGGGAACATCATCAGTGCTACAAGAGAATGGGGTTTGTGGAGAGGAGGAGGAGGAGGAGGAGGAGGAGGAGGAGGAGGAATAAGGAGAAGAGGAGGAGGAGGAGGAGGAATAATTAGGAGAAGAGGAGGGGGAGGAGGAGGAAGAAGAAGAATGAGAGGAAGAGGAGGAGGAGGAGGGGGGACGACTGTGGGGTCCTTGGTCTTCTCTGAGCTTGATTGTTTCTTTGCAGATGTTTCATGACCCAACTAGGGAACATCATCAGTGCTACAAGAGAATGGGGTTTGTGGAGAGGAGGAGGAGGAGGAGGAGGAGGAGGAGGAGGAGGAGGAATAAGGAGAAGAGGAGGAGGAGGAGGAGGAATAATTAGGAGAAGAGGAGGGGGAGGAGGAGGAAGAAGAAGAATGAGAGGAAGAGGAGGAGGAGGAGGGGGACGACTGTGGGGTCCTTGGTCTTCTCTGAGCTTGATTGTTTCCTTGCAGATGTTTCATGACCCAACTAGGTAACATCATCAGTGCCATAATGGAGAGGAAGAGGAGGAGAGGGACTGTGGGGTCCTTGGTGCTCTCTGATCTTGGTTGTTTTCTTGCAAACGTTTCATTGCCCAACTAGGTAACATCATCAGCGCTAGAAGGGAGTGGGGTTCTCTATTTACGAACTTCCATGTTTACTATTTGATTGTTGGTTTAGTAGTTAGTGGTAATGTTAGTGATCATCTCTGCTTTTCTGGGTGTCGACTGCTGCCAAGCATTTTGGTCTTTCCGTTTCTTTCCCAGCTTTCTGATTGTCTCTTGTATGGTGTATAGGCATTGATCTCTGTGTGCCTGTTGACAGGGCACACCACTTGTATATAAACAGAGAGCAAACCCCCTTCCTTTCTAGCACTGATGGGGTTACCTAGTTGGGTAATGAGATGTCTGCCAGCAAACAATGAAGATCAGGGAGAACCCAGGGCCCCACAGTGCAATCTTGAGCTCCAGATATTCTCTTCTATTGGTTTGCTCCCGTCCCTAGCATTCTTCTGACTTGAGGCTTCCCAAGAGCCTGAAGCCAACTCCTTATCCCGACAAAAAACCCTTTTATTAATTGGCTGCATTCTGTTCATTCACCTCCAGCAAAGTCTTTCGAGGGAGGATTTACAATCACAGACCTTCTCTGGCTTGGAGAGCTGCCAGGCTGAGATCTGCAAAGCTCGGCAAGGAGTCTTGGAGAGTCATGAACCAATGAAGCGAACTAATGGTCTCTTGCAAACTCCACTCCCCTGTCGCTCCTCTTTTATTTCCTCTGGGAGGGGCCCTTCATCGTCCACCTGTGTCCTTACACCCAAGTCGACCCCTGTTCTTTAGCTGTTCCCTTCGCCTGGCCACTCTGCGCATGCGCACACTGGGAACAGGCTCCAGCTGTTCTTCTGCCTCACTGATGTCGGACTCTGAAGGCAGCTGATAACTGGCATATGTCTCTGCCCCCCTCTCTGCCTCCAACACAGACCCCTCCTCCGAGCCTTCCCCAGACTCCAGGACTGGCTCATGTTCCTACCTAACCCTCCTCACTCTCTGAATCTGCTGCCAGCTCTACTGGCCGCTGGTGGGCCACAACAAGCATCTTCAGATGAAGCTGGAAAGCTGGCCAACCTGATGCCCCTTTGACTTGATGAGCCTCAGAACTGCCCATCCAGCGCTCCTACTCGGGAGACCCAAAATAGGACAGCTATATCACTCTTCTAAATTCACAACCGATGCGTCTGCCAATTCTTTTTTCTATTCACATCCAAATCGCCTGGTTATATGTCTGCGTTCAGCATCTCCAAACCACACCAGCTGGAACTGGGAATCGCTCTCAAGTGTCAATCCTAATATCTTTCCTAAACATGCAAAAAAATAATAATAAAAAAGGGGCGTTAATTAATTCCATCTGTCCATCTTTGAATTTTCTTTAAAAAAAAACACCCTTCAAAACCTGTTGCAACTTGAAGAGCTGTTGAGAATATGAATATCCCCCCGTGGGTTGATGTCTGACAGGTTTTTTTAAAAGATTTATCTCAGATGCATCTTTTTTTCTCCCCTCCTCTTATGGCATTAGCCTCTTCTGCATGGGCCAACATCAAAAAAGAAATATTTATTTCGTCTTGGTCCGTTGCTCATTTTGACCAAGCTGTCTATCAGATCATGATTGATTCCCCTAGGTAGAAGGGCCCGTTTGAGCAACCCAACATTGTCCCGGGATCATCAGATTATGGAGAGGAGGGATGTTGGTATGGCCAAGGATCCCCCTTTTGCTTTTCAAAATAACCACTGGCAACTTTTTTTTTAATTAAAACATTTTTTTTAATTAGATAAATATTAAAAACATTGGACGTGGGGCGACATTTCTGGCATAAACATTTCCAAATAGTGATTAGATCTTACAAAATTACATTTTAAATCCATTACATAGGTGGGTGTAGTCAGTCAGATTACCTGTCCGTTGATCCTTTCTTTTATATAATTAATAATCTGTTCTGACACACACACACACACACACACACACACCTTTCTCCAACTAACACAAGACTGGCTGCCTGCCACTGACTCTCTTGGCTGCTTGCCTGAATGACTCTGAACAGATACGAAGCTTCCTAACTCGACTCAACACGAACCTGAAAATCAACACGAATAAACACGAACCTAGAAATCCCGCATTGTTCTCTGCAAGGGCTTCCTTAGCAGAGGCTTCCTTTTAAACCCTCTTCGGAGGGGCCAGTCATTAGGCAGCTGGGACTAATTCAACTCTTTCGAGTTCGATTCTGATGCAATTGAAGCCTCCTCTTCTTAGCCCTTCTCAATCGAGCATCAGGGACAAACTGGCCTTGATCCTCCCCACTACTCCAAGACCCAGGTGCCTCCTGATGACCAGCCGGGCTCTCTGCTCTCTCAAGGTCGCCCTCCTCCTCCAGAGCAGGCTCATAGGACTCCTCACTAGAGGAGACCATCAGCAGCTCCTCTGGAGCCGGCTGGGCCACAACACTAATCATGCAAATACATATCCGATACCTATCACACATTCTTAATACCCTCTTTTCCAATTCTTAGCTTGTCTGTGTTTTGATGTCCAGACCCTTTCCCCTCCTTTCTAACCATCAATGCCATTTGTCCCAGATTTCGTGATATTGCATCTCACCCTCGTCTTTGAGCTCTAGAGTCAGTCTGTCCATCTCTGCGCACGTCAGTATCTTCTTTATTATTTCTTGTTCCGAGGAAGTCTCCTTATTTTCCCATTTTTTTGTGCCAAAACCAGTCTTGCCCCCGTTAAAATATGCAGCATTAAATCTAGCCCACCTTTGCCATGGTTTTCTTTGGTGATCGCTAGTAGAAATAATTCTGGCCTCAACTCCATCCTTTGATTGGGCATCTCTTTAAGAAAGATAAATCTCTTATCTAGGCATCTCTTTAAGAAAGATCTTTCTTATCTGGTGCCAAAAAAACCCTCTGGCCACTTTTGACTTCCTTTTATTTTAACTGTGGGGTCCTTTAATAATAATAATAATTTTAATTTGTAGACCGCGGTGCACAGGGAAAAATAAAACAATAAATATACAAACACAGTAAAAATAAATTAAACATATACCTGTGCTAAAAAATTCCCCATTAAAATACTAAAATTCCCAAATATAAGTAGCTAAAAACCCCATAGAAGAGAGACTACCCTAGGCCGGCCAAGCAGAAAAGATGCGTTTTTAATTTTAGACGGAAGGAGCGGAAGTCCGTGGTCGTTCTAATGTCGGGGGGAAGGTCGTTCCAGAGGGCTGGGCCCGCCACAGAGAGAGCCCTTCCCCTGGGCGTCGCCCGCTGACAAAGTCTAGTGGACGGCACCCGGAGAAGTCCCTCTCTGTGGGAGCGAATCGGCCGTGAGGATGTATGAGGCAGTACCTTTGTGCTCCCTGAGTTTGGTTGCTTCCTTGCAAGACATTTCATTACCCAACTAGGGAACATCATCAGTGCTAGAAAGGAGTGGAGTTTGCACAGAGGAGGAGGAGGAGGAGGAGGAGGAGGAGGAGGAGGAGGAGGACTGGGGTGTCCTTGGTGCTCCCTGAGCTTGGTTGTTTCCTTGCAGACGTTTCAATACCCAACTAGGGAACATCGTCAGGGCTTAAAAGGGAGTGGGGTTTCTGGAAAGGAGTTGGACTGTGGGAACTTTGGTAATCTCTGAGCTTCGTTGTTTTCTTACAGACATTTCATCACCCAATTAAGTAACCTCATCAGTGCCTGAAGGTGCACACTCCGTTCTAGCACTGATGAGATTACCTAGTTTGGTAATGAAACGTCTGCAAGAAAATAACCAAGCTCAGAGAGCACCAAGGACCCCAGAAGTCATCCTCCTCCTCCTCTCGCTCCACAAAACCCACTGACACCCACTCCCTTCTAGCAATGGTGAAGTTACCCAGTAGGTTCATGAAACATCTGAATGAAAATAACTAAGCTCGGAGAGTACCAAGGACCTCACTGCCATCCTCCTCCTCCTCCTCCTCCTCCTCCTCCTCCTCCTCCTCCTCCTCCTCCTCCTCCTCCTCCTCCTCCACCTCCTCCTCCTCCTCCTCCTCCTCCTCCTCCTCCTTCCCCTCCCACTCCACAAAACCCACTCCCTTCTAGCCCTGATGATGTTGCCTAGTTGGGCCATAAAACCTCTGCAAGAAAATCCCCAAGCTTAGAGAGAACCTCCATTTATTTACTGTAATCACTTGGTTGGTAAGCTTGTTTCACGGAATCTGAACGCTTTTCAAAAGGGAATTAAAGCAATTTGTGAAGCCAACATCCACTGGTTGAGCAGTTGGCTAACTCTTTGCAAAAAAATCTCTTCTTGGATGTTGGAATCGGGGCGCAAGACCTGATGAACAATTATGGAAAGCCATGGCGCTGCTCTCTCCCAACAGGTCCCCAGTGGCATTCATGCTAGTCAGGACTGACGTTAAGACGCTGAACTCTATACAACTCTCTCTCTCTCACACACACACACACAAACGACAGCTAAATAAACCCGTTCATGGATGAAAGTTGGCTGAAAAGTAGGCTAAACAATTCAGAAGTCCGGTTTTCTTTCCACTATGCTGAATTACAGCTAGTCAGAGTTCAGTCCATCCATCCATCAGAATAGAGCTGGAAGGGATCTTGGAGGTCTTCTAGTCCAGCCCCCTGCTCAAACAGGAGACTCTAAACCATTTCAGACAAATGGTTGCCCAGTTTCTTCATAAAAAGCATCCAGTGATGAAGCACCCACATCTTCTGGAGGCAAGCAGTTCCTCTGGTTAATCGTCCTCATTGTTAGGAAGCTTCTTCGTACTTCTAAGAGGCGCGCATGCATGCATGCATGGTGGAGCTGAGCTGGGGCTCCTCGTGCTACATGTGGCATGCGTGCCATAGGTTTGCCATCGTGAACCTACATCGCTTCAGACAAATGGCTATCCAACATCTTCTTAAAAACTTCCATTGTTGGAGCATTGACAACTTCTGGAGGCAAGGAGTTCCACAGGTTAATTCTTGTCACTGTTAGGAACTTTGGAGGATATGAATGAATACAATGAGATGGAAGGGGCCTTGGAGGTCTTCTAGTCCAACCCCTCACCCAGGCAGGAAACCCTACATCATTTCTGGCAGATGGCAGTCCAGTCTCTTCTTTAAAACCTCCAGTATTGGAGCATTTACAACTTCTGGAGGCAAGGAGTTCCACTGGTTAATTCTTGTCACTGTTAGGAACTTTGGAGGATATGAATGAATACAATGAGATGGAAGGGGCCTTGGAGGTCATCTAGTCTAGCCCCCTGCCTAGGCAGGAAGCCCTATACCGTTTCAGACAAATGGCCATCCAACATCGTCTTAAAGACTTCCATTGTTGGAGCATTGACAACTTCTGGAGGCAACTTCTGTTCCACTGATTAATTGTTCTCACTGTCAGGAAATTTCTCCTCAGTTCTAAGTTGCTTCTCTCCTGGATAAGTTTCCACCCATTGCTTCTTGTTCTGCCCTCAGGTGCCTGGAGAATAGCTTGACTCCTCTTCTTTGTGGCAACCCCTGAGATATTGGAAGACTTATTATTTTATTTTATTATTTTATTTTATTATTTACACTTATATACTGCCCTATCTCCCAAAGGACTCAGGGCGGTGCACAGAGGAATAAAAAGTAGTAACACACAATGACAATATAAACATTAAAAATAGATTAAATACTAAATCTGCGCTAAAAAACGTATGGTTAAAAGCAAGAAAAATTATAAAATTGTTATAAAATTGGGACTATATCGTTAAAAACTATGCTAGGCTCTGAACGACTGCTATCATGTCTCCCCTGGTCCTTCTTTTCATTCAACTAGACCTACCCAATTCCTGCAACCATACGTCGTAGTGGTACTCGTGATTTCATCCATGTTTACACCGGCTTTTAACTTCGCGCTGCCTGTACTCCCAACGAGTACCTTCTTCCGAAGGATCCTGCCCAGCATTTTCACGGGCTTTTTTCTCCTTCTTCCCGGGCTTTGAGGAGCAGCAGACTAAATAGAGCATAAATTCCAGGAAAAGCAAATTGGGATAAATAACTTCATTTGTTATTCGTGACACAAAGGTTTTGCCTCTCCCCCCCCCCCACCCCGAATGCATTTGCACAGCTGGGCAAGAGTGTCGTGTTAATTAATTGCGCCATGTTAATTAATATGAGCCATCGCAGGGGAAGGGCCCCCCAAAAACCATCTCGCTCTTCGGGAGGCGCCAACGAAGCTTAGAAACCCAGGGATGTTCGCGGATGATGGGTCTCTCTCGCCTTGTCAACGTCTGAGCGCATTGGAGGAGGGGTTTCACCCCTCCCGGTGACTATCCAGCCTGCACAGGAAGTCCTCGGCTTATCACAATTCATGTAGCGACTGTTCAAAGTGGCGGCAGGACTGGGAAATGGGCTCTGGAGCTGGTCCTCACCCAAACAACCGTGGCAGCATCACAGGATCAAGATTCTCACAGTGTCCAGGGGTCATGTGGTCCTTTTTTGTGACCGTCGGACAAGCAAAGTCAAGGAGGGAAGCCAGAATTCCTTTAAAATACCTTTCTTCGTCTTCTCTTCCTCCTCCTCCTCCTCATCTTCTTCTTTTCCTTCCCCTTCTTCCTCCTCCTCCTCCTCCTCTTCTTTCTCCTCCTCTTCTCCTTCTCCTTCTTCCTCCTTCTCCTCCTCCTCTTCTTCTTCTCCCTCCTCCTTCCTTCTCCTCCCCTCTTTCTCCATCCACCTCCTCTTTCTCCTGCCTCCTCGTCCTCTTCTTCCTTTCCTCCCCTCATCCTTCTCCTCTTTCTTTCTTCCTTTCCTCCCCTCGTCCTTCTCCTCTTTCTTCTTCCTTCCTTCCTCCTCCTCCTCTTCTTCCTTTCCTCCCCTCGCCCTTCTCTTCTTTCTTCTTCCTTCCTTCCTCCTCTTCTTCTTTCTCCTCCTCTTCTCTTTCTCCTTCCTTCTCCTCCTCCTCCTCCTCTTCCTCCTCCTCCCTCCTCCTCCTCTTCTTTTTCCTCCTCCTCTTCCTTTTCCTCCCCCTTCCTTCCCCTCCTCCTCCCTTCTCCTCCCCTCCTCTTTC
>CM077645.1:220737219-220757219 GCA_039707465.1 Rhabdophis nuchalis | reverse complement strand
GCATATAGCAAAGGCTGTGGTTTTCCCAGTTGCCATGGATGGCTGTCAAGGTTGGACCATAAGGAAGGCTGAGTGCCAAAGAATGGAGGCCTTTGAACTCTGGGGCTGGAGAAGACTCCTGCATTGAGTCCCTTGGACTGCAAGGCCATCCAACCGGTCAGTCCTAGAGGAGATCCACCCTGACTGCTCTTTAGAAGGCCAGATCCTGAAGAGGAAACTCAAAGACTTTGGCCACCTGATGAGAAGGGAGAAGGACTCCCTGGAGAAGAGCCTCATGCTGGGAATGATTGAAGGCAGAAGAAGAAAGGGAGAACAGAGAAGGAGGGGGCTGGATGGAGTCACTGAAGCAGCAGGCGTGAGCTTCAATGGACTCCAGGGGATGGGAGAGGACAGGAAGGCCTGGAGGAATGTGGTCCATGGGGTCACAATGGATCGGAGACGACTTCCCAACTAACAATAGTAGCAACTGTGAGAGGGATCTTGGAATCCTAGTGGACAACCATTTAAATATGAGCCAGCAGTGTGCAGCAGCTGCCAAAAAAGCCAACACGGTTCTAGGCTGCATAAACAGAGGGAGAGAATCAAGATCACGTGAAGTGTTAATGCCACTGTATAGTGCCTTGGTAAGGCCACACTTGGAATACTGCATACAGTTTTGGTCGCCACGATGTAGAAAAGACGTGGAGACTCTGGAAAGAGTGCAGAGAAGAGCAACCAAGATGATTAGGGGACTGGAGACTAAAACATATGAAGAACAGTTGCAGGAACTGGGTATGTCTAGTTTGATGAAGTGAAGGACCAGGGGAGACATGATATCAGTGTTCCGATATCTCAGAGGGTGCCACAAAGAAGAGGGAGTCAAGCTATTCTCCAAGGCACCTGGGGGAAGGACAAGAAGCAATGGGTGGAAACTAATCAAGGAGAGAAGCAACTTAGAACTAAGGAGAAATTTCCTGACAGTGAGAACAATTAACCTCTGGAACAGAAGTTGCCTCCAGAAGCTGTGAATGCCCCAACCCTGGAAGTCTTTAAGAAGATGTTAGAAAGCCATTTGTCTGAAATGGTATAAGGTTCCTGCCCACGCAGGGGGTTGGACTAGAAGACCTACAAGGTCCCTTCCAACTCTGCTATTGTATTGTATTGTATTGTAACAACAACTTGTGACCTTCAGGCACTCAATGCCAAATTGCCAGTTCCAAATCCCACATCTGCCAAGCCGGGCAGAATATTATTATTTTTCCCTCCCTCATCTGTTTTTAAAAAAATTGTTTTATTTACTTTATGGGCCACCCTCCTGTTGACCTCGGGGAGAGCCACACTGATTTACTCACAGAGCATTTCTTCTCGGAGGTAACTGGCATTCGACATTTTTTTTCACCCCTGTTGAATCTCAGGCAAAAAAGAAAAATCACATAATATCACAGGTCTATGTTGACATGAATCTTTATTGTGTTGAACTGCCTGTCTGCTGAATTTGCTGTCTCTATAATTGTCCTTGCCACTATAAACACCCCCCTCCAAAAAAAAAACCTGTTATTCTGTCTCTTGCAAGCTTGAGAGAGAAAAGATTTCGATAAAGGAGAATATTTGCAGCTCAAGGTTGAAAGGAAGGGACCTTGGTGCTCTCTAAGCTTGGTGGTTTTCTTCCAGATGTAGATCACTGAACTAGGTGACATCATCAGCCAGAATTTCTTGCAGCAATCAACTCCAGAAAGCACAGGTAATTTAGCAGGATTCATGAACTTCTCTCTCTCTATATAATATAACGCATGATTTCAGATTAGCAGAGTTGGAAGGGACCTTGCAGGTCATTTAGTCCAACCCCCTGCCCAAGCAGGACACCCTACATCTGCCTCTAGCAAGGAAGGAAGGAAGGAAGGAAGGAAGGAAGGAAGGAAGGAAGGAAGGAAGGAAGGAAGGAAGGAAGGAAGGAAGGAAGGAAGGAAGGAGTAACAGATTAACAGAGTTGGAAGGGACCTTGCAGGTCATCTAGTCCAACCCCCTGCCCAAGCAGGACACCCTACATCTGCCTCTACCAAGGAATGAAGGAAGGAAGGAAGGAGTAACAGGTTAACAGAGTTGGAAGGGACCTTGCAGGTCATCTAGTCCAACCCCCTGCCCAAGCAGGACACCCTACATCTGCTTCTACCAAGGAAGGAAGGAAGGAAGGAAGGAAGGAAGGAAGGAAGGAAGGAAGGAAGGAAGGAAGGAGTAACAGATTAACAGAGTTGGAAGGGACCTTGCAGGCCATCTAGTCCAACCCCCTGCCCAAGCAGGACACCCTACATCTGCTTCTACCAAGGAAAGAAGGAAGGAAGGAAGGAAGGAAGGAAGGAAGGAAGGAAGGAAGGAAGGAAGGAAGGAGTAACAGATTAACAGAGTTGGAAGGTACCTTGCAGGCCATCTAGTCCAACCCCCTGCCCAAGCAGGACACCCTACATTTGCCTCTACCAAGGAAAGAAGGAAGGAAGGAAGGAAGGAAGGAAGGAGGGAGGGAGGGAGGGAGGGAGGGAAGGAAGGAAGGAAGGAAGGAGTAACAGATTAACAGAGTTGGAAGGGACCTTGCAGGTCATCTAGTCCAACCCCCTGCCCAAGCAGGACACCCTACATCTGCTTCTACCAAGGAAGGAAGGAAGGAAGGAAGGAAGGAAGGAAGGAAGGAAGGAAGGAAGGAAGGAAGGAAGGAAGGAAGGAGTAACAGATTAACAGAGTTGGAAGGGACCTTGCAGGTCATCTAGTCCAACCCCCTGCCCAAGCAGGACACCCTACATCTGCTTCTACCAAGGAAGGAAGGAAGGAAGGAAGGAAGGAAGGAAGGAAGGAAGGAAGGAAGGAAGGAAGGAAGGAGTAAGATTAACAGAGTTGGAAGGTACCTTGCAGGCCATCTAGTCCAACCCCCTGCCCAAGCAGGACACCCTACATCTGCCTCTAGCAAGGAAAGAAGGAAGGAAGGAAGGAAGGAAGGAAGGAAGGAAGGAAGGAAGGAAGGAAGGAAGGAAGGAGTAACAGATTAACAGAGTTGGAAGGGACCTTGCAGGTCATCTAGTCCAACCCCCTGCCCAAGCAGGACACCCTACATCTGCCTCTACCAAGGAAAGAAGGAAGGAAGGAAGGAAGGAAGGAAGGAAGGAAGGAAGGAAGGAAGGAAGGAAGGAAGGAAGGAGTAACAGATTAACAGAGTTGGAAGGGACCTTGCAGGTCATCTAGTCCAACCCCCTGCCCAAGCAGGACACCCTACATCTGCTTCTACCAAGGAAGGAAGGAAGGAAGGAAGGAAGGAAGGAAGGAAGGAAGGAAGGAAGGAAGGAAGGAAGGAGTAGAAGATTAACAGAGTTGGAAGGGACCTTGCAGGTCATCTAGTCCAACCCCCTGTCCAAGCAGGACACCCTACATCTGCCTCTAGCAAGGAAAGAAGGAAGGAAAGAAGGAAGGAAGGAAGGAAGGAAGGAAGGAAGGAAGGAGTAACAGATTAACAGAGTTGGAAGGGACCTTGCAGGTCATCTAGTCCAACCCCCTGCCCAAGCAGGACACCCTACATCTGCCTCTAGCAAGGAAAGAAGGAAGGAAGGAAGGAAGGAAGGAAGGAAGGAAGGAAGGAAGGAAGGAAGGAAGGAAGGAAGGAAGGAAGGAGTAGAAGATTAACAGAGTTGGAAGGGACCTTGCAGGTCATCTAGTCCAACCCCCTGTCCAAGCAGGACACCCTACATCTGCCTCTAGCAAGGAAAGAAGGAAGGAAAGAAGGAAGGAAGGAAGGAAGGAAGGAAGGAGTAACAGATTAACAGAGTTGGAAGGGACCTTGCAGGTCATCTAGTCCAACCCCCTGCCCAAGCAGGACACCCTACATCTGCCTCTAGCAAGGAAAGAAGGAAGGAAGGAAGGAAGGAAGGAAGGAAGGAAGGAAGGAAGGAAGGAAGGAGTAACAGATTAACAGAGTTGGAAGGGACCTTGCAGGTCATCTAGTCCAACCCCCTGCCCAAGCAGGACACCCTACATCTGTCTCTACCTAGGATTGAACTCACAACCTCCTGATTGGGAGGCGAGAGCTCTACCTCTAGGCCACAGCAGCACGAAGTAAATATACAATACCAAAAGCTGGTTTTCCAACGTGGAGGTAAATAGGAGCAAACACGGGCAGAGGGGAGACGTTTCAGTTTTAGTTCAGAGCAGCAGGCTAGTTTAGAACTCAGCCCAGACTCAGAGCTACAGAGCTAAGCCACACCCTGGCTCCTTGCTGTCTCCTTGTTGCTCACAAAGCAAATACTGTTTCCGTTTCCAAACAGTCCCCACTGGCTGATCTGTTGCCATGTCTATTCAAACCATCCCCATTGGCTGATCTGTTGCCATGTCTATCCAAACCGTTCCCATTGGCTGATCTGTTGCCATGTCTATCCAAACCGTCCCCATTGGCTGATCTGTTGCCATGTCTATCCAAACCGTCCCCATTGGCTGATCTGTTGCCATGTCTATCCAAACCGTCCCCATTAGCTGATCTGTTGCCTATTCCAGTCTATGAATATTCATACTGACAGAAGGGTTTGCAGAAAGAGGAGGAGGGCTGTGGGGTCCTTGGTGCTCTCTGACCTTGGTTGTTTTACTTGAAAATGTTTCATGGCCCGACTAGATAACATTATCAGTGCTAGAAGGCTTGGTCAAGAGGTTGGACTAGAAGACCTCCAAGGTCCCTTCCGATGCTCTTATTCTCTTATTCTGAATGAGAGGATTACTCAGGAATGGAATCCTTCTTCCACCCTTGAGCTCTTCAGCTCTACATCTCATGCTTTCTCTCAACACTCTTGATGAGTGCTAAGACCTTTTCAGCCACTCCTTCCAAAGAAAGAGTCCTTCAGAATATTTGTAAGTACACCCCCCCCCTCCCGGGGGGAATGTTTTCAAGAGCATCTGGAGACGAGAGGGTGAGGAAGTGGGGGAATGAATGACGAGAGAGGCTGGAGGATTCTGCTTAATTCTCCTGCAGCTGGAGACCATTGTGTGTGAGCTACTTCTTCAGGAAAAACGCCATTTTTGGTGAGCCCTTTCTATTGCACCTGATGTCCTTCCAGCCAAACTAAAGGAGACCCAAGTTTTTTGAGGGGTCCTTGGTGAACAGAGGGATAGAATCTAGATCATGGGAAGGGTTAATACCACTTTATAAGGCCTTGGTAAGGCCACACTTGGAATACGGCATACAGTTTTGGTCGCCACGATGTAGAAAAGACGTGGAGACTCTGGAAAGAGTGCAGAGAAGAGCAACCAAGATGATTAGGGGACTGGAGGCTAAAACATATGAAGAATGGTTGCAGGAGCTGGGGATGTCTAGTTTGATGAAGAGAAGGACCAGGGGAGACATGATAGCAGTCTTCCAATATCTCAGGGGCTGCCACAAAGAAGAGGGAGTCAAGCTATTCTCCAAGGCACCTGAGGGTAGAACAAGAAGCAATGGGTGGAAACTAATCAAGGAGAGAAGCAACTTAGAACTGAGGAGGAATTTCTGGACAGTGAGAACAATTAACCAGTGGAACTCCTTGCCTCCAGAAGTTGTGAATGCCCCAACACTGGAAGTCTTTAAGATGTTGGATAGCCATTTGTCTGAAATGGTATAGGGCTTCCTGCCTAGGCAGGGGGTTGGACTAGAAGACCTCCAAGGTCCCTTCCAACTCTGCTGTTGTATTGTATTGTATTGTATTGTATTGATCTCTGAGCTTGGTTGTTTTCTTGCAGGCGTTTCATGACCCAACTTGGTAGCCTCATCAGTGCTGGAAGGGAGTGGGTTTGCAGAGAGAGAAGGAGGAGGACTGTAGTGCGCTTGATGCTCTCTGACCTCGGTTGTTTTCTTCCAGGCATTTCATGACCCAACTAGGTAGCATCAATAGTGTTTGAGTTTATTGGTTTTTTATACCGCCCTACTCCCGAAGGACTCAGGGCGGTGTGCAGCCAGAATAAAAACTTGCTGTTGCCTACATTTCCAACAGTCGGGTGATAAATTCGGGTATCTAACAAAATGAAATTCAATGGCGAAAAGAGTAAGGTTCTACATTTAGGCAAGAAAAACGAAATGCACAAGTACAGTATAGGTGGTACCTTGCTCAATAGTAGCAACTGTGAGAGGGATCTTGGAATCCTAGTGGACAACCATTTAAATATGAGCCAGCAGTGTGCAGCAGCTGCCAAAAAAGCCAACACAGTTCTAGGCTGCATAAACAGAGGGAGAGAATCAAGATCACGTGAAGTGTTAATGCCACTGTATGGTGCCTTGGTAAGGCCACACTTGGAATACTGCATACAGTTTTGGTCGCCAGGATGTAGAAAAGACGTGGAGACTCTGGAAAGAGTGCAGAGAAGAGCAACCAAGATGATTAGGGGACTGGAGACTAAAACATATGAGGAACGGTTGCAGGAGCTGGGTATGTCTAGTTTGATGAAGAGAAGGACCAGGGGAGACATGATAGCAGTGTTCCGATATCTCAGAGGGTGCCACAAAGAAGAGGGAGTCAAACTATTCTCCAAGGCACCTGGGGGCAGGACAAGAAGCAATGGGTGGAAACTAATCAAGGAGAGAAGCAACTTAGAACTAAGGAGAAATTTCCTGACAGTTAGAACAATTAACCTCTGGAACAGTTTGCCTCCAGAAGTTGTGAATGCCCCAACCCTGGAAGTCTTTAAGAAGATGTTAGATAGCCATTTGTCTGAAATGGTATAAGGCTCCTGCCGACGCAGGGGTTTGGACTAGAAGACCTATAAGGTCCCTTCCAACTCTGCTATTGTATATTGTATATAATAAAAAATTGAATTTAAAAATCATGTTTTTATAGCCGAAGTGGCGGTTGGCACCCCCAGGCTGTTAGTCATGGGGGATTTCAACCTGCCATCGGTCGGTGAGACATCTGAGATGGCCCGGGAGTTCATGGCTTCCATGACGGCCATGGACCTGACCCAGTTATTTCACGACCCCACCCACATTGGAGGGCCCACTCTGGATTTAGCTTTTGTCTCTGGCCAGTGGTTGAGTGATCTTGGGTTAGGGGGAATAGTCATCAAACCCTTGCCATGGTCAGATCACTCCCTCCTTCGACTCGACTTTCCAACCGCTGCACCCCACCGTGAGGAGGCGGAACCGGAACCGGTGAGATGGTTCCGCCCCAGGCGCTTGATGGACCCTGAGAGGTTCCAGATGGAGCTTGGGCCGATACCTGAGACCCTGACCCACGACTCGACTGAAGTCCTGGTGGCTGCTTGGAATAATGCGGCCACAGGGGGCTTGGACAGTGTCGTGCCTTTGCGGCCTCTTACCCGGCGCCGAACTGTCTTGGCTCCTTGGTTCTCCGAGGAGCTGAGGGTGATGAAGCGTCGGAAGAGATGCCTAGAGAGCGATTGGTAGGGAAAAAAAAACTTTTTACGAAAAAACGAAACCAAAATGGGTTTTAGTGAGGCGAACAATGGGCCACTGAGAGCAGCGGATGGGCCTAAGGGATTTTGGGATCACTCCGTCTTCCATCTGACTTGAACCGACACCCAGCTGTACATATCCACCCCAAACCACCCCGACGATGCCGTCGAGGTGCTGTCCCGGTGTTTGGAGGCCGTACGGATCTGGATGGGTAGTAATAAACTCAAGCTCAACCCGTCCAAGACCGAGTGGCTGTGGTTTCCGGCACCCCGGTTCAGTCAGATAAGTCCAACTCTGGCCATTGGGGGCGAACAACTGGCCCCCGTGGAGAGGGCGCGCAACTTGGGCGTCCTCCTGGATTCCCGGCTGTCCATGGAGGACCATGTGGCGGCCGTGGCCAGGAGGGCGTTTTATCAGGTACGCCTGATACGCCAGTTGCGCCCCTTACTGGACCGGGGGGCCCTTCGCACAGTCACTCAAGCGCTTGTGACATCTCGGCTGGATTACTGTAACGCTCTCTACATGGGGCTCCCCTTGAGGTGCACTCGAAGGCTACAGTTAGTACAGAATGCGGCCGTATAAATTCGAAAAAATAAAAAAATAAAATAAAAGAACATTGGAAGGGGCCTTAGAGGTCTTCTAGTCCAGCCCCCTTGCTCAAGCAGGAGATACTGTACCGTTTCAGACAAGGGGCTCTCTCCAGTCCCTTTTTAAAAGCCTCCAATGATGGAGTCCCCACAATTTCTTCTTTTTTAAAAAAATATTTATTTATTATTATTTTTAAATATGGATGATGAGGGGACTGGAGGCTAAAACATATGAGGAACGGTTGCAGGAACTGGGTAGGTCTAGTCTAATGAAAAGAAGGACTAGGGGAGACTTGCTAGCAGTCTTCCAATATCTCAGAGGTTGCCCAAAGAAGAGGGAGTCAAGCTATTCTCCAAAGCACCTGAGGGCAGGACAAGAAGCAATGGGTGGAAACTAATCCAGGAGAGAAGCAACTTAGAACTGAGGAGGAATTTCCTGACAGTCAGAACAATGAATCAGTGGAACAGAAGTTGCCTCCAGAAGTTGTGAATGCTCCAACCCTGGAAGTCTTGAAGAAGATGTTGGATAGCCATTTGACTCAAATTAACAGTAAATTAATAAAAGGGTTTTTTTTGTCAGGACAATGAGTTTGCTTCAGGCTCTTGGGAAGCTTAGTTCAGTACAATGTGTGTGTATTTGTGTGTGTGTGTGTGTGTATGTACACATATATATGTGTCTGTTGTGTGTATATCTATGTGTGTGTGTCTGTGTGTTTCTCTAGTTGTGTTTGTGTCTGTTTGTATGTACTGTAGGTTGCCCACATTTATTGCACACGTGCAATGAAACCATCAGGCAGTGACATAGGATGGTTGCCTGGCAACCCAAGTGAGAGAATAACTTTTTGTGGTGCGACGAAATCTTGTGTGGGAAGACAACACAAAGGTGCTTCCGTATGCGTCGTTCACGCTTGTGTGAGGCGGTCTCCGTGAGGAGGATGTAGAGGTCCTTCAAATGACCTTGAGGTCTTTGGTCTCCTAGGACAACCAGCTATTCCCCCAGATCAAGGAAGGAGGCCCCGGAAAACGTCTAGTAGGTGACTTAATACACTACCTGTTGGCTTTACTCTTCGTTGCAGGACACAAATCTAACACTTTAACTATGCCAATCAACACACCATGTATTACAATACAATAGCAGAGTTGGAAGGGACCTTGGAGGTCTTCTACTCCAACCCCCTGCATAGGCAGGAAGCCCTATACCATTCCAAACAAATGGCTATCCAACATCTTCTTAAAGATTTCCAGTGTTGGGGCAGTCACAACTTCTAGAGGCAAGCAGTTCCACTGGTTAATTGTTCTAACTGTCAGAAAATTCCTCCTCAGTTCTAAGTTGCTTCTCCCCTGGATTAGTTTCCACCCATTGCTTCTTGTTCTACCCTCAGCTGCTTTGGAGAATAGCTTGACTCCCTCTTCTCTGTGGCAACCCCTGAGATATCGGAACACTGCTATCATGTCTCCCCTGGTCCTTCTTTTCATTAAACTAGACATACCCAGTTCCTGCAACTGTTCTTGATATGTTAGGGTGTCCTCCTCCTCCTCCTCCTCCTCCTCCTCCTCCTCCTCCTCCTCCTCCTCTTTCTTCTTCTTCTTTCTTCCTCCTTCCTCCTTCTTCCTTCTTAATTCTTCTTCTACTTCTTCCTTCTTCTTCTCCTTCCTCCTTCTTCTTCCCTCTTTCTTCTTCTTCTTCTTCCTCCTCCTCCTCTTTCTTCTTCTTCTTTCTTCCTCCTTCCTCCTTCTTCCTTAATTCTTCTACTTCTTCCTTCTTCTTCTACTTCTTCCTTCTTCTTCTTTCTTCTTCTTCTTCTTCCTTCTTCTTCTTCTTCTTCTTCTTCTTCTTCTTCTTCTTCTTCTTCTTCTTCTTCTTCTTCTTCTTCTTCCTCCTCCTCCTCCTCTTCCTCCTCCTCCTCCTCTTCATCATCAACATCATCATCATCATCACAATAGCTGTTGCATGTCCACGGCAGGATGAAGGCCCCTTCTGCATGTTTCCCACCCAAGTGGTCTGCAGCTTTCTTGGGCCAATTGGTGCCCGTGATACAGATAGTCCTCGACATACGATCGCAAATTTGGAGCCCAACATTTCAGTTGTTAAGCGAGACGTAGGTCAAGTGAGTTCTGCCCCATTCTGCAATCTTTCTCTAAGTGGCCTCAACGACCCTCTAAAAGGATGCAAAGGACCAGCTGTCTGCAAGGAATATAAATCCTTCCCTTCCCCACCATCCAGTCAGAGCTGAAGAAGCTTCTTGGATGAGAAGAGAAACATCTTCAAAGTAAAACCTGGCACAGCCCATGCCCTGAGGATGCAGATAAACCTCCAAGTGGCCTCAAGGACCCTCTAAAAGGATGCAAAGGACCAGCTTTGTCTGCAAGGAGCATCAACCCTTCCGTTCCCCACCATCCAGTCAGAGCTGAAGAAGCTTCTTAAATGAGAAGAGAAACGTCTTCAAAAGAAAAGAAAAAACCAAGGAAGTCCAGTTGCTTTATGAACAACAACAACAACAACAACAACAACAACAAAAAAGCATTTTGGGGACAACCATGACTTGGATGACGGACAATTGCCATAGACCAATGTGGCGAATGACAGTGAATTTCGTCCCGCTACAGCTAAATAAAACTTCAAAAGGAAAAATATGCCATGGCCCCATCTCCCGTGTAGACTTCTAGAAAAAAAAAAGTGTGATGAGAAAGATGCCAGTTGTGCAAAACACCCACGGTTTACGGCATCCAGGTTTGGTCGCCCCTTTACAAAAATAAAAGATGTTGAGATTTTGGAAACAGGGCAGAGAAGAGCGACTAGTCCAGGGGTCTGCAAAGTTGGCTCTTTTAAGACTGGTGGACTTCAACTGCCAGAATTCCCCAGCCAGCATAGCTGGCTGGGGAATTCTGGGAGTTGAAGTCCACCAGTCTTAAAAGAGCCAACTTTGCAGACCCCTGGACTAGGAGGATCAAAGGCCTGGAGATGAAGAACGGCTGCAGGACTTGGGTTTGGCTAGCCTAGAGAAAAGAAGGACTAGAGGGGACATGGTAGCAGTATTTCAATATTTGGGGGGCTGCCCCAAAGAAGAGGGAGTCAAGCTTTTCTCCAAAGCACCTGAAGGCAGGACATGAAGCAATGAATGGAAACTAATCATGGAGAGAAGCAACCTGGAATTAAGGAGAAACTTCCTAACAGTGAGAACAATTAACCAGGGGAACAGCTTGCCACCAGACGTTGTGGGTGCCCCATTATTGGAGGCTTTTAAGACGAGACTGGGCAGCCAGTTGTCTGAAGTGGTACGGGGACTCCTGCTTGAGGAGGGGGTTGGACTAGAAGACCTCCAAGGTCCCTTCTGTCTCTATTCTGATTGAAATGGCACAGGGTCTCCTGCTTGAGGAGGGGGTTGGACTAGAAGACCTCCAAGGTCCCTTCTGTCTCTATTCTGATTGAAATGGCACAGGGTCTCCTGCTTGAGGAGGGGGTTGGACTAGAAGACCTCCAAGATCCCTTCCAGCTCTATTCTGATTGAAATGGCACAGGGTCTCCTGCTTGAGGAGGGGGTTGGACTAGAAGACCTCCAAGGTCCCTTCCAGCTCTATTCTGATTGAAATGGCACAGGGTCTCCTGCTTGAGGAGGGGGTTGGACTAGAAGACCTCTAAGGTCCCTTCCAGCTCTATTCTGATTGAAATGGCACAGGGTCTCCTGCTTGAGCAGGGGGCTGGACTGGAAGACCTCCAAGGTCCCTTCCAGCTCTATTCTGATTGAAATGGCATAGGGTCTCCTGCTTGAGGAGGGGGTTGGACTAGAAGACCTCCAAGGTCCCTTCCAGCTCTATTCTGATTGAAATGGCACAGGGTCTCCTGCTTGAGCAGGGGGTTGGACTGGAAGACCTCCAAGGTCCCTTCCAGCTCTATTCTGATTGAAATGGCATAGGGTCTCCTGCTTGAGGAGGGGGTTGGACTAGAAGACCTCCAAGGTCCCTTCCAGCTCTATTCTGATTGAAATGGCACAGGGTCTCCTGCTTGAGGAGGGGGTTGGACTAGAAGACCTCCAAGGTCCCTTCCGTCTCTATTCTGATTGAAATGGCACAGGGTCTCCTGCTTGAGGAGGGGGTTGGACTAGATGACCTCCAAGGTCCCTTCCAGCTCTATTCTGATTGAAATGGCACAGGGTCTCCTGCTTGAGCAGGGGGCTGGACTGGAAGACCTCCAAGGTCCCTTCCAGCT
Organism: Rhabdophis nuchalis; assembly: GCA_039707465.1. Classification (NCBI taxonomy): domain Eukaryota; kingdom Metazoa; phylum Chordata; class Lepidosauria; order Squamata; family Natricidae; genus Rhabdophis; species Rhabdophis nuchalis. Next base: position 220,745,041 of record CM077645.1, on the reverse strand, counting down.
CTATTCTGATTGAAATTGCACAGGGTCTCCTGCTTGAGCAGGGGGTTGGACTAGAAGACCTCCAAGGTCCCTTCCAGCTCTATTCTGATGGAAATGGCACAGGGTCTCCTGCTTGAGGAGGGGGTTGGACTAGATGACCTCCAAGGTCCCTTCCAGCTCTATTCTGATTGAAATGGCACAGGGTCTCCTGCTTGAGCAGGGGGCTGGACTGGAAGACCTCCAAGGTCCCTTCCAGCTCTATTCTGATTGAAATTGCACAGGGTCTCCTGCTTGAGCAGGGGGTTGGACTAGAAGACCTCCAAGGTCCCTTCCAGCTCTATTCTGATTGAAATTGCACAGGGTCTCCTGCTTGAGGAGGGGGTTGGACTAGAAGACCTCCAAGGTCCCTTCCAGCTCTATTCTGATGGAAATGGCACAGGGTCTCCTGCTTGAGGAGGGGGTTGGACTAGAAGACCTCCAAGGTCCCTTCTATCTCTATTCTGATTGAAAACTGATTGAAAGTACATAACCCAAAAGGAAAACAAATGAACAATAGACACTGTCATTATTTTATCTTTTGTTATTTTTCCCCCCCTTTGGATTTTTTATTTTCATTTTTTGAACAAAGTCAGTTTTTAAAAAATTGCAGGGTTACTTTCGCCCTAATCATTTTAGCCCTAATTTCCACTTCAAGGAAAGCAGAATATTGATTAAAAAAAATATATAGCAGGATTCCTGTTTGCTGTCAGAGCGACATTCTTAGAAGTCTTGAGTGTATTTATTTATTATTCCACCCTGACAGATTTTCAGTCAATTTTGGAAGGGGGGGGGGGAACCCCTGAAGTCTTTTCCTATTAAATACTGTTATGTTCACAACTCGCCATCGTATTCACAACTTTTGCGCAGCTTTCTCCCACATCTGCTGTTTTTAAGGCAACCACCCCTAAGAAACATTTTTGGGTCAGCCGCTTCCCATAATGTATGTACTTAAATCAGCAAGCCATGACATCGGGCCTTCTCCAAATATCCAGCACTCCGTGCAAACCATGGGGACCAGGGGCAATGGGCCCTAGCTGTCTCCCTACAGACTGTGCCGTGGTAGTCGGAACACCTCGCAGGGTGGTTGTTATTTTTGGAAGAAATGGGAGGAGAAAGGGGCATGATGTGTGTTGTCTGCCTTGGGCTTTTTTTTATAATAATAATGGTGGGATATAAATAGATGATGGATGGGTGGATGGATGGATGGATGCATGCATGCATGCAGGCAGGCAGGCAGGCAGGCAGGCAGGCAGACATTAATAGATAGAAAGATGCAGAGAGAGAGAGAGAGAGAGAGAGAGAGAGAGAGAGAGAGAGAGAGAGAGAGAGAGAGAGAGATTAATAGATAGATGCAGAGAGAGAGAGAGAGATGGATAGATAGATATAGATTAATAGATAGATAGATAGATGCAGAGATAGAGAGAGAGAGAGAGAGATTAATAGATAGATGCAGAGGGAGAGGGAGATAGATGCAGAGATAGATAGATAGATGATAGATAGATAGATAGATAGATAGATAGATAGATAGATAGATAGATAGATAGATAGATAGATAGATAGATAGATAGATAGATAGAGATTAATTGATAGATAGATGCAGAGATAGATAGATAGATAGATAGATAGATAGATAGATAGATAGATAGATAGATAGATAGATAGATAGATAGATAGATAGATAGATAGATAGATAGATAGATAGATAGATTGAATGAAAGATGGATGGATGGATGGATGGATGGATGGATGGATGGATGGATGGATGGATGGATGGATAGATACATACGTACATAGATATACAGGGATGGATGGATGGATGGATGGATGGATGGATGGACGGACAGATAGATAGATATAGATAGATATAGATTAATAGATATAACGAATGAATGAATGAATGATAGATAGATAGATGATAGATAGATAGATAGATAGATAGAATGAGATAGATAGATGATAGGTAGATAGATTGATGTTAGAGAGAGCGAGAGAGCGAAAGAGAGAGAGATGATGGATGTATGGATGTTAGAAGATAGGCAGCCAGGCACGCAAGCAGACAGACAGACAGATAGATGAGAGAGAGAGAATATGAGAGAGAGAGAGAGAGAGATTTCCAGGATATTTCTGGAAAAGGCATGGGGAGATGGAGTGGGGCAATTGAGCAAATATCCTTTGCATTCAGACACCTTTTTCATATTAGATTAATTAGAATGTGTTTTATTTATCCCAGCCACCCCTCTCCTCTCCTCCTGTAACTCTTATTTTGAAAGTTTTACGAGAGCGGTGAGAAAACCCCGCTAGATCGAGATAATTATATTGCGTTACCATCCAGGTGGCGGGTAACTGATTGCGCTAAATTTAGCAAAGAAAACTTTGCTGTTCTGAGCAAATTGTTTCAAAAATAGCAGCATGGGGGATGCCAGTTTTAACCTGGAAGGACAAATTGCCAGAGCATTTTTCCATCTGCACCATCACTCAGGGCCTGGTCATCTCTCAGATGGATTACTACCCGGTGCTCGACATGGGGCTGCCCTTGAAACTTATTCAGAAGTTAGGAATGGCAGAATCTGAGGTCAGAGTAACCGTAACAGAGTCGGAAGGGACATTGGAGGTCAACTAGTCCAACCCCCTGCTCTCCCAGGAGACCGATACTATTTCTGAACAAATGGCTGTCCGGTCTCTCCTTGAAAACCTCCTTGTGGCAAGCAGTTCCACTGGTTAATTGTTCTCACTGTTGGAAATTTTCTCCTTCGTTCTAGGTTGCTTCTCACCTTGTTTAGTTTCTCAGCTAGAGTGAAAGACATTACTTGGTCAGAGTAAAAGGAGAGTCTGTTTGTTCCGTGCAAAACATCACAATACTTCTTCCCACGCTGAATAGATTGTTCTGAAGGTCAGAGTGACCTCCCAGATACCTGAGGGTTCTTGGTCAGGATGGGGGAGAAATCCTTCCAACCTGCATGAGGCTCTCAAAGACACTTTCCAAATGCCAAATGTTTTTTTTAAAGATAAATTGATATGATGTCCTTCCCAGCCTTGTTTATTTTGGAATAGAGTAGAGTAGGATAGGATAGGATAGGATAGGATAGGATAGGATAGGATAAAAATAGAATAGTATAGAATAGAATAGAATAGAATAGAATAGAATAGAATAGAATAGAATAGAATAGGGTAGGGTAGGGTAGAATGGAATGTAGAGTAGAGTAGAATAGAATAGAATGTAGAGTAGAGTAGAGTAGAAAAGAATAGAATAGAATAGAATAGAGTGAAGAAGGAAGGAGAATAGAATAGAATAGAATAGAATAGAATAGAATTCTGTATTGGCCAAGGGTGATTGGGCACACAAGGAATTTGTCTTTGGTGCAGAGGCCCTCAGTGTACATATCATATCATTTAATGATAGTCACAGGGTACAAATAAGCAACCAGGAAACAATCAATATTGATATTGATATAGGGGACTGGAGACTAAAACATATGAAGAACGGTTGCAGGAGCTGGGTATGTCTAGTTTGGACATACGAGAAGGACCAGGGGAGACATGCTAGCAGTGTTCCGATATCTCAGAGGGTGCCACAAAGAAGAGGGAGTCAAACTATTCTCCAAGGCACCTGGGGGCAGGACAAGAAGCAATGGGTGGAAACTAATCAAGGAGAGAAGCAACTTAGAACTGAGGAGAAATTTCCTGACAGTTAGAACAATTGACCTCTGGAACAGCTTGCCTCCAGAAGTTGTGAATGCCCCAACCCTGGAAGTCTTTAAGAAGATGTTAGATAGCCATTTGTCTGAAGTGGTATAAAGGGTTGGACTAGAAGACCGACAAGGTCCCTTCCAACTCTGCTATTGTATTGTATTGTATTAATATAAATCGTAAGGATACAAGCAACAAAGTTACAGTCCTGCAGTCATACGTGAGAGGAGACAGGTGATAGGATGGGTGATACGATCGATGAGAAGACTAATAGTAATAATAATGCAGCCTTAGTGAATGGTTTGAGAGTGTTGAGGGAATTATTTGTTTAGCAGAGTGATGGCATTCGGGGGGAAAACTGTCCTTGTGTCTAGTTGTCTTGGTGTGCAATGCTCTCTAGCATCCTTTTGAGGGTAGGAGTTGAAACAATTTATGTCCAGGATGCGAGGGGTCTGTAGGTATTTCCACAGCCTGTTTTTGACTCCTGCAGTGTGCAGGTCCTCAATGGAAGGCAGGTTGGCAGTAATTGTTTTTTTCTGCAGTTCTAATTTTAATCTTGGTTTTGGAGATGCCTCAACTTTGAAAGGCAAGGCCCTTTATTTATTGATTTATTTCAACCACCTTTCTTATTTTTTACAAGTAACTCAAGGCAGTGAACATGTTCAGAATCAGAAGGGAGCTGAATGGGACCTTAGAGATCTTCTAGTCTAACCCACCCACCCCCACCCCCCGCTCAAGCAGACGATCCCATAGCATTTCAGACAAATAGCTATCCAGTCTCTTCTTAAAAACCTCCAGTGATGAAGCACACACAACTTCTGGTGGCAAACTGTTCCACTGGTGAATTGTCCTCACTGTTAGATAGTATCTCCTTAATTCCAGGTTGCTTCTCTCCTGGATTCGTTTCCACCCATTGCTTCTTGTCCTGCCTTCTGGTGCTTTGGAGAATAATTTGACTCCCTCCTCTTTGTGGCAGCCCCTCAAATACTGAAACATTCTGACTATTTTACTTATGGAAAATTTCCAGCGTCTCTTTGCAACTTGGACTCCCTCTGGATATTAAGGAAGAATTTTTTTTTTTTTGGGATTTGTGATCTCTTCTCTGGAGTATCTTCGTTATTATACTTATTGATTTGGAAAACTGTCTCTCTCTTGGTTCCTGAATTTCACAACTTTACAACTCTGAACTGAACTTTTGGCTCCTGGTTTGCCTTAACAGCCCCACCCCAAAAAACGCCATTTTAGTGGCACTGACTTTAACAATTAATCATGGCACAAGAAACAGCACTGGCAAGCTTAGAACAAAGGATGGCTTCTCTTGAAACTGTTATACAAACTTTGGTACAAGAGATTAAAGCCCAGAGGGCAGAAAATATCAACTTCAAGAAGGAGCTATTGGATACACGGAAGCAGGTGCTGGAAAATACACAGAAGAATGAAGAACTGGAAGGGGGGCTGGTGGGGGCTAAGGGAGAGATTAAAAATGTTACTAATGAGGTTGTGGAAATAAATGGGCATGTGTCTAGGATAGATATGGAAAGAATGACATATTTTTTGAGATTTCAGAATGTTCTTGAGGAATCTGGTGAATGCCTCCCTGATCTTATGAGCACAATTTTAGCAGACTATTTACAAAAACCTAAAGATGAGATCAGGGGGGACATTGACCTAGCCTACAGAATTAACTCAGCATATGCCAGGATAAATGAAGTGCCTAGAGAGATACATGTGAAATTTGTTAGAAGGTCAACCAGAGAGGAAATCCTGAAAGTGCAGAGAGGGAGTCCGTTAATTTACCAACAAAAAACGGTTGCCATCTTGAAGCAGATCCCTAGAAAGATTAGAGATGCAAGAAGGAAATTTTCCCTCTTGTCTAAAACATTGTTTGATCATGGGATTTGGTTCAAGTGGGTGACACCTGAAGGGATGCTGGTGTTCTGGGAAGGAGGAAGAGTGAGGATTAAAACAGTTGCTGAGGCGGAAGCCTTTCTTAAAAAACATTCCTCTATCCTGGGGGAGGACTTAGGGGGGACGGAGGGGGCCACGGCCCCGCCCACTGGGGGCCTGGGAGGAGAAAAAGAAGATACAATTGCCAAGAGACTTAGATCAAAAAAAATAAATAACTTTGCCTTGATTTTTTCTGATTAATTTTGCATAATATTTGTATTTGGATTTTTTGTAAATGTCTGACAGTATAGAACTGAGAACTTAGGTATATGTACTTGCTTTCAATTTGTAGTGTTAAGATAATAATTTTTTCTTTTATTGTTATTGATGTATTTTGAAGCCCCGGAAGGGCCGACGACTTTGACGTGAATACTCTCAAAATTTCTTTGTATCCCTTACCCTACCCTGTAGAAAAAATTGTAAAACCAATAAAACTTTTTCAATATAAAAAAAAAAAAAAATACTGAAACATTGATATCATGTCCCACCCTAGTCCTTCTCTTCTCTAGACTAGTCAAACCCAAATCCTGCAACCGTTCTTCAGATGTTTTAGTCTGCCAGAACTTTAATCCTCTTCGTTGGTCTTCTTTAAACCTTTTCCCAATTTATTTGTTTTGCCTATTTCTCCATCGACACCAAATTGGGTCGGATCCTGTTGAGTTTTCAAAAGATTCTCCGGCTGATAGACAAACAGAGAGACCGTGTCATCCTTGTATAATTTTCATGCTACGTTTTGCTGGATTGCAAAATTTTTTTTTTTTAAAAAAATAGGTATTTATTATTATTATATTTTATTTTTCGAATTTATACCCCGCCCTTCTCCTTGTTAGGACTCAGGGCAGTGCACAGGCATTATTAAAAGACCATTACAAAACAATATATACTATTAAAAACATATTAACTTAACTTAAAACCCGTGCTAAAAACCCTTTAAGACCTGAAAAATTTATAAATATAGTCAGAAACGGGGGGCTACGCTAGGCTGGTTTGTTGGAATAAGTACGTCTTAAGGCGTTGGCGGAAGAGGCGGAGGTCCAAGGTAGTGCGAAGGTCGAGGGGGTAGGTCGTTACAGAGTGCCGGACCCGCCACAGAGAAGGCCCTTCCCCTGAGTGTCGCCAACCGGCATTGCCCGGCTGACGGCACCCTGAGAAGGCCCTCTCTGTGGGAGCGGATCGGATGAAGGGATGTATGGGGCAGAAGGCGGTCTCGTATCAAGAGAAGGGAAGCACAGCGAATATTATTTGGCGCTTTTCCCAACCTCCTACCAGCGGTGGCCATAAGAGGAGTCTCTCTTTTGTTCTGCGTAAGGATGGAACAGGCTGCACCTGCGTGTATGTTTCATTCATCCATTCATCCCGTTTTTATAGCTGCTTGTTGAAATCCACGGTTCTGGGCAGCTTACAACAATTAAGAACAAGACAAAGAACAGGAGATAAGGGAGGGGAGGAATGTATAAAAAGCGTGTTTGCTGACTCCTTTATTCTACTTCCTTTTTCTCCTTCCCCATCGTGTAACCCAGAGTAGAGCTCTTGTTAAGGGACTGTATCAAATTCCTCCCGAAATTAGAACAACTACGGACCTCCGCTCCTTCCGTCAAAAACTAAAAACTCACTTCTTCTGCCTGGCCAGCTTGAGTTAATTGACCCATTTACCTCTAGCTGAATATTTCAAACTGTTTTATTAGGGATTTTACATGGGGCTTCCCTTGAGGTGCACTCGAAAGCTACAGTTAGTGCAGAATGCAGCCGCGCGGGTGATTCCGGGAGCCTCTAGATGCTCCCACATAACACCGATCCTGCGTGAGCTGCACTGGCTTCCTGTGGTCTTTCGGGTGCGCTTCAAGGTCTTGACGACCATCTTTAAAGCGCTCCATGGCTCGGGGCCTAGTTACATGCGAGACCGCCTCCTGCCCCATACATCCCTTAGACCGATACGCTCCCACAGAGAGGGCCTTCTCAGGGTGTCGTCGGCCGGGCAATGCCGACTGGCGACACCCAGGGGAAGGACCTTCTCTGTGGCGGGCCCTGCTCTGTGGAACGACCTACCCCCTGAACTCCGTACCATCACCGACCTCCGCCTCTTCCGCCAGTGTCTAAAAACACACCTGTTTCATCAAGCCGGCCTAACATAAGCTCTGCTGTGACTAGTATTAGATAGTTTTAAAATGGG
>CM077645.1:220707219-220734719 GCA_039707465.1 Rhabdophis nuchalis | reverse complement strand
TGAGTCGACCCTTAACTGTTCCCTTATCCTGGCAGCTCTGCACAGGCGCACATCGGGACTAGGCTCCAGCTGTTCTTCTGGCCCACTGATCTCCAACACTGAAGGCAGCTGATAACAGTCGGACAGTCCTGGCCCCGTCTCTGCCTCCGACACAGAGCCCTCCTCAGAGCCTTAATCTGGCAACTCTGCAAATGCGCACACTGGGAACAGGCTCCAGCTGTTCTTCTGCCCCACTGGTGTCTGACTCCGAAGGCAGCTGATAACTGGCATACGGCCCTGGCGCCCTCTCTGCCTCTGACACAGAGCCCTCCTCAGAGCCTCCTCCAGACTCCAGGACTGGTCCAGGTTCCTCCCCAACCCTCCTCACTGTCCGAATCTGCTGCCAGCTCCGTTGGTGGGCCACAACAGACAGGAGCATAATGTCCTTACTTTGAAGCACTGAAAGAGTGCAGGGCAACATCGGAAAGGAGAGAGGATGAAGAGGGAAAGGAAGAAAGGGCAAAGGAGAAGAAGTAAGGGAGGGGAAGGGAGGGGAGGAGGAAGGAGGAGGAGGGAAAGGAAGAAAGCATAAAACAGGAAGTAAGGGAGAGAGAGTAAGAATAGGAGAGAGTGGGAGGAGAAGAGAGGAGGAGCGGGGGAAAGAAAGGGGAAGAAGGAAGGAGGGAGGAGGAGGAGGGAAAGGAAGAAAGGATAAAGCAGAGGAAGTAAGGGAGGGGAAGTAAGAGTAGGAGAGAGGGTAAGGAGGAGGACAATTTCCAGTGTCTTTTCCCCCACTTGGAGCTGAACCCAGAAGGACATCTCTTCCAACTCTTTCTTTCTTTCTTTCTTTCTTTCTTTCTTTCTTTCTTTCTTTCTTTCTTTCTTTCTTCTTTCTTTCTTCTTTCTTTCTTTCTTTCTTTCTTTCTCTCTCTCTCTCTCTCTCTTTCTCGCTCTCTCCCCTCTCTCTTCCTTCCTTCCTTTCTTTCTTTCATATGATCCTGTCCACCATTAAACCATCTCTCCAAGCAGCCTCCATGTTTCCAGTGTCTTTTCCCCCACTTGGAGCTGAACCCAGAAGGACATTTCTTCCAACTCTTTCTTTCTTTCTTTCTTTCTTTCTTTCTTTCTTTCTTTCTTTCTTTCTTTCTTTCTTTCTTTCTTTCATTCTCTCTCTCTCTCTCTCTCTCTCTCTCTCTCTCTCTCTCTCTCTCTCTCCTCTCCTCTCTCTTCCTTCCTTCCTTTCTTTCTTTCATATGATCCTGTCCACCATTAAACCATCTTTCCAAGCAGCCTCCATGTTTCCAATGTCTTTTCCCCCACTTGGAGCTGAACCCAAAATGACATCTCTTCCAACTCTTTCTTTCTTTCTTTCTTTCTTTCTTTCTTTCTTTCTTTCTTTCTTTCTTTCTTTCTTTCTTTCTTTCTTTCATTCTCTCTCTCTCTCTCTCTCTCTCTCTCTCTCTCTCTCTCTCTCTCCTCTCCTCTCTCTTCCTTCCTTCCTTCCTTTCTTTCTATGATCCTGTCCACCTTTAAACCATCTTTCCAAGCAGCCTCCATGTTTCCAGTGTCTTTTTCCCTACTTGGAGCTGAACTCAGAAGGACATTTCTTCCATCTTTCTTTCTTTCTTTCTTTCTTCCTTTTTTTCTTTCTTTCTTTCTTTCTTCCTTTCTTTCTTTCTTTCTTTCTCTCTCTCTCTCTCTTTCTCGCTCTCTCCCCTCTCTCTTCCTTCCTTCCTTTCTTTCTTTCATATGATCCTGTCCACCATTGAACCATCTTTCCAAGCAGCCTCCATGTTTCCAATGTCTTTTCCCCCACTTGGAGCTGAACCCAGAAGGACATCTCTTCCAACTCTTTCTTTCTTTCTTTCTTTCTTTCTTTCTTTCTTTCTTTCTTTCTTTCTTTCTTTCTTTCTTTCTTTCTTTCTTTCTTTCTTCTTTCTTTCTTTCTTTCTTTCTTTCTTTCTCTCTCTCTCTCTCTCTCTTTCTCGCTCTCTCCCCTCTCTCTTCCTTCCTTCCTTTCTTTCTTTCATATGATCCTGTCCACCATTAAACCATCTTTCCAAGCAGCCTCCATGTTTCCAATGTCTTTCCCCCCACTTGGAGCTGAACCCAGAAGGACATCTCTTCCAACTCTTTCTTTCTTTCTTTCTTTCTTTCTTTCTTTCTTTCTTTCTTTCTTTCTTTCTTTCTTTCTTTCTTTCTTTCTTTCTTTCTTTCTTTCATATGATCCTGTCCACCATTGAACCCTCTTTCCAAGCAGCCTCCATCTTTCCACTGTCTTCTCCCCCACTTGGAACTGAACCCAGAAGGACATGTCTTCCAACTTTCTTTCTTTCTTTCTTTCTTTCTTTCTTTCTTTCTTTCTTTCTTTCTTTCTTTCTTTCTATCTATCTTTCTCTCTCTCTCTCTCTTTCTTTCTTTCTTTCTTTCTTTCTTTCTATCTATCTTTCTCTCTCTCTCTTTCTTTCTTTCTTTCTTTCTTTCTTTCTTTCTTTCATATGATCCTGTCCACCATTGAACCCTCTTTCCAACCAGCCTCCATCTTTCCACTGTCTTCTCCCCCACTTGGAACTGAACCCAGAAGGACATGTCTTCCAACTTTCTTTCTTTCTTTCTTTCTTTCTTTCTTTCTTTCTTTCTTTCTTTCTTTCTTTCTTTCTTTCTTTCTTTCTTTCTTTCTCTCTATCTTTCTTTCTTTCTCTCTCTCTCTCTCTCTCTCTTTCTTTCTTTCTTTCTTTCTTTCTTTCTTTCTTTCATTCTCTCTCTCTCTCTCCCCTCTCTCTTCCTTCATTCCTTTCTTTCATATGATCCTGTCCACCATTGAACCATCTTTCCAAGCAGCCTCCATGTTTCCAGTGTCTTTTCCCCCACTTGGAGCTGAACCCAGAAGGACATGTCTTCCAACAGCAAATGATACGATATGCAGGAAAGCACCAATGAGGGTCACCCCATCGTAACACTCCCGATCCTCCGTCTCCCTTCTTTCTGCCGTCTGCTCGGTGAGCCCACCTGCCTTCCGAGCCACCCCCAGCCCTTTACTAAGCCCTGTCAAACGCTGACAGCCTCACGTACCACCACCTGCTTGCAAAGGGGAGCGGGGCGCTGGTGAAGTGTCTTAGGATTTCTGCACACCGGTGAGGTTCCCTTTGTAATTGGAGCTGACGGGCGTCTTTTGTGCGAATGGTGCGTGGCTCCTTTTCTTCTACTCCTCCCCCCTCCCCAGAGCTCGTCTGAGAGTGACAGAATTCATTATGTTGGGGGGGGAAACAAGGCAAAGCAGCCTTCAAGAGAGCCGTTCATCAAGGACGGAAGACGGGTGTGCAGAGAGATAGTAAGCCGAGAATGGAGAGAGACACAAAAAAAGAAACCATGTACCTCCTCCATCGCCATTACCTACCACCTTCTTGTACGATTTATACAATAGCAGCGTTGGAAGGGACCTTGGAGGTCATCTAGTCCAACCCCCTGCCTAGGCAGGAAGCCCTATACCGTTTCAGACAAATGGCTATCCAGCATCTTCTTAAAGACTTCCAGTGTTGGGGCATTCACAACTTCTGGAGGCAAGTTGTTCCACGGGTTAATTGTTCTGACTGTCAGGAAATTTCTCCTCAGTTCTAAGTTGCTTCTCTCCATGATTAGTTTCCACCCATTGTTTCTTGTTCTGCCCTCAGGTGCTTTGGAGAATAGTTTGACTCCCTCTTCTTTGTGGCAGTCCCTGAGTTATTGGAAGGAAGGAAGGAAAATGGGAAGGAAGGAAGGAAGGAAAGAAGGAAGGATCTCTCCTTCATTAGTTTCCACCCGTTGCTTCTTGTTCTGCCCTCAGGTGCTTTGGAGAATAGCTTGACTCCCTCTTCTTTCTGGCAACCCCTGAGATATCGGAAGACTGCTATCATGTCTCCCCTGGTCCTTCTTTTCATTAAACTAGACCTACCCAGTTCCTGCAACCGTTCTTCATATGTCTTAACCTCCAGGCCCTTCATCGTTTTAGTTGCCCTTCTTTGCACTCAGTAGAAAGCCGGAAGATGACACAAGAGAGAAATATTTGACTCATCCCACCATTGCAAGAAAAAACAAACAAACTTTGTTGTAGTAAGGCTTTGTCAGTTCTAGTCCACCTTTATCCCGACATAGAAACTAACATGGATGGTGTACCTCATGTTGTTTGGTCAACAACAAAACAAAATACATGAATATCACACCTCCCTCCCTCCCTTCACTCCCTCCTTAGTTCACTCCCTCCTTCCTCCCTCTCACCCTCCCTCCTTCCTTTCTGCTCTCCATCTCCTTCCTCCCTTCTTTTCTCCCTTCACTCACGGCCTGCTTCCCTCCCTCCCTTCTCTCCTTCCTTACTTTCCTGCCTCCTTCTTTCCTCTCTCCTTCCCTTCCTCTCTCCTATCCATCTCCTTCCTCCCTTTTTTCCTTCCTTCACTCCCTCCCTGCTCTCCACCCTTCCCATCCTCTCTCCTTCCTTCCTTCCTCTCTCTCTCTTCCTCCCTCCCTCTCTTATCTATCCCCCATCCAGCCATCCCACTCTCCTATCCATCCCCTTCTTCCCTCCCTCCCTCCCTTCCTCCCACTCCTACCTATCTCCTTCCTCCTTTTTTCCCTTCCTTCACTCACTCCCTGCTTTCCACCCTCCCTCCCTCCTCCCTTCCTTCCCCTCTCTCTCTCTCTTTCTCCTTCCCTCTCCTATCCCCCCCCCATCCAGCCATCCCACTCTCCTATCCATCCCCTTCTTCCCTTCCTCCCTTCCCTCTCTCCCTCCCTTCCTCCCACTCCTATCTATCGCCTCCCTCCCTCCATCCTGTTTACTTCCTCTCTCTTATCCATCTCCTTCCTCCCTCCCTTCTTTTCTCCCTTCACTTGCTCCCTGCTTTCCTCCCTCCCTTCCTTCCCTCCTTCCTTCCTTCCCTGCTTATTTCCTTCCTTTCTCCCTTCCTCCCTCTCTCCTATCCATCCCCTTCCCTCCCTCCCTCCTTCCTTCCTCTCTCTTTAATCTTTTTTTTTTAAACTTTTGCATTATGTGTTTCTTATGTTGTACGCCGCCCTGAGTCCTTTGGGAGAAGGGCGGCATGTAAATCCAATCAATCCAATCGATCAATCAATCAATCTCTCTCTCTCTCCCTCCCCTGAAATGTCTCCCTGCCCACCTTTTACTGCCCAGGCACAAGTTCTCACTTGTCAGAGAGATTCCCAACTTCAAAGGTTACGGATGCTTGGCTCCTGTTTAATTCTCTCTCTGTCAGGGATGTGGTTTCTCTCTCCCCCACTCAAACCCCCCTCCATCTCTCCCCCCCCCCTCTCTCTCTCGTTTTGCTCTTCAAAGGTTGCTTCTGATCATCATTTATTGGGTATAACAACAACAACAACAACAACAACAACAACAACAACAACAACAATAATAATAATAATAATAATAATAATAATAATAATAATAATAATAATAATATTTAATTTATAGACCGCTTCCTCTCCCCAAAGGGACTCGGAGCGGTGCACAGGGAAATTAAAAAATACAGACATAAAAATACATATAGATAGATAAAATAGAAAATTAAACAATTTATCCCTGCGCTAAAAACCCACAATACTAAAAAGCTAAACCCCTTAAAAACCCAATTAATAAACGGAAGACTAACGTAGGCCAGCCAAGCAGAAAAAGTGTGTTTTAAGTTTTTGACAGAAGGAGCGAAGGTCCGTAGTTGTTCTGATTTCGGGGGAAAGGTCGTTCCAGAGGGCTGGGCCCACCACAGAGAAGGCCCTTCCCCTGGGCGTCGCCCGCTGACATAGCCTAGTGGACGGCACCCGGAGAAGTCCCTCTCTGTGGAAGCGAATCGGCCGCAGGGATGTATGGGGCAGAATCCGATCCCGCAGATAGCTAGGTCCCGAGCCATGGAGCGCTTTAAAGATGATAACCAACACCTTGAAGCGCACCCGAAAGACGACAGGCAGCCAATGCAGCTCACGCAAGAGCGGTGTTACGTGGGCAAACCTCGAGGTTCCCATAATTGCTCGCGCGGCTGCATTCTGGACAAGCTGAAGTCGTCGGGTACAAGATGCCTTCGTGAAGATGCTACAAACAAGGTGTCCGTCAGGGTAATAAATAGTCCCTCAACCCGCCCGGCCCTATGGCTGTGCGTATTTGCCCAGGGCTTGGGGTTTCTGACCGTAGTCTCACGCGTGGCCCGTGAATGTGGGTTGGTTGGGGCGGGAGGGAGGGAGGAGGGTAGGAAGGCAAGAGAGCGTCCCTAGTTGGACAGGAGATGGAGAGATTGATCTGCCTTGCTGTTCATTTGGACGGCCCCTTCCTCCTCCTCCTCCTCCTCCTCCTCCTTGGAGTTCCCCAGGGAAATCCTTTCTTTCTTTCGAATCCAAGATTTTCCAAGGAAGGTCAATATTCACAATCATCTTCTCTCTTTTTTTTTTCGTTTACCTCTTAGAGGATGTTTTGAACCGTGCCAGGTTCAGCTTCTCCAACTCTTAATATTTGTGAACTGGAGCAGAGGAAGTTGTCAAAGTAAGACAGAGCAAGGGATCCATTAGATAATTTGAGATCAGAAATACAAATAGCTTTCAAATGACCCTTCCTTCCCCTCTCCTTCTCCCTCCTTCTTCCTTCCTTCCTTCCTTCCTTCCTTCCTTCCTTCCTTCCTTCCTTCCTATTTTCTTCCCCTTCCTTCTGATTCTCTTCCTCCATCCTGCCTGCCTTACCTCCTTCATTCCCTCCCTCCCTCTCTCTCCTTTCTTCCTCCCTCCCTCCCTCCGTCTCTGCTTCCTTCCTTCCTCCCTCCACCCTTCCCTCCATCTCTCCCCACTCCTTCCTTCCTTCCTTTTTTCCTTCCTTCCTTCTGATTCTCTTCCTCCATCCTGCCTGCCTTCCCTCCTTCCTTCCTTCCCTCCCTCCCTTTGTCTCTCCTTCCTTCTTCCCCCCTCCCCTTCCCTCCATCTCTCCCTACTCCTTCTTTCCTTCCTTTCTTCCTTCTGATCCTCCATCCTGCCTGCCTTACCTCCTTCCTTCCTTCTCTTCCCCCTTCCTCCGTCTCCCTTCCTCCCTCCCTCTACTCTCCCCTGAATCTCTCCCCACTCCTTCATTCCTTTTTTCCTTCCTTCCTTCTGATTCTCTTCCTCCATCTGCCTGCCTTACCTCCTTACCTCTCTCCATCTCTCCTTCCTTCCTCCCTCCTCCCCTCCATCTCTCCCCTCCTTCCTTCCTTCCTTCCTTCCGATTCTTTTTCTCCAGCCTGCCTGTCTACCTCCTTCCTTCCTTCCTTCCTTCATCTATTCATCTCTCCCTCTGCATTTTCTTCCCTTTCTTTCTTTCTTTCTTTCAATTTAAATGTAAATCACATGACCATGGGGATGCCACAATGCTCATAAGTATGAAAAACTGCCATTAATCCGCTTTCTCAGTGCTGTTGTAACTTTGAATTATCACTAAGCAAAGGGTTGTAAGTCAAGGACTATCTCCAACAGAATAAGATGAAGGACACTCTTCCCAGTGTCTCCACATCTTTTCTACATTGTGGTGACCAAAACTGGATGCCGGATTCCAAGTGTGGCCTTCCCAAGGGATTTTAAAGTGGTATTAACACTTCACGTGATCTTGATTCTCTCCCTCTGTTGATGCTCTGAAGACACAATTTAAAGGAAGGAAAAATAACCATAACTCTGGAATGTTACTTTGAGTTTGTGCAGCACATGGACGTCCCAAGTTTCTGATACTCCATTGGGATACATAGTTGGCTAGTTTTGTTTTGTCCTTCTATGGTGGAAACCACAAGTAGCTTGTGGCCACCGTGGTTTAAATAAACCAAGCTTTAGTGTATTGTTTGAATGCTCGTTACAGTTTGTTTACCCATAGTTTACTAAATCAACTGCAGCTGTGGTTGGGTTGGGGAAGCCATAAATGATGACTTGCAGACTGAAGTTTTTTTAGAATTTCTTTTTTAACCCCTGAGATATATTTTTTATATCTCAGAGGGTGCCACAAAGAAGAGGGAGTCAAACTATTCTCCATGGCACCTGAGGGCAGAACAAGAAGCAATGGGTGGAAACTAATCGAGGAGAGAAGCAACTTAGAACTGAGGAGAAATTTCCTGACAGTGAGAACAATTAGTGAGTGGAACAGAAATTGCCTCCAGAAGTTGTGAATGCCCCAACACTGCAAGTCTTTAAGAAGATGTTGGACAGCCATTTGTCTGAAATGGTGTAGGGTTTCCTGCCTAAGCAGGGGGTTGGACTAGAAGACCTCCAAGGCCCCTTCCAGCTATTATTCTATTCTGTTCTATTCTATTCTATTCTAAGAATAGCATAGAAGACAAAAATGCCTGATCAAAAAATGCAAAGCTGACAATACTGGGACATCCCCAAGTCTTCCGCTGCGAATTAATGAGACAATTCTATTAGCTGGGCCTTCCCTTCTGACACTTGGCAGGCAACCTTAATTGGGCGACAATCAAGATAGTTATTCAGGTTAATTGGATTCCCACTGTCAGCAGCCATCAACTCCTGGAATCCGCTCCTGTCATTTAAGAATAATAAATCACGAGATGGCTTTATTGGACAGCCTCGTCTGACAGCTGATGATGGCGTGGACAGGCGGGTGGGTCATTGTGGGAAGACTCACACAGCTGGCACTCTTCCTGGTTCTGGGGGAGAGGGGGGAGAGTAATAGGGATCGTGCCCTTATCGCTGCCGTCTGAGCATGTCGCATCTGGGGGCTGAGCGGATGAAACCCGAGGAGCGTGTCCCACACCAGCTGGTGCCAGGCAGAGAGGGCAACTCCACAGGTCTGCTTCCAATAGGAAGACATCCAAAACATCTGGCATCCAAAACCCCCTGTGGTCTGAAAGAGGGCGGGAATTGTAACCAACACCCGTGCGATGCCAACGGAAATGGCTCGGAACGACTCAATGCAATGGAACCAAATTGGGGACCGCGGTTCTCCAATGGAATGAAATCCTCAAAGGAGGGGGAAATAGGGATTGAGTTTGCTGGATGGTAGCATGTGAGAAAAAATATCCCAGATATAATTTCTGCATGTCAAAAAATGGTCACGGAGACTTCTGGCAAAAGGAAACAGCTGTTTAATAATGTTAGCTAATCCATGCAATCCATGCTACCTATCTACCTATCTACCTACCTACCTACCCTATCTATCTATCTATCTATCTATCTATCTATCTATCTATCTATCTATCTATCTATCTATTTATCTTCTACCTCTATATCTATCTATCTATCATCTATCTATCTATCATCTATCTATCTATCTATCTATCTATCTATCTATCTATCATCTATCTATCTATCATCTATCTATCTATCTATCTATTTATCTTCTACCTCTATATCTATCTATCTATCATCTATCTATCTATCATCTATCTATCTATCTATCTATCATCTATCTATCTATCATCTATCTATCTATCTATTTATCTTCTACCTCTATATCTATCTATCTATCTATCTATCATCTATCTATCTATCTATCTATCTATCTATCTATCTATCTATCTTCTACCTCTATATCTATCTATCTATCTATCTATCTATCTATCTATCTATCTATCTATCTTCTACCTCTATATCTATATCTATATCTATCTATCTATCTATCTATCTATCTATCTATCTATCTATCATCTATCTATCTATCTATCTATCTATCTATCTATCTATCTTCTACCTCTATATCTATATTTATATCTATCTATCTATCTATCTATCTATCTATCATCTATCTATCTATCATCTATCTATCTATCTATCTATCATCTATCTATCATCTATCTATCTATCTATTTATCTTCTACCTCTATATCTATCTATCTATCTATCTATCATCTATCTATCTATCTATCTATCTATCTATCTATCTTCTACCTCTATATCTATCTATCTATCTATCTATCTATCTATCTATCTATCTATCTATCTATCTATCTATCTATCTTCTACCTCTATATCTATATCTATATCTATATCTATCTATCTATCATCTATCTATCTATCTATCTATCTATCTATCTATCTATCTATCTATCTTCTACCTCTATATCTATATTTATATCTATCTATCTATCTATCTATCTATCTATCTATCTATCTATCTATCTATCTATCTTCTACCTCTATATCTATATCTATATCTATATTATCTATCTATCTATCTATCATCTATCTATCTATCTATCTATCTATCTATCTATCTATCTTCTACCTCTATATCTATCTATCTATCTATCTATCTATCTATCTATCTATCTATCTATCTATCTATCTTCTACCTCTATATCTATATCTATATTATCTATCTATCTATCATCTATCTATCTATCTATCTATCTATCTATCTATCTTCTACCTCTATATCTATCTATCTATCTATCTATCTATCTATCTATCTATCTATCTATCTATCTATCTATCTATCTATCTTCTACCTCCATATCTATATCTATATCTATATCTATCTATCTATCTATCTATCTATCTATCTATCTATCTATCTATCTATCTATCTATCTATCTTCTACCTCTATATCTATATCTATATTATCTATCTATCTATCATCTATCTATCTATCTATCTATCTATCTATCTATCTTCTACCTCTATATCTATCTATCTATCTATCTATCTATCTATCTATCTATCTATCTATCTATCTTCTACCTCTATATCTATCTATCTATCTATCTATCTATCTATCTATCTATCTATCTATCTATCTATCTATCCATCCACACATATAGACACTAGTATATATGGTTTTGTTCCTGTTGCATAGACTTAGTAACTTCAGTCTGCAAGTCATCATTTATGGCTTCCCCAACCCAACCACAGCTGAAGGAAGGTAACTAGTAGTCTGTGATAAAATAAATGACAATATTTTCATGTTTCTCAACTGTAGAGGGGCATCCTCAGAACTGACCTTGACGTTCTTTGTAAGAAAAATGTGACAGCAATTGTTGCCTAATTCTAGCACAGCTCAAAAATGTCCTGTTGGCAAGCTCCAGCTTTAATTACGCTTGTTAAGACTATGTCAATCTTTGATATAAACAAATAGGCATAATTGACTGCTCAACTCAAGCGAAGACCTGGTTGGTACAACATGGTACGTCAAATAGTGCCATTTATCACATTCTCTCTCTCTCTCTCTCTCTCTCTCTCTCTCTCACACACACACACACACACACACACACACACACACACACACACCATCTACCTATCTATCCATCCTTCCCTCCCTCTCTAATCTCTCTCTCTCTATATATGTATGTATGTATGTATGTATGTATGTATGTATCTACGAAATCTACAAAAACATATATATATATGTGTGTGTGTGTGTGTGTGTGTGTTAGTTTTATGAGCTGATCAATAAATTAAATTAGAAGAGACCAGGATAGATCTATTTCGAACTTATTAGCTCTCATCAGCTGGCCATACCCCTTACTGGGATTTGAACCGGGGCTATATATATATATATATGAGAGAATATTATCACAGCTCCTGTTCAGGGTCCCTTTAAGGGGAGGAGACTTAACGTCATCCCTCACTGCCCTTCGACTCAACCTAGAGATCATCCAGACAGAGAACCAATTAGATTACTGCTGTGTGACATTTTTTTAGATATGAGTTAGATTTTTAAGGGCTGAAAATAAAGAGACCAGGATGGATCCATTTCAGGCTTATTAGCCTTCTTCAGCTGGCCATACTCCTTCTACTGGGATTTGAACCGGTGCTTTCCAGCATATGAGGCATATTAAGTCTCCTCCCCTTAAAGGGATATTAAGTCTCCTCCCCTTAAAGGGACCTTGAACAGGAGCTGTGAAAATATTATCTCATTAATAAGAGTCCTGTAAATTGGCTGATGTATCAGGGATACCGGATAGCTCAAGGCATAGAAAGGCTTGCCTCATATGCTGGAAAGCACCGGTTCAAATCCCAGTAGAAGGAGTATGGCCAGCTGAAGAAGGCTAATAAGCCTGAAATGGATCCAACCTGGTCTCTTTATTTTCAGCCCTTAAAAATCTAACACACATCTAAAAAATTTCACACAGCAGCAAACTAATTGGTTCTCTGTCTGGATGATCTCTAGGTTGAGTCGAAGGGCAGAGAGGGATGACGTTAAGTCTCCTCCCCTTAAAGGGACCTTGAGCAGGAGCTGTGAAAATATTCTCTCATATATATATATATGTGTGTGTGTGTGTGTGTGTTAAGTTTTTAAGGGCTTCAACTCCCAGAACTCTGGGAGTTGAAGTCCACCAGTCTTAAAAGCGCTGACTTTGCAGACCCCTGGTCTAGGGCAGTGATGGCGAACCTTTTTTGGCTCGCGTGCCAAAAGCAGGGGGAGCGCAGGGGGGTCGTGCATAGGCGTGCCACACCCAGAATGCTATGTACATGGCCCCTTGCTTTTGGCACGCTTTTTTCGCCCTCCCCAGGCTCCAGAGGCTTTCTAAGAGCCTGGGGAGGGTGAAAACAGCCTCCCCCCTACCTCCAGAGGCTTCAGGAGCTTCCGAAGGGCGAAAAACGGCCTCAAAAGAAGGCCTAAATCAGCTGGCCAGCGCACACATGCATGCTGGAGCTGACAGGGCAACGCCTCGCGTGCCCTCAGAAATGGCTTCGCGTGCCACCTGTGGCACCCGTGCCATAGGTTCGCCATCATGGGTCTAGGGTTTCCTGCCTGAGCAAGAGATTGGACTAGAAGATCTCCAAGGTCCCTTCGAATTCTGTTAATATATTCTATTTCTCTTCTATCTTACCCCATCCTATCCTGTCCTTACCCTACATTATTCTGTTCTTGTCTATGGACAAGAATTTGTCTGCAACGGTCTAGGGTTTCCTCCTTGAGCAAGAGGTTGGACTAGAAGACCTCCAAGGTCCCTTCCCATTCTGTTAGTCTCTTACCTCCCAACTTCTCTCACCAGGTGGTGCTTAAGTAGAAAAAAAGCAGAGTTGATTATGCATCCTGAGATTTAAAATAAACACTTCTATGAAAGGTGTGTGTATATGTATGTATGTATGTATATGTATGTTACGTTTTTGAGCTGATCAATAAATAAATCAGGGAGACTAGGATAGATCTATTTCAAGCTTATTAGCTCTCATCAGCTAGCCATACCCTTACTGGGATTCGAACCAGGGCTGTATTACATGCCAGGCGAGAGCCTTGCCACTAAGCCAGCTAGGTTCTGTTCTTGTCAGCTGAGACAGGAGGATAGTTATATATAATTATTTCCACAACATCCTGTTAAGGCCCCAATTAAGGGAGGAAGCACACTGCTTTTCCTTTTCTGCCTTTCGGCTCATCACCAGAGACCATCTAGACAGAAAGCCAAGGATTCCGTTGTGTAATTTTTTTATATGTGTGTTACGTTTTTGAGCTGATCAATAAATAAACTGACAAGAACAGAACCTAGCTGGCTTAATGGCAAGGCTCTCGCCTGGCATGTAATACAGCCCCAGTTCGAATCCCAGTAAGGGTATGGCTAGCTGATGAGAGCTAATAAGCTCGAAATAGATCTATCCTAGTCTCCCTGACTTATTTATCGATCAGCTCAAAAACGTAACACACGTATAAAAAAAATCACACAATGGAACTCTTGGCTTTCTATCTAGATGGTCTCTGGTGATGAGCCGAAAGGCAGGAAAGGAAACAGTATGTCTCCTCCCTTAATTGGGGCCTAATAATAACAGGTTGTTGTGAAACAATTACCTATACTAATAAACTGTGCCCACAGTTTATTTCCATGCCCACCCTGGAAAAAGGAACTTCCAGTGTCCGGCGCTCGCATGCGCACCAGCCAGCTAGTCTTTGGCTTCTGGCATGCATGCATGCGCAACGATCAGCTGGCTGGTGTGCCTGCACGACGATCAGCTCTTCCAGTTTCTGCCACTGTCGCATGCACAAAGGACAGCTGGTCATCACATGCACATGCACGCCAGAAACTGGGAAGAGGAATGGGCGAGGGCAGGCGTGCCACTTTGATGGTTCACCATCAAGGGCTTATTGGGGGTGGTGGGGGATAACCTTGAGAAGGCTCAAGGAAATCTGCAGCACTTGCAAGCCAGGCTCAAAGCAAATGAGATAGTTTTCCACTTGCAGCGCTTCATTTAATGACCATTCAAGTTTAGGCAGTCCTCGACTTACAAGAGTTCACTTAGACTCCTCAGAGTTGCAACGGCACTGAAAAATGGGACTTATGACTGTTTTTCACACTTAACGACCTTTGCAGCATGCCATGGCGACGTGATCCAAAGTCAGATGTTTGGTGATGGTTTTGTATTTATGACCGTTTATAAATGTGGCGACTTTAAGTCTTGTGGACTTCAACTCCCAGAATTCTTCAACCTAAGTGGGTGATTTTAAGTCTTGTGGACTTCAACTCCCAGAATTCCTTGGCCAAAGTGGGCAACTTTAAGACTTGGGGACTTCAACTCCCAGAATTCCTTGGCCAAAGTGGGCAACTTTTAAGATTTGTGGACTTCAACTCCCAGAATTCGTTAGCCAAAGTGGGCAACTTTAAGTCTTGGGGACTTCAACTCCCAGAATTCCTTGGCCAAAGTGGGCAACTTTTAAGATTTGTGGACTTCAACTCCCAGAATTCGTTAGCCAAAGTGGGCAACTTTAAGTCTTGGGGACTTCAACTCCCAGAATTCCTTGGCCAAAGTGGGCAACGTTTAAGATTTATGGACTTCAACTCCAAGAATTCCTTGGCCAAAGTGGGCAACTTTAAGTCTTGGGGACTTCAACTCCCAGAATTTCTTGGCCAAAGAGGGCAACTTTTAAGATTTGTGGACTTCAACTCCCAGAATTCCTTGGCCAAAGTGGGCAACTTTTAAGTCTTGGGGACTTCAACTCCCAGAATTCCTTGGCCAAAGTGGGCAACTTTAAGTCTTGTGGACTTCAACTCCCAGAATTCCTTGGCCAAAGTGGGCAACTTTTAAGATTTGTGGACTTCAACTCCCAGAATTCCTTGGCCAAAGTGGGCAACTTTAAGTCTTGGGGACTTCAGCTCCTAGAATTCCTTGGCCAAAGTGGGCAACTTTTAAGATTTGTGGACTTCAACTCCCAGAATTCCTTGGCCAAAGTGGGCAACTTTTAAGATTTGTGGACTTCAACTCCCAGAATTCCTTGGCCAAAGTGGGCAACTTTAAGACTTGGGGACTTCAACTCCCAGAATTCCTTGGCCAAAGTGGGCAACTTTTAAGATTTGTGGACTTCAACTCCCAGAATTCGTTAGCCAAAGTGGGCAACTTTAAGTCTTGGGGACTTCAACTCCCAGAATTCCTTGGCCAAAGTGGGCAACGTTTAAGATTTATGGACTTCAACTCCAAGAATTCCTTGGCCAAAGTGGGCAACTTTAAGTCTTGGGGACTTCAACTCCCAGAATTTCTTGGCCAAAGAGGGCAACTTTTAAGATTTGTGGACTTCAACTCCCAGAATTCCTTGGCCAAAGTGGGCAACTTTTAAGTCTTGGGGACTTCAACTCCTAGAATTCCTTGGCCAAAGTGGGCAACTTTTAAGATTTGTGGTCTTCAACTTCCAAGATTCCACCAACAAAGTTGGCAAGGAATTCTGGGAGTTGAAGTCCACAAGTCTTAAAGTTGCCCACTTTGGCTGAGTTTGGAAACTCCCGTCCTGTGGAGCCGATCGAGGAAAACAAATTCTTATCCGGTGCAAGATTAAAAATAAAATTAAAATGGGTCTCAAGATCAGACAGGCGCTAATTCCATTTGGAATCCGAAAGAGAGACAGATTCGCTTTTTCTTTTTAATCGGTGGGAAAGAGAGACATTAAGCCCAACACATATTTTGATTATTTTGTTCCTAGGTCCTTTCTCCCAGATGTCATCTTCTCTGCTGTCACAATTCTGCGACTGGCCCAAAAAAATGAAGATTCGGGTTTCTCATTCAGAGGATTAGCAAAAGAAATTCGCCTTTGCAATAGTTGCTTACATAGAATTTGACTCCCATCTGAGCATTTTCGCCGTGGTCTCATCCATTCTTTCGGGATGTCCTTCAGCATTAACTTAGCATTCAGATATTTCTCTCTCTCTCTCTCTCTGTAATCTCTTTAACTTTAATCCACTTTTGGGGGGTAATCCCTTTCGCTCGAGCCCGTCCTTCCTGCCCCACTACTGGGTATCTGAGTGAGTCTGACAGAGTTCATGGAAGGATTAAAAAAAAAAAAAGTTTTCTTTTCGAATTTAATGCGGGACTCAGAACTTAACTGCGTGCGTCAGGAGTCTGCTTAATGTATGGGAATTGGGAATTAATTTGGAATGTTACATGCTTTATCGGGGTTGTGTCAGTCTCTCGCTGAACGACTTTCTGGTTAACAGCTCTTTGATCTAGCAATTAGTGAATATCTCAGATGTGATTTCATTGCCCTGTCGTGTATTTTAGGCTGTCAGTTTGCTGGGACAAATTCTTGTTGCATTTTCAGTGTATTTGATTTTCTTTACAAAAAAAAAACCTTTGTACGTTGATCTCTGTGTAGTTTGTTCTACTGGGTACATTTATTTCTGTAGAGTTACAAGGAGCGCCATAGTTTTCTTCTGGAATAAATTTCCTTCCTCACATTATTCCACTTATTAAGGCATCCGGGAGGGAGGGAGGGAGGGAGGGGGGAGGGAGGGAGGGAAGGAAGGAAGGGAGGGAGGGAGGGAGGGAGGGAGGGAGGGTAAGAGTGAGAGAAAGGGAGGGAGGGAAGAATGGGAAGATGGAAGGAAGGAAGGAAGGAAGGAAGGAAGGAAAATATGTAGAGGGAGGGAGGAGAGAGGGAAGAAAGGATGAGGAAGAAAGGGTGTGTGAGAGTGAGAGAGAAAGTGAGGGAGGGAAGAATGGAAAGATGGAAGGAAGGAAGACAGAAAATGTGTAGAAGGAGGGAAGGAGAGAAGGAAGGAAGTGTGGGAGGGAGGGAGGAATTGTGTGTGAGATTGAGAGAAAGAGATAGGGAAGAATGAAAAGACGGAAGGAAGGAAATGCGTAGAGGAAGGAAGGAGGGAAAGACAGAAGTGTGGGAGGAAGGAAGGAAATGTGTGGGAGGGAGGGAGGAAGGCAAGGAAGGAAGGAAGATTGGTGGGCGAGTGGAGGAAGGGATGGGACGGAAGAACAAAATGTGAGGGATGGAGAGAAGGAGGGAATGAAAGAAGGAAGGAAGGAAGATAATGGAGATCTGATGGAAAATAAATGAGTAAATGGCAATAATTCTGATTTTCCTTGAAGTGATATTGTCAGAAAACCAATCCATTCACTGTGAAAGACTGGACTAGGGTCAAAATCTAAGACTTTGATTGACAGGCATTGCATCTTAACCTGTCAAGGGGCATAATTTTCTCTTTCCCTTTAACTTTTAAGCTATTTCTCTCCCTGCTCCCTCATTTTATCACCCAGTGGTCCAGATTCCTTCATTTGACCATCGTGATGTATACTCCCACGGCCAAATCCAACCGGTTATCAGAGGCCAATTTCTTTGGCATTCCCACCTGATTCCCAAATGCAGAAATCCTGAATGTGATTCAGAGAAGGGACGGAGAGAGGAAAAAACCCCCACAAGCTAAATAATTCAGTTTACGTGTAATGGAATCGCTCGAGTGTCAGCTGGGCGGTATATACGTTTCATAAATTTGAAACAAAACCTGAGATTATGGATTCATGGTTACACACAGGTCAAATAATGGTTTGGGCAGCATGCAACAATCCAATTTTTCCCCCCTACCTTTCCAGGAGAGTTTGAAGTAGCTGAATGCCATTGTTAAAAAATAAAAAAAAACCAGTTGCTGATTTAAATCAATATCCCCCACTTTAAAAAGGTAGGAAATAAATAGTGGGGATTGTTGGCCTTTGCGAACTGCAGAGCTGCAGCTGTGGTTTAACACCAACGTGGCTTTCGCTTGGGAAGGAAACTTCCCCTCCAAAGGTCAGGAACCAACAAGTGAATATCTTTATAAGGCCTGAAAGGTTGCCAAGCCTTCTGCTCTTGGAGGCCAAGCCCTGGCCTGACTCCCAAATGAGAGGGTCGTAACAGGAGATCTGATTAAAGGCAAGAATGAAAGATACAATACAATACAATAGCAGAGTTGGAAGGGACCTTGGAGGTCTTCTAGTCCAACCCCCTGCTTAGGCAGGAAGCCCTATACCGTTTCAGACAAATGGCTATCCAACATCGTCTTAAAGACTTCCAGTGTTGGAGCATTCACAATTTCTAGAGGCAACTTCTGTTCCACTGATTAATTGTTCTCACTGTCAGGAAGTTTCTCCTCAGTTCTAAGTTGCTTCTCTCCTTGATTAGTTTCCACCCATTGCTTCTTGTCCTGCCCTCAGGTGCTTTGGAGAATAGCTTGACTCCCTCTTCTTTGGGGCAACCCCTGAGATATTGGAAGACTGCTATCATGTCTCCCCTGGTCCTTTTTTTCATTACACTAGACATACCCAGCTCCTGCAACCGTTCTTCATATGTTTGAGCCTCCAGTCCCCTCATCCTCTTTGTTGCTCTTCTCTGCACTCTTTCTAGAGTCTCCACATCTTTTCTAGATATAATATTTGATTCCGTTCAGCCTCTGCAGGAAGCAATACAGGAAAGAGAAGCAATATAGGAAGGAAGGAAGGAAGGAACGAAGGAGGGAAGGGAGGGAGGGAGGGAGGCAATGTCTGAGATGGAGGGAGGGAGGGAAAGGGAGGGAGGAAATGTGTGAGACAGAGGGAGGGAGGAAAGGAAGGAAGGAGGAAGGAAGGAAATGTGTGAGATGGAGGGATTAAAGAAGGGAGAAAGGAAAGACCAAAGGGAAAGTGTGAGAAGGAGGGGAAGAGGAAATGGGAGAGAGGGAGAAAAGGAAAGAAGGAAGGGATTGTGTGAGAGGGAGGGAGGGAGGAAAGGAAGGAGGAAGGAAAGACTGGAGGGAATGTGTGAGATGGAGCGAGCGAGGAAATGGGAGAGAGGGAGGAGGGGAAAGGAAACAAGAGGGAAGGGATTGTATGAGAGGGAGGGAGGAAGGGATTGTGTGAGAGGGAGGGAGGGAGGAAATGTGTGAGATGGAGGGAAGAAAGGGAGGGAGGAAAGAAGGAAGGGATTGTGTGAGATGGAGGGAGGGAGGAAATGGGAGAGAGGGGGGAGGAAAGGAAGGAGGAAGGGAAGGGAATATGTAATGGAGCGAGGGAGGAAGGAAATGTGTGACACGGAGGGGAGAGGAAGGAAGGAAATGTGTGGAAGGGATGGAGGGAAGGAAAAAAGAAAGGCAAGAGAAGGAAGGAAAAGGAGAGAAAGGGAAAAAAGAAAGAGAAAGAAGGAAAGGGGAAAGAAAGAGAAGGAAAAGAAGAAAAAGAAACAGAAAGAAGGAAAGAGGGAAGGAAAGAAGAAAAACAGAAAGAAAGAACAATTAAGAAAGAAAGGAAAGAAAGAAAGGATGTGGGAGGGAAGGAGTGGGAAAGAAAGGAAGAAAGGAAGATAATGGAAAGATCTTCATTATCAGTCTCTCTAGAGACAGAATTAAGGGAGAAAATGTCATTTATTAACATTTTCCTCCCGTCCATAGAGCATGTCAAGAGTTCTTGGGGTTCTGTGGGTCCCATCCTGAGTGTTGACCTTCATTTCTTGTCTTTGTCCCCCTCAGCGGAGAGCGAGGAGAGTGAAATGTTGTGTGATCTCCACCGGGCTGGTCGTTCTTCTGATCTTCATCATCATCCTCTCCGTTTCCATCAAGAAATAAACCCAGCTGGTTTTCCCAGGTAAGATCACCTCAACGTCTCTTAGGGAATGTGGGGGTGGGATTATGTGTTGGGTAGATTCGCAGAGTGACTGTTTGGTCACAGCAGAGGGAGGTCGGTGAGGAACGGGCAGCATGGCAAGGTCAACCACAGATCTAAAGTGAAGGTCCTCGACTTACAGCTCCTCCTGTTGGAGCTGTGCAGGGACTCAAGGCTACTTCCCTGCTTGACTCCACCTTCCTTCCTGGCTCATTTTCCAAGTAGTAAATTAGCCAAGACTTGGATTGCAAATCGATAGCTATGGTCATTCTCCTCCTCCTCTTCCTCTTTCTCTCCCTCCTCCTTCTCCTCCACTTCTCCTCCTCCTCCTCCTCTGCTTCTCCTCCTCCTCCTCTTTCTCCCCCTCCTCTCCCTCTCTCCCCTCCTCCTCCTTCTCCTCCTCCTCTGCTTCTCCTCCTCCTCCTCTTTCTCCCCCTCCTCCTTCTCCTCCACTTCTCCTCCTCCTCCTGCTTCTCCTCCTCCTCCTCCTCCTCGTCCTCCTCCTTCCTTCTCCTCCTCTCCCTCTTTCCCCTCCTTCTCCTCCTCCTCCACTGCTTCTCCTCCTCCTCCTCTTTCTCCCCTCCTCCTTCTCCTCCTCCACTTCTCCTCCTTCCTCCTCCTCCTCGTCCTCCTCCTTCCTTCTCCTCCTCTTCCTCCTTCTCTTCCTCCTCCTCCTCCTCTTTCTCTCCCTCCTCCTTCTCCTCCACTTCTCCTCCTTCTCCTGCTTCTCCTTCTCCTCCTGCTTCTCCTCCTCCTCCTCCTTCCTTCTCCTCCTCCTCTCCCTCTTTCCCCTCCCCCTCCTTCTCCTCCTCTTCTGCTTCTCCTCCTCCTCTTTCTCCCCCTCCTCCTCCTCCTCCTGCTCCACTTCTCCTCCTTCCTTCTCCTCCTCGTCCTCCTCCTTCCTTCTCCTCCTCCTTCTCTTCCTCCTCCTCTTTCTCCCCCTCCTCCTTCTCCTCCTCCACTTCTCCTTCCTCGTCCTCCTCCTTCCTTCTCCTCCTTCCTTCACCTCCTCTTCCTCCTTCTCTTCCTCCTCCTCCTCCTCTTTCTCTCCCTCCTCCTTCTCCTCCACTTCTCCTCCTCCTCCTGCTCCTCCTTCTCCTCCTCCTCTGCTTCTCCTCCTCCTCTTTCTCCCCCTCCTCCTCCACTTCTCCTCCTTCCTTCTCCTCCTCCTTCTCTTCCTCCTCCTCTTTCTCCCCCTCCTCCTCCTCCTTCCTTCTCATCTTCCTCCTCCTCCTCCTCCTCCTCCTCGCAAACCCCACTCTCTTCTAGCACTGGCAATGTTACCTAATTGGGCCATGAAACATATGCAAAAAACCAACCAAGCTCCGAGGGTACTATGAACTTCACAGTGCTCCTCCTCTCCCTCCTCCTCCCTCCCGCCACAAATCCCACTCTCTTTGAACACTGATGATGTTTACCTGGTTGAGTAAGAAACCCTGAGAGCACCAAGCACCCCACATGTCTCCTTGGGTTTACCTTTATTGTGACCTACCAGCGGCCATCAGAGCTGGCAGCAGATTCGGACAGTGAGGAGGTTGGGGAGGAGCCTGGGCCAATCCTGGAGTCTGGGGAAGGCTCTGAGGAGGGCTCTGTGTCGGAGGCAGAGAGGGGGCCAGGGCCGTCTGACAGTTATCAGTTGCCTTCAGAATCAGACATCAGTGAGGCAGAAGAACAGCTGGAGCCTGTTCCCAGTGCGCACATGCACAGAGTTGCCAGACGAAGGGAACCGCTAAAGAACAGGGGTCGACTTGGGAGTAAGGCCTCAGGTGGATGATGAACGGCCCCTCCCAGAGGAAACAAAAGAGGAGCGACAGGGGAGTGGAGTTTGCAGGAGACCATTAGTTCGCTTCATTGGTTCCTGACTCTCCGAGACTCCTGGCCAGGTTTTGCAGATCTCGGCCTGGCAGCTCTCCAAGCCAGATAAGGTCTGTGACCGTAAATCCTCCCTCGAAAGACTTTGCTGGATGGGAATGAGCAGAAATCACAGTCAATGAATAAAAGGGTTGTTTTTTTTCAGGTCAAGGAGTTTGATTCAGGCTCTCGGGAAGCCTCGGTCTAATAACCTCCCCTGAGTTAGAGAGGAACCAGCCTGAGTCTCTTCCTACCACTTTCTCCTTTCGCAGGACTTCAGAAATGCTTCCGTCTTTGTTTCCATAGCACAGCTTCTGAATATTTTCAAGGCTGCCTTCTTGGCACTTTACAAAGAGATTTTATCGTGATTTTAACACCTGTCCTCGGTGGGCAGATTGGAGGCGAGCCACCGATTTTGACCCGTACTGAAAGTTTAATTCTCACACCAATTAATCTGTCTATTCACACACACACACAAAAAAAAAACCCTTCCCAGAGAACAAGGTTTTTTTTAAATGATATTTAAACCATTGCTTAATTGTAGGTTTCACTCAAATGACATTTTTTTTTAAAAAAGTAAGAAAATAAAACAAACGGATCCTGTTTGTGGGTGAACAAGAGAACTTGATGGGATTGGAAATAAATGGATTCACCCCTTCAGAACCGTGGTTCCCGTATGTGCATTTTAGATTAGAGTTGGAAGGGGCCTGGGAGGTCATCTAGTCCAACCCCCCTCCCCTGGCCAAGCAGGAGACCCTACACCTGGGATGGCGAACCTATGGCACACCTGCCAGAGGTGGCACCTTGAGCCCTCTCTGTGGGCACACAAACCGTGGCCCAGCTGGGTGCTGAAAAATGGCCCCAAAACAGCCAAAATTGGCCAAAAAATCTCCCTGTTAACTTTTCTAATATGTTTTTTTTAATGTTGTACGCTGCCCTGAGTCCTTTGGGAGAAGGGATGCATATAAATCCAATAAACCTGAACCCCAAAATGCCATGAAAACTGCCCAAAACACTGCTTGAAAAATGTCCTGCAAACAGCCCGAAAGATGGCCAAAAATGCCCCCCCAAAACCATGCACACACTATGCGCTCACTAGCATGCACGCACTAATCAGCTGGCCTTTGGGTTTTCAACACTCTGCCACACACACGTGCATGCACGTCCTGTTTTGGACACTCGGTGCTGAAAAGGTTCGCCATCCCTGCCCTCCACCATTTCTGGCAGATGGCAGCCCAGTCTCTGCTTGAAAGCCTCCAGTGATGAAGCTCCCGCAGCTTCCGAAGGCAACTTCTCTTCCATTGCTTCCCAGGCTTTTTTTGTACCCACTCGTCCAACAATCTGAATAGCTTGTCAAGTATTTAAGAGGCGAGGGCTTGAGAGCACCAGGAAACAACCACCAACGACTTAATAGCTAGCGATCAACAGCCCAACCAACAACTAAAAAGCCGCCCACCACCACATACACACGCACAACCAGGCACCATATAAATACCACACCTTGAATCCCTTAAAGAACATACTGTGTTAGAGAGAAATTCCCTGAGGAGGGGCCCCCCGAATGCTCGGAAGACGTAACCTCTTGTCCCCCACTAATCGGCCCAGATTGGATGCTGTAACATCATCCTGGGATTCTTGATTTACTTCAATTACTTCTTAACCTTAACGAAGTTGTGCATTTGGGGTAAGGGGGTTTCTCGGGTGTAAATAACAACCCCCTAGGGCAGGGGTCTGCATAGTTGGCTCTTTTAAGACTAGTGGACTTCAACTCCCAGAATTCTATGCTGGCTGGGGAACTCTGGGAGTTGAAGTCCACCAGTCTTAAAAGAGCCAACTTTGCAGACCCCTGCCCTAGGGAAAACCGAGTGGATTGGAAGGAAGCGATGTGCTGTTATTCAATCGAGGTCTGAAAGTGAGAAAAATTGATTAATTCAGTGGCATGAGATGTGTGAAGGAACCTTTGTATCCTGGGAGGTTCTGCTCAATGGTTCTGCTCAAGATCTCCGCAATCTTGGGGGAGGATCACCTAAAATGTCTTTTGAAGTTTTGGAATGGAAAACAGCTGAGATTATGATAGCAAAATGAACGGGAGACATGATTTGAATGCAGAAGGCCCTGTGTTTTGATCCAGCATCTTTCTCAATACAATAATACAATAGCAGAGTTGGAAGGGACCTTGTAGGTCTTCTAGTCCAACCCCCTGCGTGGGCAGGAACCCTATACCATTTCAGACAAATGGCTATCTAACATCTTCTTAAAGACTTCCAGGATTGGGGCATTCACAACTTCTGGAGGCAAGCTGTTCCAGAGGTTAATTGTTCTAACTGTCAGGAAATTTCTCCTTAGTTCTAAGTTGCTTCTCTCCTTGATTAGTTTCCACCTATTGCTTCTTGTCCTGCCCCCAGGTGCCTTGGAGAATAGTTTGACTCCCTCTTCTTTGTGGCACCCTCTGAGATATCGGAACACTGCTATCATGTCTCCCCTGGTCCTTCTCTTCATCAAACTAGACATACCCAGCTCCTGCAACCGTTCTTCATCTCCAGTGAAAACTAAGCTTTTAGCAAGAGTTGAGTAACAGTGACCGTGAGAGGGATCTTGAGGTCTTAGGGGACAACTAATTGAATATGAGTGAAACATTGAGCGGAGGCAGCCAAAGAAGCCAACACAATCCTTGGTTGCATTAAGAGAGGGATACAATCAAGATCAAGGGAGCTACTAATACCACTCTATAAAGCCTTAGTAAGGCCACACCTAGAGTACCGCATCCAGTTTTGGTCACCCCACTATAAAAAAGACGTGGAGACTCTAGAAAGAGTGCAGAGAAGAGCAACCAAGAGGATGAGGGGACTGGAGGCTGAAACATATGAAGAACGGTTGCAGGAACTGGGTAGGTCTAATGAAAAGATGGGCCAGGAGAGACTTGATAGCAGTGTTCCGATATTTCAGGGGTTGCCACAAAGAAGAGGGAGTCAAGCTATTCTCCAAAGCACCTGAAGGCAGGACAAGAAGCAATGGGTGGAAACTAATCAAGGAGAGAAGCAACTTAGAACTAAGGAGAAATTTCTTGAGAACAATTAATGAGTGGAACTGCTTGCCTTCCGAAGTTGTAGGTGCTTCATCACTGGAGGTGTTTAAGAAGAGACTGGACAGTCAGTTGTCTGGAATGTTATAGGAACTCCTGCTTGAGCAGGAACTGGGTAGGTCTAATGAAAAGAAGGACCAGGGGAGACTTGATAGCAGTCTTCCAATATCTCAGGGGTTGCCCCAAAGAAGAGGGGGTCAAGCTATTCTCCAAAGTCCCAGAAGGCAGGACAAGAATGGGTGGAAGGTAATCAAGGAGAGAAGCAACCTGGAACCAAGGAGAACTTCCTTAACAGTGAGAACAATTAAGCAGCTTGCCTTCAGAAGTTGTGTGGGCTCCAAGACTGGAAGCTTTTAAGAAGAGACTGGACAGGGTCTCTGCTTGAGGAGAAGACCTCCCTTCCAACTCTGTGATTCCGTTATATCCGTCCATCTCTTTTATGTCCCTGCACAATCTTTGTCAGCCTAGCTGTTGTGGCCTGTTGGCCACTGGCCCCTCTAACAGCTGGATCAGAGGCGGAAGAGGAGGTGTGGGACTCAGGGTCAGCATCAAGGCAGCCTGAGAGCTCCAAGGGGGGAAGAGGGAATGGAACTGTCAGACAGAGAGAGAGAGGCAGAGCTGGGCTGTCCATCAGCCCTCAGGTGGAGATTCAGCAGCCCCCAGGTCTGGAGGTGGCTGATGAGGAAGAGGAAGAACAGCTGGGTCCAGTGCCTGATGCATGGATGCACAGAAGGCAGAGGAGAGGAGAGCAGTGGAAATCTATAGGCCGGTCCTCGGGACGGAAGAGCCACTGCTGCTAGCGAAGCCCCACCCGAGCTCTGGGGATAAAAGGCAGGGGGCGGAGATGAATAGATGTGGCAGAGGAGAGGAGAGCAGTGGAAATCTATGGGCTGGTCCTTGGGACAGAAAAGCCACTGCTGCTAGCAAAGCCCCACCCTAGTTCTGGGGATAAAAGGCAGGGGGCGGAGATGAATAGATGTGGCAGACCACTATTCATCTCCTGGCCGGCCAGACTTGATAGCCTGCGAAATAAACTTTTTTGCCAGCATTCCCAATAAATGAATCTTTTGGGTTGAGGTCAGAGGGGTTTTCGTGTTCGGAAAACCGGCTTGCAGGAGATTTCTTTCCGAAAGACTTCGGCTCAGTGGTCACCTGCAGCCTGTCGAAATCCAGACCCGTCTGCGAAGGATTGTGTTTGTGTCACGCAATTCGGGGCGAGTTTTCGTTTGCTTCGCCCCGAAGGCCGGGCGCACAGATATGCGGCGTGTCGCGAGGTGGTCCCACTCGTCTGCTTTGCTGAATGGGTTGTGTTTGTCGCGTGCCTTTGGCAGCAGCAGGAGGGCGGCGTGGCTGAATGAAACGAGGAGCTCATCCAGCCGATGTTCTTCATGCCAGTCAAATGTCGCTGGGAATGTGCCTTTTCTTCCCTGCGGTGGGAGAGGCGGCGAGGAAAACCAGGCTCCCGCGCATAGGAATGTTCATAAAGATGATTTGCAAGCATTGTGATTAGTCCTTATTGATCAGCTTGACATCCGTGAAATGTGTTTCATCCTCTTTGTTTTCAACCCAGGGGGCCGTAGGGCGTCTTCGGGCAGGAAATTGTCTTCAGTGTTTCACTGTTCAGGTTGTTTGGGTGGCAATAAGTGCCTTTATTAACAGGAGGGAAATGCCTCTCTTTTTACTTTCTCCACACCACGTATAATAATCTACATTTCCTTTGTGTTCTTCACTCCTTCCTGTCCTCCTTTTTCTTCCTTCATCCCTCTATCCCTCTTTTCTCTTCCTTCCTTCCTCTTTCCTTTCCTCCCTCTCTCTCTCCCCCTCTCTTTTATCTTTTCTTCCTTCCTTCCTTGGAATTCTCCCTATCTATCTATCTATCTATCTATCTATCTATCTATCTATCTATCTATCTATCTATCTATCTATCTATCTATCTATCTATCTATCTATCTTTTATCTTCATTCCTCCCTCCCTCCTTCCCCCCCTCTCTATCTTTTTATCCTTCCTTCCTTCCTTCCTTCCTTCCTTCCTTCCTGCCTGCCTGCCTGCCTGCCTGCCTGCCTGCCTGCCTGCCTGCCTGCCTGCCTGCCTGCCTGCCTGCCTGCCTTGGAAGTATGTATGTATGTATGTATGTATGTATGTATGTATGAATGAATGAATGAATGAATGAATGAATGAATGAATGTATGTAGCTAGCCATGTATGTATGCAGCCATCTTTCTTTCTTTCTTTCTTTCTTTCTTTCTTTCTTTCTTTCTTTTATCTTCCTTCCTCCCTCCCCCCACCTCTCTTTTCTTATCTTTCCTTCCTTCCTTGGAATTCTCTATCTGTCTGTCTTTCTATCTTCCTATCTTTCTCTAATCTTCCTTTCTTCCTTGGAATTATCATTCTCTCACACTCTTTCTGTCTCCCTCCCTCTCTCTCTGTCTCCCCCCCCTCCTTCTCTTGGATCTTTCTCTTTCTTTCTTTCTTTCTTTCTTTCTTTCTTTCTTTCTTTCTTTCTTTCTTTCTTTCTTTCTTTCTTTCTTTCTTTCTTTCTTTCTGCAATATGTTTGTAGGAATTTCCTCTTTCTTTTCCAGATTCTGTTCTTAATGCTGTCCCTGGATTTGAGAGTTCCAGGTTGCTTAATCCTCCTTTAAGAAATCCCCTTGTGGAAGGCTGCATTGTAGGCCCCATTTCTTTTCTTTTTTTAAAAAAATAATCTTTATTAATAAAATTATAAAATTGAACATTTAACAATTATAGGGTGGGGGTAATGGTGAAGACGAACAAGGGTAGGGAGGGAGGGAAGAGGGGAGGATAAGGGTAGGGGGACAAACCGGGGATA
>CM077645.1:220689719-220702219 GCA_039707465.1 Rhabdophis nuchalis | reverse complement strand
GGATTTTCTAAAAAGGATGCAAATGACCAGCTGCCTGCAAGGAGGATCAATCCTTCCATTCCCCACCATCCAGTCAGAGCTGAAGAAGCTTCTTGGATGAGAAGTGAAATGTCTTCAAAGAAAAACCTGACACAGCCCATGATCTGAGGACACAGATAAACCTCCAAGTGGCCTCAACGACCCTCTAAAAAGGGTGCAAATGACCAGCTGTCTGCAAGGAGAATCAATCCTTCCATTCCCCACCATCCAGTCAGAGCTGAAGAAGCTTCTTGGATGAGAAGGGAAACGTCTTGAAAGTAAAACACAGAAAGTCCAGTGGCCCCTTGCAAAAAGCACCTTTGAGGCCTCCTATGAAACTTGCCATGGTCTCAAGGGTCTGCTGAAGCCTGAACTTCAATTCTGTTTCAACTTTAATTGTCCCATCTCGACCTATGTCCCTTTTTAACCAAGCCTCAGATTCATCGGATTCCTGACCGGCAGCTTTTTCCAATTCTCCAAAAATAGAAATCCAGAAGTCATAACAACTCCCATAGTCCTTGGTGGCCCTAATCAAAGAGAGAAGCAACCTAGAATCAAGGAGAAACTTCCTAACAGTGAGGACAATTAGCCAGTGGAACAGAAGTTGCCTTCAGAAGTTGTGGGAGCTTCATCACTGGAGGTTTTTAAGGAGAGACTGGACTTTTCTGGAAATGGTATAGGGTCTCCCGCTTGAGCAGGGGGCTGGACTACCTCCTTCCAGCTCTATTCTGATTGGGCAATAGATGAGAGCCGTGATAGTGCAGTGCTTAAAATGCAGTGTGGCAGGCTAACTCTGCCTACAGCCAGGAGTTCAAACCTGACTGGCTCAAGGTTGACTCAGCCTTCCATCCTTCCAAGGTTGGTAAGACTAGAAGACTTCCAGTCTTCCAGTAAGACTAGAAGGTTCCTTCCAGCTTCTCTTCTCTTCTCTTCTCTTCTCTTCTCTATTCTACTCTGTTCTGCTCTGCTCTGCTCTGCTCTATTCTACTCTATTCTATTCCCATTCCCTTCTGAAGCCCTGAAGCCTCTGCTTTAAAGAGAGACAATTTGGTGTAGTGACTAAGGCACCAGGCTGAAAACCAGGAGATGGAAAGTTTTAGTGTTGCCTTAAGAGGAAAGCCAGCTGGATGACTTTGGACCAATCACCAGGAGACTGGGAGTTCTAGTCCCACTTTAGACAGGAAAGCCAGCTGGATGACTTTGAGCCAATCACCAGGAGAGGGTGAGTTCTAGTCCCACCTTAGACATGAAAATCGGCTGAGTGACTTTGGGCCAATCACCAGGAGAGGGTGAGTTCTAGTCCCACCTTAGACATGAAAATCGGCTGGGTGACTTTGGGCCAATCACCAGGAGAGGGTGAGTTCTAGTCCCACCTTAGACATGAAAATCGGCTGGGTGACTTTGAGCCAATCACCAGGAGAGGGTGAGTTCTAGTCCCACCTTAGACATGAAAATCGGCTGGGTGACTTTGGGCCAATCACCAGGAGAGGGTGAGTTCTAGTCCCACCTTAGACATGAAAATCGGCTGGGTGACTTTGGGCCAATCACCAGGAGAGGGTGAGTTCTAGTCCCACCTTAGACATGAAAATCGGCTGGGTGACTTTGGGCCAATCACCAGGAGAGGGTGAGTTCTAGTCCCACCTTAGACATGAAAATCGGCTGGGTGACTTTGGGCCAATCACCAGGAGAGGGTGAGTTCTAGTCCCACCTTAGACATGAAAATCGGCTGGGTGACTTTGGGCCAATCACCAGGAGAGGGTGAGTTCTAGTCCCACCTTAGACATGAAAATCGGCTGGGTGACTTTGGGCCAATCACCAGGAGAGGGTGAGTTCTAGTCCCACCTTAGACATGAAAATCGGCTGGGTGACTTTGGACCAATCACCAGGAGATGGTGAGTTCTAGTCCCACCTTAG
Source organism: Rhabdophis nuchalis (assembly GCA_039707465.1). Lineage (NCBI taxonomy): Eukaryota > Metazoa > Chordata > Lepidosauria > Squamata > Natricidae > Rhabdophis > Rhabdophis nuchalis. Next base: position 220,700,287 of record CM077645.1, on the reverse strand, counting down.
ACATGAAAATCGGCTGGGTGACTTTGGGCCAATCACCAGGAGAGGGTGAGTTCTAGTCCCACCTTAGACATGAAAATCGGCTGGGTGACTTTGGGCCAATCACCAGGAGAGGGTGAATTCTAGTCCCACCTTAGACATGAAAATCGGCTGGGTGACTTTGGGCCAATCACCAGGAGAGGGTGAGTTCTAGTCCCACCTTAGACATGAAAATCGGCTGGGTGACTTTGGACCAATCACCAGGAGAGGGTGAGTTCTAGTCTCAGCTTAGACATGAAAGTCAGCTGGGTGGCCGGTCACTCACTTTCAGTCCTATCCCCTTTAACAGGGCTATTCTTGCAGGGGATAAAATAGGAGATCGAAGGAACATGAGGTTTACTCAGCACCCCGAGTCGTTTGTACAGATATTAAAGCCCATATAGTAAATAAATAAGTATAGATTTTGTGTTTTTCCTGCCACTGAGAAATCACGCAAGGCTGTGCATGCCAAATCAAGACCATCTCAGGGGAAATAAGTGACAATCTGCTAGAGAGCTGCTAAGCTTATCTCTCTCTCCCCCATCCATCGCCCCTTCCTCCAATTTTATTTACTTGGTTATGCAATTAAAGGTATTACTCCAAACAATAACCAAGCATAATAGGAAGAAAACATCCCTTGTATCTAGGTATATTTTTTGGGAAATCCATGGGATTGGGAGTTTGAATGAATATCCAAAAATCGCAGACTGCAGGAACCATATGCACCACTCAGGTGACCCTGTGAGGACACAGATAAACCTCCAAGTGGCCTCAACGACCCTCTCAAAAGGATGCAAATGACCAGCTTTGTCTGCAAGGAGCATCAATCCTTCCATCGCCCGTCATTCAGTCAGAGCTAAGGAAGCTTCTTGGATGACAAGTGAAATGTCTTCAAAGACAAAGAAGAAAGTCCAGTTGCCTCCTGAAAAAGAACCTTTGGGACAACCAGGATCTGGATGACTGAGAATCTCTGCAGACTTTTAGCTTCTTGGATGAGAAGAGAAACGTCTTCAAAGAAAAACCTGGCACAGCCCATGACCTGAGGATGCAGATAGACCTCCAAGTGGCCTCAAGGACCCTCTCAAAGGATGCAAAGGACCAGCTGTCTGCAAGGAGAATCAATCCTTCCATTCCCCACCATCCAGTCAGAGCTGAAGAAGCTTCTTGGATGAGAAGTGAAATGTCTTCAGAGAAAAACCTGACACAACCCATGACCTGAGGACACAGATAAACCTCCAAGTGGCCTCAACGATCCTCTCAAAGGATGCAAATGACCAGCTGTCTGCAAGGAGAATCAATCCTTCCATTCCCCACCATCCAGTCAGAGTTGAAGAAGCTTCTTGGATGAGAAGGGAAATGTCTTCAAAGAAAAACCTGACACAGCCCATGACCTGAGGACACAGATAAACCTCCAAGTGGCCTCAACGATCCTCTCAAAGGATGCAAATGACCAGCTGTCTGCAAGGAGAATCAATCCTTCCATTCCCCACCATCCAGTCAGAGCTGAAGAAGCTTCTTGGATGAGAAGGGAAATGTCTTCAGAGAAAAACCTGACACAACCCATGACCTGAGGACACAGATAAACCTCCAAGTGGCCTCAACGATCCTCTCAAAGGATGCAAATGACCAGCTGTCTGCAAGGAGAATCAATCCTTCCATTCCCCACCATCCAGTCAGAGTTGAAGAAGCTTCTTGGATGAGAAGGGAAATGTCTTCAAAGAAAAACCTGACACAGCCCATGACCTGAGGACACAGATAAACCTCCAAGTGGCCTCAACGATCCTCTCAAAGGATGCAAAGGACCAGCTGTCTGCAAGGAGAATCAATCCTTCCATTCCCCACCATCCAGTCAGAGTTGAAGAAGCTTCTTGGATGAGAAGGGAAATGTCTTCAAAGAAAAACCTGACACAGCCCATGACCTGAGGACACAGATAAACCTCCAAGTGGCCTCAAGGACCCTCTCAAAGGATGCAAAGGACCAGCTCTGTCTGCAAGGAGCATCAATCCTTCCATTCCCCACCATCCAGTCGGAGCTGAAGAAGCTTCTTGGATGAGAAGCGAAAGGTCTTCAAAGAAAAACCAGAAAGTCCAGTTGCCTCCTGAAAAAGCACCTTTTGGGCAAACTTAGGGAACACCAAGGACTTTGCAAAATCTACGTTTTGACCACCCTATTTGTCTAGTACGTGAACCCACGTAAAATCTTGACTTCCTATCCCCGGTCCTTGCAAAAAAACAAAAAAAAACCCAGACCTTATCCATCACTGGATTCACTTTTAACTGGAAAAAGCCAAGGACTTCTCCTTCTTCATGGACATGCTTGCACGTCTCGTTGAACCCTGACCTTCCTGAAGCTCAGTGCGTTGAGCGAGTGGCAGCTGAAGTTGTAGCCTGGGTTTTCTGAGAGGGTGAATGATTGCAGGAGCTGTCGGCTCTTCCTGATTGCTGCCAAAAGACTGTAAGTTGGAGAAGGGATGATTGCAGCTCAAGACTTGTTCTCTTTATGGCTCGGTTTCTAGAGGTCTCATTTGTAGGCCAACCGGTTGGATAAGGGCTCTTCACATGTCAATTGCTCCACTCTGCACAAAATACATCTCTTCCAAATGGTGGTCAGGAAGCGACAAAAGGAGAATGTTGGGACCTCGGGGTCGAACTGTAGGGGTCCTTGGTCCTCCCTGAACCTGGTTGCTTTCCTGCAGACATTTCGTTAGCCAACTAGGTAATGTCATCAATGCTAGAAGGGAGGAGGGTTGGGGAGTCCCGAGTCCCTATGGGGAGAGGGAGCGGTTTACAAATATTAAATTGAATTGAAATTGAAATTAAATTGAGGAGGAGAAGGGACTGTGAGATTCTGTCTGAATTTGGTTGCTTTCATGCAGATGATTCCTTAACCAACTATGTAGTATAGCAATAGCAATAGTACTTATATACTGCTTCACAGGGCTCTACAGCCCCTCTCTAAGTGGTTTACAGAGCCAGCCTATTTGCCCCCAACAATCTGGGTCCTGATTTTACCCACCTCGGAAGGACAGAAGGCTGAGTCCACCTTGAACCTGGTGAGATTCGAAGTGCCAAATTTCAGACAGCCGGCAGTCAACAGAAGGATCCTGCAGTTCTGCATTCTAATTACAAGGAAGGAAGGAAGGAAGGAAGGAAGGAAGGAAGGAAGGAAGGAAGGAAGGAAGGAAGGAAGGAAGGAAGGAAGGAAGGAAGGAAGGAAGGAATTAAGCAACGGAGAAGAAAGGAAGGAAATGAAAATGGAGGGAAGGAGGGAAGGAAGGAATAAAGGAAGGGAGAAGGGAGGGAGGAATTAAGCAATGGAGAAGAAAGGAAGGAAATGAAAATGGCTGGAAGGAAGGAAGGAAGGAAGGACTTTTTATGCATAAATTGCAATTTGGCAGGGTTTTAAATGGGTTTTAGCACGGGCTTAATAATTTAATATGTTTTAATGATGTATATTGTTTTTAGTGTGTTATAATAATGCCTATGCGCCGCCCTGGGTCCTAACAAGGAGAAGGGTGGGGTATAAATTCAAAAAATAATAATAAAAATAATAATAAAAAGGAAAGAAGGAAGGGAGGAGGGAGGGAGACAGAAGGAAGGGCAATAGCAATAGCACTTAGACATACACTGCTTCACAGTACTTTTACAGTCCTCTCTAAGCAGTTTACAGAGTCAGCCTGTTGCCCCCAACAATCTGGGCCCTCATTTGACCCACCTCGGAAGGACGGAAGGCTGAGTCATCCTTGAGGCTAGTGAGATTTGAACTGCAGCTAGCTGTCGGCTGAAGCAGCCTGTAGTACTGCACTCTAACCACTGTGCTACCTTGGCTCAACATCTTCAGTGCTAGAAGGGAGGGAGGTTTGTGAGGAGGAGGAGGAGGAGGACTGTGGGGGCCCTTGGTACTCTCAGAACTTGGTGGTTTTCTTGCAGACGTTTCATTACCCAACTAGACAACATCATCAGTTCTAGAAGGGAGTGGTGTTAATGGAGAGGAGGAAGAGGAGGAGGAGGACTGTGGGAGTCCTTGGTACCCTCAGAACCTGGTGGTTTTCTTGCAGATGTTTCATTACCCAAAGTAGGTTAACCTTGCCTCACTTCAACCCTGAGCTACAAATATTCTCCTTTCAACCTGGGATCCTTTGACCACTTTATTTTCAAACGAAGAGCGTTGCAACTCTACTCCCGGTGTAGTTTTAACTCCTCTCAGCTCTACAGGGCAGGGAGTTCTTCTCCTTGACCACCTGAGGTGTCCAAAGAAGCCCACTGTACATTCAGCACATCTGGGAGCTGAGGAAGCAGAAACATATTTGAATCCAGACCCAGAAGACATTATCAGCACCTCGGACAGCTCAGCATCCAGGAACATCCCGGCTTGGGAAGAACACTGCTCTTCGAACGCCGAAGACTTCAGGCTGACCATATTGTCCTAGAAGAAGAGACACAGTGGCTCAGGGGCTAAGACGCTGAGCTTGTTGATCAGAAAGGTCAGCGGTTTGCCGGTTCGAATCCCTAGCGCCGCGTAATGGAATGAGCTCCCGTGACTTGTCCCAGCTCCTGCCAATCTAGCAGTCTGAAAGCACGTAAAAAATGCAAGTAGGAAAATAGGAACCACCTTTGGTGGGGGGGTCATAGCGTTCCGTGCCCCGTTGGCGTTGAGTCCAGCCGGCCACATGACCACGGAGACATCTTCGGACAGCGCTGGCTCTTCAGCTTTGAAACAGAGATGAGCACCACCCCCTAGAGTCAGGAATGACTAGCACATATGTGCATGGGGAACCTTTACCTTTATCACCACCCTGAGTCCCATTGGGGAGATAGGAGCGGTCTAGAAATGGAATAAAATCTAAAAATTGTCATAGAATCAAAGGGCTAAAGGGACCTTGGCGGTCTCGTAGCCCAGCCTCCTGCCCATAGCAGACACTGTCCCCAAAAAATTGTTGTCCAGTCTTTTCTTGAAGATCTCCAGCAATGGATCAGCCATGACTCCAAAAAGCAAGTTGCTGCATTAATTAAATATTCTCACTGTTGGGAAAATCCTTCTTATTTCCAGGTTGGATCTATCTCTGAGGAGGCTCAACCCATTGGTTCTCGTCCTGCCTTCAGGTGCTTTGGAAAGTAAATCTACACTCTCTTCACATTAGAGTGAAGATCCGTTCCTGACTTCTTGCCAAGTAATTGCTGCTATAGCATGGTGTTTGGAGGATATCGGCCTGGCAGCTCTCCAAGCTTGATCAAGGCCTGTAGTGGTGAAATCTCTCGAAAGACGGTCGGCCGGGACTTTGCTGGAGAGGAATTCACGAGAAAACTAAATAAAGGGTTTTATCACACTTGGAATACTGCATACAGTTTTGGTCGCCACAATGTAGAAAAGGCGTGGAGACTCTGGAAAGAGTGCAGAGAAGAGCAACCAAGATGATTAGGGGACTGGAGACTAAAACATATGAAGAACGGTTGCAGGAGCTGGGTATGTCTAGTTTGATGAAGAGAAGGACCAGGGGAGACATGATAGCAGTGTTCCGATATCTCAGAGGGTGCCACAAAGAAGAGGGAGTCAAACTATTCTCCAAGGCACCTGGGGGCAGGACAAGAAGCAATGGGTGGAAACTAATCAAGGAGAGAAGCAACTTAGAACTAAGGAGGAATTTCCTGACAGTTAGGACAATTAACCTCTGGAACAGCTTGCCTCCAGAAGTTGTGAATGCCCCAACCCTGGAAGTCTTTAAGAAGATGTTAGATAGCCATTTGTCTGAAATGGTATAAGGTTCCTGCCCACGCAGGGGGTTGGACTAGAAGACCTACAAGGTCCCTACCAACTCTGCTATTGTATTGTATTATCAGGATGAGGAGTTGGCTTCGTACTTTTGGGAAGCCTAGGTCAGAACAACAAAGTTGTCTTCTAAGACAGAGTGATTAGATAACGGGAGAGTCGATCTCCAAGCTGAGACAGCTTCGAATGAGGCCATCCTGAGATGAAGGGCTCTAAGTCTCTTCATACTTTGGTCTCCTCTCCAGGATCCCCGTCTTTGAAAGCCGAAGCTTGCGTCTAATGAGTTTCTCATCAGCCTTAGCTCAGAGCCCTCGTTTCAAATCCTCTTTCCCTAATCTCTCATTTTGACAGTCCTCATAAACTTCTCCTCCTTTACGTATTCGCTCACACGAAATGTAATATCGGCTTCCCTAATTGGAATCCCAAAAGCCGACGAGGACTCGCGGGTGGCTTCGGAATTCGCTCTTCCTTTTATTCTATTCCTTCAGCCCAGAAGATCCTCATGGGACGCTCGGTGGAAGGCTTCATCCTATCAAAGCCCTGCTGTGACAGAGCCCCCCTCCTCCCACTTTGCTCATTAACATATGTCCATTACTCTCATCTCTTAAGCAATTATGGGGGGGAGGGGGTTATCAGGAAATGTGCAGCAGCTGCCAAAAAAGCCAACCCAGTTCTAGGCTGCATCAACAGAGGGAGAGAATCAAGATCACCTGAAGGGTTAATACCACTTTATAAGACCTTGGGAAGGCCACACTTGGAATACGGCAACCAGTTTTGGTTGCCACGATGTAGAAAAGATGTGGAGACTCTAGAAAGAGTGCAGAGAAGAACAATAAAGAGGATTAGGGGACTGGAGGCTAAAACATGAAGAACGGTTGCAGGAATTGGGTAGGTAAGTTAATGAAAAGAAGGACCAGGGGAGACAGGATAGCATCTTCCAATATCTCAGGGGTTGCCACAAAGAAGAGGGAGTCAAGCTATTCTCCAAAGCACTTGAGGGCAGGACTCCTACTCCTCCCCCCTCCTCCTCTCCGCAGATCCCCACTCCCTTCCAGCACTGATGATATGACCAAGTTGGGTCATTCAACCGCAGTGGCGCAGTGGTTAGAGTACAGTATTGCAGGCTCCTTCTGCTGACTGCCGGCTGCCTGCAATTTGGCAGATCGAATCTCACCAGGGTCAAGGTTGACTCAGCCTTCCATCCTTCCGAGGTGGGTAAAATGAGGACCCAGATTGTTGGGGGGCAAGAGGCTGACTCTGTAAACCGCTTAGAGGGGGCTGTAAAAGCACTGAGAAGCCGTATAGAAGTTATCTCACAGCGTATCTCAGAATTGGCAAAAGAACTCAATTTAGCCAGAAACTGCAACTTTTGATCCAGAGCTCACCGTCAAACGACAGACACATATGGGTCGTTTCCTGTAATGCAAAAGCTGAAAAACCAGTCCATTTGTTGATCTGAGCTTACAATACAATACAATAGCAGAGTTGGAAGGGACCTTGGAGGTCATCTAGGGACCTTGGAGGTCATCTAGTCCAACTCCCTGCCTAGGCAGGAAGCCCTATACAGGAAGTCTAAGGGCTAGGGCTAGTGAAAGAAAACTCCCAAGCCCCACAGTTCAACTCTGAGCTACAGACATTCTCTTACAATAATACAATAGCAGAGTTGGAAGGGACCTTGGAGGTCTTCTAGTCCAACCCCCTGCGTGGGCAGGAACTTTATACCATTTCAGAGAAATGGCTATCTAACATCTTCTTAAAGACTACCAGGGTTGGGGCATTCACAACTTCTGGAGGCAACTTCTGTTCCACTGATTCATTGTTCTCACTCTCAGGAAATTCCTCCTCAGTTCTAAGTTGCTTCTCTCCTTGATTAGTTTCCACCCATTGCTTCTTGTCCTGCCCCCAGGTGCCTTGGAGAATAGTTTGACTCCCTCTTCTTTGTGGCACCCTCTGAGATATCGGAACACTGCTACCATGTCTCCCCTGGTCCTTCTCTTCATCAAACTAGACATCCCCAGTTCCTGCAACCGTCCTTCATATGTTTTAGTCTCCAGTCCCCTAATCATCTTGGTTGCTCTTCTCTGCACTCTTTCTAGAGTCTCCACATCGTTTTTTATGGTGTGGTGACCAAAACTGGATGCCGTACTCTGGGTGTGGCCTTCATTTCATTTCATTTTCATTTTATTCGATTCATATACCGCCCTATTTTCACCGGTGCACAGAGAGATAAAAACCCAAACAATACATACAAAATATAAAAAACTATTAAATTATAAATCTGTGCTAAAATTTAGATAAATAAATTTAAAACCAATAAATATCCATTTTTAAATTTTAAAATTATACCCTTAGTCTATGTCAGGCCGGTTAAATGAAAGAAATGTGCTTTTAGCATCCGACGGAAGAGGCGTAGGTCCGTGATGGTACGGATATCGGGGGGCAGGTCATTCCAGAATGCCGGACCCGCCACAGAGAAGGCCCTTCCCCTGGGAGTCGCCAGTCGGCATTGACCAGCTGACGGCACCCTGAGAAGGCCAACTCTGTGAGAGCGGACAGGTCGAAGGGAGGTATGTGGTAGGAGGCGGTCTCTCAAGTAACCAGGACCCGTGCCATGGAGCGCTTTGAAGATGGTGACTAACACCTTGAAGCGCACCCGGAAGGCCACAGGCAGCCAGTGCAGCTCGCGCAGGAGAGGTGTTACATGGCAGTAACGAGAGACTCCCAGAATCCCCCGCGCGGCCGCATTCTGCACTAGCTGGAGTCTCCGGGTGCACCTCAAGGGGAGCCCCATGTAGAAAGCATTACAGTAGTCCAGGCAGGAAATAACGAGGGCTTGAGTGACCGTGCGTAGGGCATCCCGATCTAGAAAGGGGCGCAACTGGCGTATCAGGTAAACCTGATAGAAAGCCCCCCTGGCCACGGCCGTCACATGGTCGTCCAAGGACAGCCGTGAATCCAGGAGGACGCCCAAGTTGCAAGCCCTTTCCGCGTGGGCTAATGACTCGCCCCCGATAGCCAGCAATGGAATTAACTGGCTATATCGAGATGCCGGAAACCACAGCCACTCAGCCTTGCCCATGGTTGTCACGCCCTCAAACGTCATCTCTCTTCCGCGGGATAATATCCCCACAATCGCTCACTGCCGTTGGGAGAACAGCTGACTTCACTTCTCTGTTTCTCTGTTAGACATTTCTGATTGCCTTGCTAATAATTCTTTGGGAAGGAAACGCGCGTAGCAAATGCTGACTGCCCCTTTCCTTTTTTTTCCAGTCAGGTGTTCCTTTCAGATACTTAATTCTATGGAACGTTAGTTGCCCAGTGGAGCATCCTTTTAGAGCAGGGGTCTCCAACCTTTGCAACTTTAAGTCTGAAGGACTTCAGCTCCCAGAATTCTCCAGCCAGCTTTGCATTCGCATCCTTTTAGAGCAGGGGTCTCCAACCTTTGCAACTTTAAGTCTGAAGGACTTCAGCTCCCAGAATTCTCCAGCCAGCTTTGCATTCGCATCCTTTTAGAGCAGGGGTCTCCAACCTTTGCAACTTTAAGTCTGAAGGACTTCAGCTCCCAGAATTCTCCAGCCAGCTTTGCATTCGCATCTTTTTAGAGCAGGGGTCCCCAACCTTTGCCACTTTAAGTCTGAAGGACTTCAGCTCCCAGACTTCTCCAGCCAGCTTTGCATTCGCATCCTTTTAGAGCAGGGGTCCCCAACCTTTGCAACTTTAAGTCTGAAGGACTTCAGCTCCCAGAATTCTCCAGCCAGCTTTGCATTCGCATCCTTTTAGAGCAGGGGTCTCCAACCTTTGCAACTTTAAGTCTGAAGGACTTCAGCTCCCAGACTTCTCCAGCCAGCTTTGCATTCGCATCCTTTTAGAGCAGGGGTCCCCAACCTTTGCAACTTTAAGTCTGAAGGACTTCAGCTCCCAGAATTCTCCAGCCAGCTTTGCATTCGCATCCTTTTAGAGCAGGGGTCCCCAACCTTTGCAACTTTAAGTCTGAAGGACTTCAGCTCCCAGACTTCTCCAGCCAGCTTTGCATTCGCATCCTTTTAGAGCAGGGGTCCCCAACCTTTGCAACTTTAAGTCTGAAGGACTTCAGCTCCCAGAATTCTCCAGCCAGCTTTGCATTCGCATCCTTTTAGAGCAGGGGTCTCCAACCTTTGCAACTTTAAGTCTGAAGGACTTCAGCTCCCAGAATTCTCCAGCCAGCTTTGCATTCGCATCTTTTTAGAGCAGGGGTCCCCAACCTTTGCAACTTTAAGTCTGAAGGACTTCAGCTCCCAGACTTCTCCAGCCAGCTTTGCATTCGCATCCTTTTAGAGCAGGGGTCTCCAACCTTTGCAACTTTAAGTCTGAAGGACTTCAGCTCCCAGAATTCTCCAGCCAGCTTTGCATTCGCATCTTTTTAGAGCAGGGGTCCCCAACCTTTGCAACTTTAAGTCTGAAGGACTTCAGCTCCCAGACTTCTCCAGCCAGCTTTGCATTCGCATCCTTTTAGAGCAGGCGTCTCCAACCTTTGCAACTTTAAGTCTGAAGGACTTCAGCTCCCAGAATTCTCCAGCCAGCTTTGCATTCACATCTTTTTAGAGCAGGGGTCCCCAACCTTTGCAACTTTAAGTCTGAAGGACTTCAGCTCCCAGACTTCTCCAGCCAGCTTTGCATTCGCATCCTTTTAGAGCAGGGGTCTCCAACCTTTGCAACTTTAAGTCTGAAGGACTTCAGCTCCCAGAATTCTCCAGCCAGCTTTGCATTCGCATCCTTTTAGAGCAGGGGTCTCCAACCTTTGCAACTT
>CM077645.1:220672219-220684719 GCA_039707465.1 Rhabdophis nuchalis | reverse complement strand
GTTCTGCGACTGTTGTGTGTTAGGATATTCAGCCTTATATTGGGTTGACAATATATATGAGCCTATGTTCTTAAGGAGTTATGTAGCTTTAAGAAATGTGTTAAATTCTGATTGGCTGTGCTTCTCAGCTCTACCATATAAGCAAGCTCAGGAACACAGTCCGTTCCCTTTTTCGATTCCTTTTGATTCCTGTGCTGAAGATGAAGACTGAAGAAGACCGAAGAAGTATTTGTTTTGCATCACTGTAAGATAACTCTGTGTTTGGCGAAGGACTGTTATTATTTTGAGAAGTTAGTCTCACTGGTTGGAAGAAGCATTTTAATTGCTACAAAGTAAAGGCTATTTATTTTCTTACTATCACTGTTTTAGAGTTTGTTTGTGGTTAAAGCAACGTATCTCTTTATTGTCCGGTGAATTACACTATTCCGCATTTATTTTCAAACACTGGTTACGGGACCAGAGTTGTAACACTGGTTCTAAACCCAGAGTTGCTAACACCGTGCCCAGCTCTTCGGAAACCCACTCACAAGAGAGAAGGCGCCCAGAAAAACAATAAGCCTTCCCTCCCCAATAATAAGGCCCAAGCCATATTTTGGAAGTCAAAATAAAATAAGACCCTGGCTTGTTTTGGGGGGAACACGGTCGGTGTGGCAGACAATTATTCGTCTCCCTGTTGGTCCGCCAGTGATAGATCTTCCGAATCCTATAGCCCAGGGGTCTCCAACCTTTGCAACTTTAAGTCTGAAGGACTTCAGCTCCCAGAATTCTCCAGCCAGCAAAGCTTAAGACTTAAAGTTGCAAAGGTTGGAGACCCCTGCTGTAGCCTACTGTGAGAGAGCAGCTGCTGTTCCGATATCTCAGAGGGTGCCACAAAGAAGAGGGAGTCAAACTATTCTCCAAGGCACCTGGGGGCAGGACAAGAAGCAATGGGTGGAAACTAATCAAGGAGAGAAGCAACTTAGAACTAAGGAGAAATTTCCTGACAGTGAGAACAATTAACCAGTGGAACAGAAGTTGCCTCCAGAAATGGTGAATGCCCCAACCCTGGAAGTCTTTGAGAAGATGTTAGATAGCCATTTGTCTGAAATGGTATAAGGTTCCTGCCCACGCAGGGGGTTGGACTAGAAGACTTACAAGGTCCCTTCCAACTCTGCTATTGTAACTCTATTGTAGCTCCTAAGAAAGGAAACTTTTCAATTAACTCCAAAGTTGCTTGTTGCGTTTGGGAGCTGGGTCAGCACACCGAACGGAAATATTTAACAACTATTGGTAGTAACTATTGAAAATTAGCACTGGAAGATGTGGTATATACTCCATGGGAACATTAACGGTCATTTGAGCCCACAATGCTGAATAATAGCGATGTATTTAAGTTACGTTTGATGGATAACCCGTGATTTTAATCCTAATGGCAAGAACCGAGGCGCAAAAACTTGTAACCCAACGACATGCTTGATGAAACGGAAGAAAGCATTTTATAGGTGTTGTTTTGTTTTTGTCTGTTTTAAAAATAAAAATTGTATTCAAAAAAAAAAAAAAAAGGAAGACCGAAAAGCGGTCGTAGGTCACTTTTCCCAGGGCTGTTGGTCACTAAGGGAATCGTTATAAATCGGGGATTACCTGTGTCCCGATCCGTGTTTTCAGCCCCGATGTTTATTTCTATTTTTCAGATGCTTCCCAGACAGGTGAGGAACACGGGCTCCGGAAGATGGGAGAGAAAGGAAGACCCGTCAGACTCGGGAGCAGATTTTGAAGCTGACATGTGGGACAATATTCTTTTGACACACAAACACACAAACACACACACACCCTTTTTGGGGGGACATATATGTTTACCTCTGCAACAACGCACCCCTTAATAAACACTCAAGAGCGTAAGAGAGAAAAAATAATGTTCAGCAAAGAAAATGCGGGAACGCTGTCATTTGTAGAGCGAATTATCCCTCCCTTTTCAGGAGCCTGGAGATGCATTTATGAAACCTCCCTTGGAATTATTTTGGGGAATATTGCCCTGATGAGAAGCAAATATTCCCCATCTCGGTTTTAAAAACCATCACATTTTAAAACCGGCACCTCCGAGTTAGCTTCCTTTAGTAAATGATTGTTATCTCCAGCTAACCAGCTGAACCTTATTTGCTTGATTCCCTTCTTTGAACCACACGGCTTCTGGCTTTAAAAGTAAATCACAGGCAGCAAAATGAAAATAAACCTGATTTTGTTTTTGTCGTCTTGCCGATTTCCTTTTGTGTGTGCATCCTTCCTTCTAGCCATTAATGAAATGGTTGCTGCGTTGTTTTACATCACTCTGAACATTTCATCAAAGGGAGGAAGGGAGGAGCAGAGAGAAAGGGAAGGAAGGAGAAAGAAAAGAGAAAGAGACAGAAGGAAGGGAGGAAAAAGAGGGATCTAGGAATCTTAGTGGACAACCATTTAAATATGAGCCAGCAGTGTGCAGCAGCTGCCAAAAAAGCCAACACAGTTCTAGGCTGCATAAACAGAGGGATAGAATCTAGATCACGTGAAGTGTTAATGCCACTGTATAGTGCCTTGGTAAGGCCACACTTGGAATACTGCATACAGTTTTGGTCGCCACGATGTAGAAAAGACGTGGAGACTCTGGAAAGAGTGCAGAGAAGAGCAACCAAGAGGATTAGGGGACTGGAGGCTAAAACATATGAAGAACGGTTGCAGGAGCTGGGTATGTCTAGTTTGATGAAGAGAAGGACCAGGGGAGACATGATAGCAGTGTTCCGATATCTCAGAGGGCGCCACAAAGAAGAGGGAGTCAAACTATTCTCCAAGGCACCTGGGGGCAGGACAAGAAGCAATGGGTGGAAACTAATCAAGGAGAGAAGCAACTTAGAACTAAGGAGAAATTTCCTGACAGTTAGAACAATTAACCAGTGGAACAGCTTGCCTCCAGAAGTCGTGAATGCCCCAACCCTGGAAGTCTTCAAAAAGATGTTAGATAGCCATTTGTCTGAAATGGTATAAGGTTCCTGCCCACGCAGGGGGTTGGACTAGACCTACAAGGTCCCTTCCAACTCTGCTATTGTATTGTATTGTATTGTATTGTATTGTAAAAGAAAGAGAGAAGGGAGAAAAAAGAAAAAAAGAATGGAAGAAAGAGAGAAAGGGCAAAGAAAAAAGAAAAAGAAATAGAAGGAAGGAAGATAATAGATGAATGAATGGGAGGACAGAAGGAAGAAAGAAAAAGAAGTGAGAAAAAAGAGACAGTGGAAGGAAGGAAAGAAAAGAAGGAAAGAAAAAAAGAAAAAGAAAGAAAGAAAGAGAAAGACGGCAAAGAAAGAGGAATAAAGACAGAAGGAAAAAGAGTGCCAAGACAAAGGTAAAAGAAATAGGAAAGGAAGAAGATAACACATGAAAGAAATGGAGGAGGGAAGGAACTCTATGGTTAATTCCTGTAAACTCTTCATATAGTTTTCTTCTTAAGAATATAGATGTGGTTATCATCATTTTCCTCCTGGGATTATTATTATTATTATTATTATTTTGATTTTCCAGTCTAGACTACACCTCTGGACTTCCCTAATAATCTGCATCCAAGATTAACTAAAACCCAGGTTGACTCCTTACAATAAATCACAGTCTACCATAAATTGCCATTTTGCTAAGCAAATATTAGTTAGTTTAGTTAGTTTATTGAATTTATACCCCGCCCTTCTCCAAACGGACCCAGGGCGGCGCACAGGCATATTAAAAAACATACAAACATATAAAACTTTTTTTAAAAAACTTATTCAACTAAAAAACCTGTGCTAAAACCGAATTAAAATCCCCATTTTAAAACTATCTATGAGTCAGAATTGGAGGCTACGCTAGGCCGGCTAGTTGGAATAGGTGTGTCTTCAGACACTTGCGGAAGAGGCGGAGGTCAGAGATGGTACGGAGTTCAGGGGGTAAGTCGTTCCAAAGGGCTGGTCCCGCCACAGAGAAGGCTCTTCCCCTGGGTGTCGCCAGTCGGCATTGATCTGCCGACGGCACCCTGAGGAGGCCCTCTCTGTGGGAGCGTATCGGTCTGAGGGATGTATGGGGCAGGAGGCGGTCTCGCATATAACTAGGCCCCGAGCCATGGAGCGCTTTAAAGATGGTCGTTAGAACCTTGAAGCGCACCCGAAAGACCACAGGAAGCCAGTGCAGCTCGCGCAGGATCGGTGTTATGTGGGAGTGTCTAGGCGCTCCCGTAATCACCCGCGCGGCTGCATTCTGGACTAGCTGTAGCTCTCGGGTGCACCTCAAGGGAAGCCCCATGTAGAGAGCATTACAGTAGTCGAGTCGAGACGTGACGAGTGCTTGAGTGACTGTGCGTAAGGCACCCCGGTCCAGTAAGGAGCGCAATTGGCGCATCAGGCGTACCTGATGAAACGCCCCCCTGGCCACGGCTGCCACATGGTCATCCATAGACAGCCGGGAGTCCAGGAGGACACCCAAATTGCGCGCCCTCTCCACGGGGGCCAGTGTTTCGCCCCCAATGGCCAGAGTTGGAATAATCTGGCTGAATCGGGGCGCCGGAAGCCACAGCCACTCAGTCTTGGACGGGTTGAGCTTGAGTTTGTTACTACCCATCCAGATCCGTACGGCCTCCAAACACCGGGACATAACCTCGACGGCATCATTGGGGTGGTCTGGGGTGGATATGTACAACTGAGTATCATCAGCGTACAGATGATATCCCACCCCAAAACCACGGATGATCTCACCCAGCGGCTTCATATATGTGTTGAACAGTAGGGGCGAGAGGACCGAACCCTGCGGTACCCCACATATGAGGGGCCTCGAGGCCGACCTCTGCCCCCCTGCCAACACACATTGCGACCGACCAGAGAGGTAGGATGAGAACCACCGCAAAACGGTGCCTCCCAGCCCCAACCCCCCCAGTCGGCGCAATAGGATACCATGGTCGATGGTATCAAAAGCGGCTGAGAGGTCTAATAGGACTAGGATAGAGGAAAATCCTCTATCCCGCGCCCTCCAGAGATCATCAACCAATGCGACCAATGCCGTCTCGGTGCTGTGCCCGGGTCGGAAGCCGGACTGGCGCGGGTCTAGATAATCAACTTCCTCCAAGTGTCGCGGAAACTGTTGAGCCACCACACTCTCAACAACCTTCACTAAAAAGTGAAGGTTGGAGACGGGACGATAGTTCTCTAATAATGCTGGATCCAGGGACGGCTTTATTGAGGAGGGGCCTTACTACCGCCTCTTTCAAGACGGCGGGCAAGGACCCCACACTCAAAGATGTGTTGACAATGCCCTGGAGCCAGCCTCGTGTCGTCTCCCAGGATGCCAGTACAAGCCAGGAGGGACACGGGTCCAATAAACATGTGGTGGCCCTAAGTCTCTTTGACAACTTGTCCATATCGTCGGTAGTAACAAAATCAAACTCCTCCCATGATAGTGTCACAAGAATAGCCTCGGCACGCTCGACTGGGCCACTGTCGATGGAGGGTAACTCGCTCCGAATCCGAGTGATTTTCTCCTGCAGATAAGTCCCAAATTCCTCTGCTCGACCCTGTAAAGGGGCTTCCCGCGGCCTCTGTTGAAGGAGGGAGCGGGTCACCCCAAACAGGGCAGCAGGGCGGTTATCTGCAGATGCAATAAGAGTGGCACAATACTCACGTTTGGCCACTCTTATCGCCACTAAGTAAGTCCTAATATGGTCTCTCACTAGTGTTCGGTCGGCTTCGGAGTGAGATGATCTCCATCTGCTCTCTAGGCGTCTCTTGTGGCGCTTCATCTCCCTGAGCCCCTCGGTAAACCAAGGAGCCCAGGTGGTTCATCGCCGCAAGAGAGGCCGCAAGGGCGCGACTCGGTCCAAGGCCCCCGTGGCCGCACTTAACCATGCGGCCACTAGGTCCTCAGTCGAGTCGCGGGGCAAGTCCACAGGAATTGGCCCAAGCTCCCTTTGGAACCTTATCGGGTCCATCGAGAGCCTGGGGCGGAACCATATAGGAATGTCCGGTTCCGCCTCCCCGCGGTGAGGTGCAGCGATCGGAAAGTCGAGCCGAAGGAGAGCGTGATCTGTCCATGACAGGGGTGTGATGACTAAATCCCCTATTCCCAGATCACTACTCCACTGTCCCGAGACGAAGATGAGATCCAGGGTGTGTCCACCCTCGTGGGTAGGGCCTACAACTACCTGGGTCAGGTCCATGGCTGTCATGGAAGCCATGAACTCCCGAGCTACACCAGAGGTTTCGCCTACCGACGGCAGGTTAAAGTCCCCCATGACTAAAAGTCTGGGGGTCTCAACCGCTGCCTCGGCTATCACCTCTAGGAGCTCGGGCAGGGCTGTTGTTGCATAGCGAGGAGCCAGGTATACAACTAACACGCCCAACAGCCTCCCTAGGCCCCACTTCACAAGGAGGGACTCGCACCCAGTCGTCTGAGGGATCGTGGTCTCCTTTGGCTCAAGACCTTCCCTAACCATAATCGCCACCCCCCACCCCTCCCTAGGGCCCTAGGCTGATGGAAGGCTCGGTATCCTGGTGGGCACATTTCTACGAGGGGATGTCCTCCCTCGTGGCCCAACCAGGTTTCCGTAATGCCTACCAGGTCCGGGTCCCCCTCTGACACAAGGTCATGGATGAGGGGGGCTTTTTGTACCACGGACCTGGCGTTGCATAGAATCAGCCTAGGGCCCCGGGTCTGTGGTTCTTGCCCACCTAGCCTGCGATGGGAGCATGGGAGGTCAGAGCGCGTGACCGCCTGTAACCAGCGGCCACGATCCTCCAACCGGTGTCCATCCCGTCTCCCACCGCCCCTGCCCCTCCCCAGGACCGACTTGATGGAAAATACCTTAGTGGAAACGACCCCCCCTCCCCCCCCTCCGTTGCTCTATTTCCGCCGGCCGGCCCTATAATTTGGCGTCCCCCCACCTGACTATCCCCTCCCTCCTCCCTGGAACCCCCTAAAAATCGAATTAAAAAATTAAAAAGGAAAAAGGAACCCCCTAAGTTTGCGCTTCGCCCACCTCTCAGGAGCAATCAGTCCATCCTCGAGGTGGGCCCGTGTTAGACTAGGGGGCCAGGCCTGCGAGAGCGGAGACTCCCGCAGGCAAAGGAGATCACGCCTAGAATACATACTAAAAACACAGAGGTCGTCCATGCCTAGGGGACAAAGTGCAAGTCTAAAATAGATCTAAAACAGAGTCCAGGGTAAAAAGTGACAAGTGCAAAGTGTATATAGTCCATTTGGGGCAGAGGGGAGAAGACAGTCAGACTGATGATATTCTTATGGATGGGGGGAACACAGTTCAGTCTCATCCAAGCCCCATCTACTTGTCCTCCTCGGTCACATAAGTCTCAATCTACGTTTAGTGCCGCATGAATAGATGGTCCATCGTGCGGCCTGGTGTAAAACGGAAGAGTGTGTGACACGGCTTACCACCTCCAGGCCCAGCACTCACTTCGGGGTCTTCCTGGGTCCTCTTCGGTCACGATCCACCATCACGATCTGGCTGCGTGGCTTCTTCATCCATTCGTCCATCTCCTTCTCATTGTCCAACTCCCTTTCCAATCCGTCCAATCCATCTCCTTCTCCGACTCCAACACCACCTCCTTCTCATTCTTCTTCTTCCATCCTCCATTCTCTTTCCACTTCACCTCACTCCACGTCTCCTCTCTCCAAACTCTCACTTCCTCTTGCCATCCAGCTCCTCCAATTCCAACTCCATCCACTCACAGCCTCCAGCCTTCTCCTTCTCCAACTCCAACTCCGTCCACTCTCAGCCTCCAGCCTTCTCCTCACTCCTCTCTCTGACGACATTCTCTCACCTTCTTTCTGCCACTCTCACCATTCCAGCCGCTCAGCCTCCAGCCACAGCTCGGATGGGATCAGCTGTAAAGAACACTCGGGTCGGGATCGGGGTGAGGCCGCACGATCCGACATAGACCGTGCGGCCAGATGGCAGTCCTCCCGACCCGACCCGATTCATATACGTAAGCAACTTCAAACGTTCTTTCCATAACAAACAGTGGCCTGCTACCGCGACCTCCTGAAGTTTGCCGTTCTCTCTTCCGCAGACCACCATCCCATAATCATCCATTGCAGTTTCTTCCCCAAGCCCCAGATTTCATGTTCTGCCATGATGGGAATTTAGAATTTTTAAGTGTTTTGAAGAACTCATTGCAGGCTTGTTGGGGAAAGAACCATATGGCTGCACATTTTGAAGTTTACAACTTTCGCTGAGACAGCTGGCCCATTTTCCATGTAGCAAATACAAAATAATAATTGGCACAGCAAGGTAGACTCCTCTCTGGATGGGAAGCCAAGACCCAGAAGTTCTCAGGTCAAAGATAGAATAGAATATAGAATAACAAGAATTGGAAGGGACCTTGGAGGTCTTCTAGTCCAACCCCCTGCTCAGGCAGGAAACCCTACACCATTTCAGACAAATGGCTATCCAACATCTTCTTGAAGTGTTGGGGCATTCGCAACTTCTGGAGGCAAGTTGTTCCACAGAAATTTCTCCTTATTTCTAAGTTGCTTCTCTCCTTGATTAGTTTCCACCTATTGCTGCTTGTTCTACCTTCAGGTGCTTGGAGAATAGCTTGACTCCCTCTTCTTTGGGGCAGAAGAAGCTTCTGTTAGGAATCTTCTCCTTAATCCCAGGTCATTTTTCTCCTTGTTTAATTTCCATCCATTGCTTCTTGTGCTGCCCTCAAGTGCCTTGGAGAATAGCTTGACTCCCTCTTCTTTGGGGCAACCCCTGAGATATTGGAAAACTGCTATCATGTCTCCCCTAGTCCTTCTCTTCATCAAACTAGACATACCCAGCTCCTGCAACCGTTCTTCATATGTTTTAGCCTCCAGTCCCCTAATCCTCTTGGTTGCTCTTCTCTGCACTCTTTCCAGAGTCTCCACATCTTTTCTACATCGTGGTGACCAAAACTGGATGCAAATATTCCAAGTGTGGCCTTCCCAAGGGATTACAAAAGTGGTATTAACCCTTCACGTGATCTTGATTCTCTCCCTCTGTTGATGCAGCCTAGAACTGTGTTGGCTTTTTTTGGGGGGGGGGGCAGCTGCAGTAGTAAAATCTTGTTCCTTGGGACCAACAGGAACACTTGTGGGTTGCTTCTTTCTTATTGCTTAGGGTTTATTGCAGGCCATATCGAGTAGCCACAATTTCGTTCTGGCATCGTTCAGTAGAGATGGAATGGCTCCAAAGAAATGGGTGATAGACAGTTTTCTCAAACGGGTGGATGAAAGAAGAATCGGGCGAAGGGAGCTCTGGGTGAGATCTGGTGCTCTTTCAAAGTAACTCCAGAGCCAGGAATGGGGAAAGAGTAGCATTTGCATCCCCAGTGCGTTGGATCCGAAAGGATTTGGAAGGGTGAAAGAAAGAGAAATCTTCAGAAGGTAGATGACGCAGGTTTCTTGCAGATAATCCAAAGTAATTAAAAGAAAGAGATATATTCCAGGGGACGTATGTGGAATTACGCGGAGGGTGAAATATAGTCAGCTGCTGCTTGGTTATGGTTTGCTGTCAATGAAGGAGCAAGATGTGGACACTTTAATTCTGGCTTCTTAGTGTCATTTTTCAGACATTAAGGCATTTAGAGAAAGACGGGAGGGGAGGGGAGAAGAGAAAAGAAGAAAAGAGAAGAGAAGAGAAAATATGGAATGGAATAGGAGAGGAGATGATATGGAAGGGAAGAAAGAAGAGAAGAGGAGAGAAGAGAAGAGAAAATATGGAATAGGAGAGGAGATGATATGGAAGGGAAGAAAGAAGAGGAGAGAAGAGAAGAGAAAATATGGAATGGAATAGGAGAGGAGATGATATGGAAGGGAAGAAAGAAGAGAAAAGGAGAGAAGAGAAAGAAGAGAAGAGAAAATATGGAATAGGAGAGGAGATGATATGGAAGGGAAGAAAGAAGAGAAAAGGAGAGAAGAGAAGAGAAAAGGAGAGAAGAGAAGAGAAAATATGGAATGGAATAGGAGAGGAGATGATATGGAAGGGAAGAAAGAAGAGAAAAGGAGAGGAGAGGAGAGAAGAAGAGAAAAGGAGAGAAGAGAAGATAAAATATGGAATGGAATAGGAGAGGAGATGATATGGAAGGGAAGAAAGAAGAGAAAAGAGGAGAGAAGAGAGAAGAGAAGAGAAAATATGGAATGGAATAGGAGAGGAGATGATATGGAAGGGAAGAAAGAAGAGAAAAGAAGAGGAGAGAAGAGAAGAGAGAAGAAGAGGAGAGGAGAGAAGAGGGAAGGGAGAGCAGAGATGTTCTGACCAAGGCTTCCCAAGAGCCTGAAGCCAACTCCTGGTCCCAACAAAAAAACCTTTTATTAATTGACTGAATTCTGCTCATTCCCATTCAGCAAAGTTTTTCAAGGGAGGATTTACAGTCACAGACCTTATCTGGCTTAGAGAGCTGCCAGGCCGAGATCTGCAAAACTTGGCAAGGAGTCTCTAGAGAGTCACAAACCAATTAAACGAACTAATGGTCTCCTGCAAACTCCACTCCCCTTCCGCTCCTCTTTTATTCCCTCTGGGAGGGGCCATTCATTGTCCACCTGTGGCCTTACTCCCAAGTTGACTCCTGTTCTTTAGCTGTTCCCTTCGTCTGACCACTCTGCGCATGCACACAGCTGGGAACAGGCTCCAGCTGTTTGTCTGCCCACTGATGTCCGACTCTGAAGGCAGCTGATAACTGGCATAAGGCTCTGGCCCCCACTCTGCCTCCGACACAGAGCTCTCCTCAGAGCCTTCCCCAGACTCCAGGACTGGCCCAGGTTCCTCCCCAACCTCCTCACTGTTCGAATCTGCTGCCAGATCCACTGACAACAACAGGTGGGTCACAACAGAACTCAGTTTGGGAAGGTTGGAGACAAGCAGGGGCTTCTACGTTGTTGGAGTGACCTTCTGAATGCTTTTGGAGACTAACTAGGAAAGGATGAGAAATGCTGGGATTTGGTTTTTGAAATTCCTCCCTTCCTTACGAGTCAGATTCGCAATAACAAGAAGAACCCCGTCCGTGCATCAACACCTTCTCGGATTGGACCGCAGTACAATGTGAAACTCTGCAGGATTAAATCGGAGAAGGTGCATCAGGAATCCTGCCCGGCTGTCTCTCCTTCCGCTTTATCCTCATTCTGTGACATTAATGCTGGTGAAACAGAGATTAGCAAAGCAACCGTTGACTGTCCCAGCCGTTGACTGCGGCTGGGAGATAAGTCAGCCAGCCTCTCTCTCCTGTGCTCATGTCTTCGATTCGCTCGCTCAAAAAGCCCCTTTGACTCAGGAAGATTGGCCTGAATACCAACTCTTTGCCTTGCATACATCCTTTCCCAGAACTTCAGTTATTTCTCTCTCTCTCTCTCCCTCTCCTCTCTTTCTCTCCCTCTCCCCCTCTCTCTCCTTTCTCATAGCTCCAAAACTTATTCCAGTGGGAGGCACCATCAAACAGGATATCAAGATCTGTTAGGAACATATTGTACCAATAGAAATGGAGTGGAATGGAATGGATTGAATTAGAGATAGGGTAGGATAAGGTAGGGTAGGGTAGGGTAGAAGGGAAGAGAAGAGAAGAGAAGAGAAGAGAAGAGAAGAGGACCATGGAGGTCTTCTAGTCCAGCCACCTGCCTAGACAGGAAACCCTACACCACTTCAGACAAATGGCTAACATTTTCTTGAAGACTTCCAGTGTTGGAGCATTCACAACTTCTGGAGGCAACTTCTGTTCCCCTGATTAATTGTTCTCACTGTCAGGAAATTCCTCCTCAGTTCTAAGTTGCTTCTCTCCTTGATTAGTTTCCACCCATTGCTTCTTGTTCTGCCCTCTGGTTCCTTGGAGAATAGCTTGACTCCCTCTTCTTTGTGGCAACCCCTGAGATATCGGAAGACTGCTATCCTGTCTCCCCTGGTCCTTCTTTCCATTAAACTAGACATACCCAGTTCCTGCAACCGTTCTCTGTATGTTTTAGTCTCCAGTCCCCTAATCATTTTTGTTGCTTTTCCAGTTTCTGGTACTGCCCCGTGTGAGTGCCAGGGAACCTCTGTGTATGCCAGAATCCAGAAGAGCAACAGGCGATGGCTGGCATGCCCAGAGAGATGGCTCTGGGTGCCACTTCTGGCATCCGTGCCATAGCTTCGCCATCCCAGCCCTCATGTGAGCGCATTCAAATTGCGAGCCTTCCTGGGACTTGCACTGTTGCCTACCCTCTTACAGAATGAGCAGGCGTCGGTTGGGCTGTTAAAATGAAAAATTGCGCTCTCCATCCCTCCTCCGCCAGTCTTCAGAACGAGGACGCAGCGCGGGGGGGGCGGGACGCGAGCATCGGATGTCGGGGAAAACGTCGCGTCAGCAAAAGTTGAGAGGAATGAGGAATTGGAGAAACCAAGAATGTGAAGGCACAGCGTTTATGAACGCTAGATACCGCCCTGGCTTTTTTGCAGTAACTGATGATCTGATGTCGCAGCCTGGATGGGCGATAAACTGAGCCGCCA
Organism: Rhabdophis nuchalis; assembly: GCA_039707465.1. Taxonomy (NCBI): domain Eukaryota; kingdom Metazoa; phylum Chordata; class Lepidosauria; order Squamata; family Natricidae; genus Rhabdophis; species Rhabdophis nuchalis. Next base: position 220,672,247 of record CM077645.1, on the reverse strand, counting down.
TGGAAATAAATCTCCAGGGATTTGGGGG
>CM077645.1:220647219-220669719 GCA_039707465.1 Rhabdophis nuchalis | reverse complement strand
ACATTCCTCCAGGACTTCCTGTCCTCTTCCATCCTCTGGAGTCCATTGAATCTCATGCCTGCTGCTTTGGTGACTCCATCCAGCCCCCTCCTTCTCTGCCGTCCCCTTCTTCTTCTTTTGCCCTCCATCGTTCCCAGCATGAGGCTCTTCTCCAGGGAGTCCTTCTTCCTTCTCATGAGGTGACCAAAAGTCTTTGAGTTTCCTCTTCAGGATCTGGCCTTCTAAAGAGCAGTCAGGGTGGATCTCCTCTAGGACTGACCGGTTGGATGGCCTTGCAGTCCAAGGGACTCAATGCAGGAGTCTTCTTCTCCAGCCCCAGAGTTCAAAGGCCTCCATTCTTTGGCCCTCTGCCTTCCTTATGGTCCAACCTTCACAGCCATCCATGGCAACTGGGAAAACCACAGCCTTGACTAGACACCCTTGCAATGTGTATCATTTATTTATTGTACTTAAATAAAATACAAGTGATTAAAATACAAAAATAATAAAGCAAAAAAGCAAAGACAAAAAAAAAACCAAACTCAAAGGGCAGACTTGATGGACCATTAGGTCTTTTTTCTACCATTTTCTATGCATATTCATTCAATTCCTGTAGCTGCCCAACTCAAACCATGAGTAGCAATCCATCTTTCTATTTTCCAAAGGCAAGACGAGAAACAATGGCTGGAGATTAACCAAGGAGAGAAGCAACCTAGAGATAAGGAGAAGTTTCCTGATGGTGAGGAACAATCAACCAATGGAATGACTTCCCTCCAGAGGTTTTTGGTGCTCCATCACTGGAGGTCTATGGAGGTTCTCCATCATACAGGTCTTGGGTGTCCCAAATATGCTTTTTTTCCCCAAGAGGCACCTGGACTTCCCTGTTTTTCTTTGAAGACCTTTCTCTTCTCATCCAAGAAGCTTCTTCAGCTCTGACGGGATGGTGGGGAGTGGAGAGATTGATACTCCCTGCAGACAGCTGGTCCTTTGCATCCTTTTAGAAGGTCATTAAGGCCACTTGGAGGTTCATCTGTGCCCTCAGGGTGACCTGAGTATTGCAAATGGGTGTGGAGCCTTCTTGGAACTGCCAAAAAGACCATATTGCAGTTTGGAGATCGATGATGTCGTATCCTTTCCCCTCTGTTGAGAGGAGGCTGTTCAGTTTTGACCTAGATGGCCTCCTGGACCCCTATGTCAAACCAGCGGTCCTCTCTGTCCAAAATGTGGACTTGGTGGTCTTCAAAAGAGTGGCCTTTCTCTTTTAAATGCAGATGGACTTCTGAGCGTAGACCTGATGGATTCGTCCTCCTATGCTGCACCATGCAATAAAATACAATAGCGGAGATGAGGCCTGGTTGCCAAGGAGCTGCCCACACAATTTGACTTCATGAGAATGAGTGTTTTTTGGGGGGGAGCCAAATAGGTGGAGGAATGTGACATCTTTCTCTCGTCCTCTTAATTGGGTGGAACAGCTGCAATTTCTTGGGTTTTTCGGTTGACCAGAAGCCCTTGACAGGAGCTCCCTCAGCCTCCGAAAAGGGCGATAATAGGACTTGAAGGCTGCTGAGAGAGAGGCCTCACCCTACGGAGGAGTCATTATGCAAAACAAGCAGAACAAGAGGAGATGCCTGTCAGAGGGTCTCGGCTTTGCTAAATAACGGAGGGGAAAGACCGCCTGTCTGACTGCAATCGCAGCCCCAGTTCTCAAAACATAGAAATAATAAAGCCTATGCAGGAAATCAGAGAGAAAATCTTAGTAGCATTTCCTCCTCCTCCTCCTCCTCCTCCTCCTCCTCCTCCTCCTCCTCCTCCTCCAATTCCTTCTTTTGTTTCTTCTTTTCCTTCTCCTACTTGGTTAATGAAATGTCTGCAAGAAAAACAGCCCACGGTTGTTCCTCCTCCTCCTCCTCCTCTTCCTCTTCCTCTTCTTCTTCCCCTTCCCTCACCTCCTCCACTACTACTACAACTTCCTCTTCCTCTTCCCTTGTCCTCCTACTCTTCTTCTTCCCCTTCCCCTTTTCTCCTCCACTACTATTACTATCACAACTTCTTCTTCTTCCTTCTTCCCTTCCTCTTCCTCTTCCCCCTCCTCTAGTTGTAGTTGTAGTTGTAGTTAGTTGTAGTTCTTCTTCTTCTTCTTCTTCTTCTTCTTCTTCTTCTTCTTCTTCTTCTTCTTCTTCTTCTTCTTCTTCTTCTTCTTCTTCCACTTCCACTTCCACTTCCCCCACCTCCTCCACTACTACTACAACTTCTTTGTCCTCCTCTTCCTTCTCCTTCCTCCTCCTCTTCTTCCTCCCCTTCCCCTCTTCTCCTCCACTAATATTACTATCACAACTTCTTCTTCCTCTTCCCCTTCCTCCTCCTTCCTCCTCCTCTTCTTCCTCCCCTTCCCCTCTTCTCCTCCACTAATATTACTATCACAACTTCTTCTTCCTCTTCCCCTTCCTCCTCCTTCCTCCTCCTCTTCTTCCTCCCCTTCCCCTCTTCTCCTCCACTAATATTACTATCACAACTTCTTCTTCCTCTTCCCCTTCCTCCTCCTTCCTCCTCCTCTTCTTTCTCCCCTTCCCCTCTTCTCCTCCACTAATATTACTATCACAACTTCTTCTTCTTCCTTCTCCCCTTCCTCCTCCTCTTCCTCCTCCTCTAGTTGTAGTTGTCTCCAAGAGTGTTAAGTAGGGTTCAAAGACTCTTCTTCTTCTTCTTCTTCTTCTTCTTCTTCTTCTTCTTCTTCTTCTTCTTCTTCTTCTTCTTCTTCTTCTTCTTCTTCTTCTTCTTCTTCTTCTTCCACTTCTACTTCCCCCACCTCCTCCACTACTACTACAATTTCTTTGTCCTTCTCTTCCTCTTCCTCCTCCTTCCTCCTCCTCTTCTTCCTCCCCTTCCCCTCTTCTCCTCTACTAATATTACTATCACAACGTCTTCTTCCTCTTCCCCTTCCTCCTCCTGTAGTTGTAGCTGTAGCTGTAGCTGTAGTTGTTGTTGTTGTTGTTGTTCGTCTTCTTCTTCTTCTTCTTCTTCTTCTTCTTCTTCTTCTTCTTCTTCTTCTTCTTCTTCTTCTTCTTCTTCTTCTTCCTCTTCTTCTTCTTCTTCTCCTTCTTCTTCTTCCTCCTCCTCCTCCTCCTGCTCCTCTTCCTCTTCTCCCTCTCATCCTCTTCCTCTTCTTCCCAAAAGGTGACCCATCCAATTTAATTAGACAATGATATCGCAAAAATATGTAGTTGGTGGTTCATTTTCTCCTCCTCCTCCTCCTCCTCCTCTCCACTTTAATTAGCCAACAATGTGGCAAAAGCGTGGGCCGAGGTGTTCCTTTTCTCAAGCAACCGGAGCCCCACTTGCCCAATTTCTAGACTGCCCTGTGCTCTACACATAATCCCTTCCACAAAACTGCAAGATGTTCTTTCTATACAGCCAATTAATATTTGATGAGGGCACTGTAACCACTTTTTGATTTGCAATGGCAATTAGAATGGCGGCTCGTTCCAGTTGAGAGTTTTCTGCATAAAAATAAGATTTGTAAAATGACGAAGTGGACAGTCGACAGATTTGCAAAGTCCAACCTCGCAGGGAAGAGCAGTCAGCGCTCAGGGATGGAGTTAAAGGGTTGTTGATGTATACAGGGGGTCCTGAGGCTTCTTCTTGAGACTCCGTCTGATACTTTGGTGCTGCCTGAGATTGGTTGTTTTCTTGAAGCCATCTCGTTACCCAACTAGGGAGCATCATCAGTGCTGCAAGGGAGGGGAAGCTGCAGAGAGGGGAGGGGAAGGAGGAGGGGGGGATTGTGGGTCTCTGAGCTTGGTTGCTTTCTTGCAAATGTTTCATTACCCAACGAGGGGACATCATCAGTGCCAGAATGGAAAGGAGGAAGGGGGGAGGATGGGTACTGAGGGGTCCTTGGTGCTCTCTGAGATTGGTTGTTTTCTTGAAGATGTCTCATTACCCAACTAGGGGACATCATCAGTGCTAGAAAGGAAGGGAAGCTGCAGAGAGGAGGAGGAGGGGAGGGAGGAGGAGGAGGATGGGAGGGAGGAGGAGGAGGAGGAGGAGGAGAGGGAGGAGGAGGAGGAGGAGGAGGGAGGAGGAGGGGAGGGAGGAGGAGGAGGAGGGGAGGGAGGAGGAGGAGGAGGGAGGAGGAGGAGGAGGGGAGGGAGGAGGAGGAGGAGGGAGGAGGAGGAGGAGGGGAGGGAGGAGGAGGAGGGGAGGGAGGAGGAGGAGGAGGGGAGGGAGGAGGAGGAGGGGAGGGAGGAGGAGGAGAGGGAGGAGGAGGAGGGGAGGGAGGAGGAGGAGAGGGAGGAGGAGGAGGGGAGGGAGGAGGAGGAGGGGAGGGAGGAGGAGGAGGAGGAGGAAAAGTGTGGGGACCTTGGTGCCCTCTTAGCTTAGTAGTTTCCTTGCAGACTTTTTGTTACCTAATTAGGTAACATCATTAATGCTAGAAGGGAGGGGAAGCTTCAGGGAGCAGGAAAAGGAGGAGGAGGAGGAGGAGGAGGAGGAGGAGGAGGAGGAGGAGGAGGAGGAGGAGGAGGAGGAGGAGGAGGACTGTAGAGTGCTTGGTGCTGTCCAAGAGTGGTTGTTTTCTTGAAGGCATCTCATTACCCAATTAGGGAGCATCATCAGTGCTAGAAAGGAGTGGTGTTTATAAATGGAAGAGAAGGAGGATTAGCAGAGCAGGAAAGAGAAGGACTGTGGGGTCCTTGGCGCTCTCTAAGATTGGTTGTTTTCTTGAAGACATCTCATCATCAACTAGGGAACATCATCAGTGCTAGAGGGGAGAGATTTGTAGAAAAGAGGAGGAGGAGGAAGCGAACGGTTGGAGAAGAGGAAAGAAGGGAGAGAGGGAGACAGAAGGAAGGAAATGAAAAGGAAGGGAGGGAGGGAGACAGAAGGAAGGAAATGAAAAGGAAGGAAGGAAAGAAGGAAGGAAGGGAGGAAGGAAGGAAGGAAGGGAGGAAGGAAGGAAGGAAGGAAGGAAGGAAGGAAGGAAGGAAGGAAGGAAGGAGAGAGACAGAAGAAAGGGCAATAGCAATAGCACTTATATATTGCTTCACAATTTATTGCATTCTAAACACTGTGTCACCGTGATAGGTAGGCAGGCAGGTAGGCAGGCAGGCAGGCAGCAATAGTCCTTAGACATATACCACTTCACAGTACTTTTGCGGCCGTCTCTACATCAGTGGTGGGTTTCTGCAGGTTCGCACCTACTTGCGAGAGCCGGTTGGTGAAATTTAGAGAACCGGTGAGAGGGGGTTCCACCGGCGTACCTGGAAGTAAATCTGGCCCACCGCTGCTAGTGACCCAACGGGAAGGAAAGAAAGAAAGAAAGAAAGAAAGAAAGAAAGAAAGAAAGAAGAAAGAAAGAAAGAAAGAAAGAAAGAAAGAAAGAAAGAAAGAAAGAATTTATCATCACAATTGAGTCCAAAATTTTGGTTGCTAAGCAAGAGCGTTGTTCAATGAGTTTCACCACATTTTAAAAGGTGGCCACTCCCACCCTGTCACATGACTTCCAAGCCACGCCCACAGAATAGGCCACACCTACAGAGTAGGTTCTAAAAAATTTGAAACCCACCACTGCTCTACATGGTTTATAGAGTCAACTTCTTGCCCCCAACAATCTGGGTCCTTATTTTACTCACCTCGGAAGGAAGGAAGGCTAAGTCAACCTTGAGCCTGGTGAGATTCAAACTGCCAAATTGCAGGCAGCCGGCAGAAGTAGCCTGCAGTACCGCACTCTCACCACTGCGCCACGGGGACTCATAAAAAATAAGCTGAAGGATCATGACCGAGAGACCGGCTCGTGAAAATCAAGCATATTCCAAGCGTTCCGGAGCTAAAGAAAACTCCGAGAGTCCCTTCCAAAGGAAAACCAAACTTTGGATCATTTGCAAAACAGATGGAAAGATGGCACATCTGCGGTGGCTTCTCACTTTGTTGTGGAATTGTCGCTTGGAGGGTTAGCATATTTTTAGATGGGGGGGGGGATATCCCAATTCTCTCACACTTCGTTCGCGTCCATCTGGGACGCCAAATCGGGCTGTGAAAAATTGGGGGAAGAAGGAGGAGGTGGCCAGGATGCTTGCTTTCTGTTGGCACTGTTTTACATCAACCTTTCCATCTTCCTCGTTGCTCACGCTTCCTAATCAAAATGGAGAAGTTCCTTTTGGATTACTCTCCCTAGGAATTCAACAGCCCAGAATAATTGGGGTTATTATCAACTCTGCTTTTTTTTTTTTTTACTTAAGCACTTGGTGAGAGAAGTTTGGAGGTAACAGAGTTGGAAGGGACCTTGGAGGTCTTCTAGTGCAACCCCCTGCTCAAGCAGGAATCCCTATACAATTTTAGACCAACGGTTGTCCAATCTCTTCTTCAAACCTTCCAGTGTTGGAGCATTCACAACTTCTGGAGGCAACTTCTGTTCCACTGATTAATTGTTCTAACTGTCAGGAAATTCCTCCTCAGTTCCAAGTTTTCTTCTCTCCTTGATTAATTTCTATCCATTGCTTCTTGTCCTGCCCTCAGGTGCTTTGGAGAATAGCTTGACTTCTTCTTCTTTGTGGCAACCCCTGAGATATTGGAAGGCTGCTCTCATGTCTCCCCAGTCCTTATTTTCACCCAATTCCAGCAATGGTTCTTTATATGTTGGAGGTAGATGATGTCATACCCCCCATCCCCTTGGTTGAGAGAAGGCTGTTCAGTTTTGACATAGATAGTCTCTATAATCCCTTTCAGACTAGCGGTCCTCTCTGCTCAAAATGTGGACTTTGTTGTCTTCAAAAGAGTACATTGGGGAAACAAAACATCCCCTTCACAAATGCGTGAAGCGTTAATACCACTTTATAAGGCCTTGGGAAGGCCACACTTGATCCTGCATTCAGTTTTGGTCACTACGATGTAGAAAAGATGTGGAGACTCCAGAAAGAGTGCAGAGAAGAGCATCCAAGATGATTAGGGGACTGGAGACTAAAACATATTGCAGGAGTTGGGTATGTCTAGTTTGATGAAGAGAAGGACCAGGGGAGACATGATAGCAGTGTTCCAATATCTCAGAGGGTGCCACAAAGAAGAGAGAGTCAAACTATTCTCCAAGGCACCTGGGGGCAGGACAAGAAGCAATGGGTGGAAACTAATCAAGGAGAGAAGCAACCTAGAACTGAGGAGAAATTTCCTGACAGTGAGAACAATGAATCAATGGAACAGAAGTTGCCTCCAGAAGTTGTGAATGCCCCAACACTGCAAGTCTTCATGAAGATGTTGGATAGCCATTTGTCTGAAATGGTATAGGGCTTCCTGCCTAGGCAGGGAGTTGGACTAGATGACCTCCAAGGTCCCGTCCAACTCTGCTATTCTATTCTATTTTTCTTTTTGTCAGGGAAGGTCTGCCCAGGGGAACTGTTTAGGAATTGGTTTGTGCCTGTGGGCAGGATCTGGCTTGGTCATCAACCGTCTGCTTCTCATTATGCAGGATTATTCCTGCACATAACGATAAGTCCGAATTTCTGAGCAAGATCCATGCGCTCCCACTACTTTCCTGCCTGAAAACTCCGAGGCTGGATTATTTTGCCTCTGAACTGGGGATCAACGCCTGAAGACTACACTCGTTGGGTCAGTCGCCAGGTTTTTGATCTTGGCTTCCCGAGTTGTCGCTCCTTTGCAGCTGGAATTGAAGTCCCCACGTCCCTAAGAACAGGAATTCAGCAAAGCTGTGAAGAGGATTCAGAAAAACGACGAAGCCCAGTCACTCCAATTGAAGAAAAAACCCACAGCATCTCCTTTAATGACATTCCAGGCGAGTGTGTAAGACTTCAAAACTGGCTGGCCCGTCTTCAATGTTGCAGCCTTCAAGAGTCTTGAGTTTCGGAAGAAGTTGTGGGTGTTCTAATACTAGAAGTTGTTCTTCAGTCATTCAAGTGTACAAACCTTGGAGGTCTTCTAGTCCAACCCCCTGCTCAGGCAGGAGACCCTATACCATTTCAGACAAGTGGCTGTCCAGTCTCTTCTTGAAAGCCTCCAGTGATGATGCTCCCACAACTTCTGAAGGCAATGTTTAAAAACACATCTCTTTCATCAAGCCGGCCTAACATAACCTCCGCTGTGACTAGTATAGATAGTTTTAATTGGGGATTTTTAATTGGTTTTAGCGCAGGACTTGGTATTTAATAGGTTTTTAAATTTTGGTATTTTTGTATTATTTATATGTTATTTTAAATTCCTGTACGCCGCCCTGGGTCCTTTTGGAGAAGGGTGGGATATAAATCAAATAAAACTAAAACTAAACTAAAATTTCTGTTCTACTGGTTAATTGTCCTCACTGTTAGGAAATTTCTCCTCAATTCCAGGTTTCTCCTCTCCTTATTACTTCAATTGATCAATCAGAATAGAGCTGGAAGGAACCTCAAAGGCCTTCTAGACCAACCCCCCTGCTTAAAAAGGAGACCCTATACCAGTGGTGGGTTTCAAATTTTTTAGAACCTACTCTGTAGGTGTGGCCTATTCTGTGGGCGTGGCTTGGCAATCATGTGACAGGGTGGGAGTGGCCACCTTTTAAAATGTGGTGAAACTCATTTAACAATTCTCTTGCTTAGCAACCAAAATTTTGGACTCAATTGTGATGATAAATTCTTCCTTCCTTCCTTCCTTCCTTCCTTCCTTCCTTCCTTCCTTCCTTCCTTCCTTCCTTCCTTCCTTCCTTCCTTCCTTCCTTCCTCCCTCTTTCTTTCTTTCTTTCTTTCTTTCCTTTCTTCCTTTCTTTCCTTTCCTTTCCTTCCCGTTGGGTCACTGACAGCGGTGGGCCAGATTTACTTCCAGGTACGCCGGTGGAACCCCCTCTCACCGGTTCTCTAAATTTCACCAACCGGCCCTCGCGAGTAGGTGCGAGCCTGCAGAAACCCACCACTGCCCTATACAATTTCAAACAAGTGACTGTCCAGTATTTTCTTTAAAACCTCCAGTGATGAAGGACTCAATACAATACAATAGCAGAGTTGGAAGGGACCTTGTAGGTCTTCTAGTCCAACCCCCTGCGTGGGCAGGAACCTTATACCATTTCAGACAAATGGCTGTCTAACATCTTTTTAAAGGCTTCCAGGGTTGGGGCATTCACAACTTCTGGAGGCAAGCTGTTCCAGAGGTTAATTGTTCTTACTGTCAGGAAATTTCTCCTTAGTTCTAAGTTGCTTCTCTCCTTGATTAGTTTCCACCCATTGCTTCTTGTCCTGCCCCCAGGTGCCTTGGAGAGTAGTTTGGCTCCCTCTTCTTTGTGGCACCCTCTGACTCAGAATGTCTGAAGGGAAGCTGTTCCACTGATTAAATCTTTCTCACTGTTAGGAAGTTTCTCCTGAATTCTAAGTTGCTTCTCTCCTTACAATACAATAGCAGAGTTGGAAGGGACCTTTGGGGTCATCTAGTCCAACCCCCTGTCTAGGCAGGAAGCCCTACACCGTTTCAGTCAAATGGCTATCCAACATCTTCTTAAAGACTTCCAGTGTTGGGGCATTCACAACTTCTGGAGGCAAGTTGAACCTTTCTGATCGACAAGCTCAGTGTCTTTGCCACTGAGCCACTGCATCTCTCTTTAAGAAGGTTCACAAAAGTGTCAAAATTATTTTACTTTGAAATAAGCAGCAAAAAGGTACTTAGAAACTGATTTTGTAAAAGCTTTTAAAGGGACTAAGGAGATGGATTGATTGAGAGCAAGAATATTGGGGGGGGGAATTATAAGAATACTTTCTGTCGTTTCTTTAAAATCTTATTAAAAATATTTGAGTGTAAGAGTATAAAATCTCTTCCTGGGAAATATTCTGGATGAAAGAAAAATATGATAAGAGGAGACTTTGAAAGCAGGTTGCTGGAGGTAGCCAGAAAGAATTAAAGATTCTAATTAAAGGAAATTTCCCACTAATGGAGAATGGAGAAAAATATCTTAACTCTGGAAGAACTTAAGAATGTTGGGCCAAAGTGTGCCTAGAACTTGCTCTTCAGAGTCTCTGCTAAAATAAAACTGTGTTTTAAAAAAGTATTGGATATAACTAAAAATTAGTTCATTCAATCAATCAATCAGAATCAAGCTGGGGGGGACCTTGGAGGTCTTCTAATCCATCCCCCTGCTCAAGCAGGAGACCCTCTGCCATTTCCATCAGAATAGAGCTGGAAGGGACCTTGGAGGCCTTCTAGTCCAACCCTGTGCTCAAGCAGGAGACTCCCTGCCATTTCAATCAGAATAGAGCTGGATGGGACCTTGGAGGTCTTCTAATCCAACCCTCTGCTCAAGCAGGAGACCCTGTGCCATTTCCATCAGAATAGAGCTGGAAGGGGCCTTGGAGGTCTTCTAGTCCAACCCTCTGCTCAAGCAGAAGACTCCCTGCCATTTCAATCAGAATAGAGCTGGATGGGACCTTGGAGGTCTTCTAATCCAACCCTCTGCTCAAGCAGGAGACCCTGTGCCATTTCCATCAGAATAGAGCTGGAAGGGACCTTGGAGGCCTTCTAGTCCAACCCCCTGCTCAAGCAGGAGACTCCCTGCCATTTCAATCAGAATAGAGCTGGATGGGACCTTGGAGGTCTTCTAATCCAACCCTGTGCTCAAGCAGAAGACCCTGTGCCATTTCCATCAGAATAGAGCTGGAAGGGACCTTGGAGGTCTTCTAGTCCAACCCCCTGCTCAAGCAGGAGACCCTGTGCCATTTCCATCAGAATGGAGCTGGAAGGGACCTTGGAGGCCTTCTAGTCCAACCCTCTGCTCAAGCAGGAGACCCTGTGCCATTTCCATCAGAATAGAGCTGGAAGGGACCTTGGAGGTGTTCTAGTCCAACCCTGTGCTCAAGCAGGAGACTCCCTGCCATTTCAATCAGAATAGAGCTGGATGGGACCTTGGAGGTCTTCTAATCCAACCCCCTGCTCAAGCAGGAGACTCCCTGCCATTTCAATCAGAATAGAGCTGGATGGGACCTTGGAAGTCTTCTAATCCAACCCTCTGCTCAAGCAGGAGCCCCTCTGCCATTTCCATCAGAATAGAGCTGGAAGGGACCTTGGAGGCCTTCTAGTCCAACCCCCTGCTCAAGCAGGAGACCCTCTGCCATTTCAATCAGAATAGAGCTGGATGGGACCTTGGAAGTCTTCTAATCCAACCCTGTGCTCAAGCAGGAGACCCTGTGCCATTTCCATCAGAATAGAGCTGGATGGGACCTTGGAGGTCTTCTAATCCAACCCTGTGCTCAAGCAGAAGACCCTGTGCCATTTCCATCAGAATAGAGCTGGAAGGGACCTTGGAGGTCTTCTAATCCAACCCCCTGCTCAAGCAGGAGACCCTGTGCCATTTCCATCAGAATGGAGCTGGAAGGGACCTTGGAGGCCTTCTAGTCCAACCCTCTGCTCAAGCAGGAGACCCTGTGCCATTTCCATCAGAATAGAGCTGGAAGGGACCTTGGAGGTGTTCTAGTCCAACCCTGTGCTCAAGCAGGAGACTCCCTGCCATTTCAATCAGAATAGAGCTGGATGGGACCTTGGAGGTCTTCTAATCCAACCCCCTGCTCAAGCAGGAGACTCCCTGCCATTTCAATCAGAATAGAGCTGGATGGGACCTTGGAAGTCTTCTAATCCAACCCTCTGCTCAAGCAGGAGCCCCTCTGCCATTTCCATCAGAATAGAGCTGGAAGGGACCTTGGAGGCCTTCTAGTCCAACCCCCTGCTCAAGCAGGAGACCCTCTGCCATTTCAATCAGAATAGAGCTGGATGGGACCTTGGAAGTCTTCTAATCCAACCCTCTGCTCAAGCAGGAGCCCCTCTGCCATTTCCATCAGAATAGAGCTGGAAGGGACCTTGGAGGCCTTCTAGTCCAACCCCCTGCTCAAGCAGGAGACCCTCTGCCATTTCAATCAGAATAGAGCTGGATGGAACCTTGGAGGTCTTCTAATCCAACCCCCTGCTCAAGCAGGAGACCCTCTGCCATTTCAATCAGAATAGAGCTGGATGGGACCTTGGAGGTCTTCTAATCCAACCCCCTGCTCAAGCAGGAGACTCCCTGCCATTTCAATCAGAATAGAGCTGGATGGGACCTTGGAGGTCTTCTAATCCAACCCTCTGCTCAAGCAGGAGACCCTCTGCCATTTCAATCAGAATCCAGCTGGGAGGGACCTTGGAGGCCTTCTAATCCAACCCTCTGCTCAAGCAGGAGCCCCTCTGCCATTTCCATCAGAATGGAGCTAGAAGGGACCTTGGAGGTCTTCTAATCCAACCCTCTGCTCAAGCAGGAGACCCTCTGCCATTTCAATCAGAATCCAGCTGGGAGGGACCTTGGAGGCCTTCTAATCCAACCCTCTGCTCAAGCAGAAGACCCTGTGCCATTTCCATCAGAATAGAGCTGGAAGGGACCTTGGAGGCCTTCTAGTCCAACCCCCTGCTCAAGCAGGAGACCCTCTGCCATTTCAATCAGAATAGAGCTGGATGGAACCTTGGAGGTCTTCTAATCCAACCCCCTGCTCAAGCAGGAGACCCTCTGCCATTTCAATCAGAATAGAGCTGGATGGGACCTTGGAGGTCTTCTAATCCAACCCCCTGCTCAAGCAGGAGACTCCCTGCCATTTCAATCAGAATAGAGCTGGATGGGACCTTGGAGGTCTTCTAATCCAACCCTCTGCTCAAGCAGGAGCCCCTCTGCCATTTCCATCAGAATGGAGCTAGAAGGGACCTTGGAGGTCTTCTAATCCAACCCTCTGCTCAAGCAGGAGACCCTCTGCCATTTCAATCAGAATCCAGCTGGGAGGGACCTTGGAGGCCTTCTAATCCAACCCTCTGCTCAAGCAGAAGACCCTGTGCCATTTCCATCAGAATAGAGCTGGAAGGGACCTTGGAGGCCTTCTAGTCCAACCCCCTGCTCAAGCAGGAGACCCTCTGCCATTTCAATCAGAATAGAGCTGGATGGAACCTTGGAGGTCTTCTAATCCAACCCCCTGCTCAAGCAGGAGACCCTCTGCCATTTCAATCAGAATAGAGCTGGATGGGACCTTGGAGGTCTTCTAATCCAACCCCCTGCTCAAGCAGGAGACTCCCTGCCATTTCAATCAGAATAGAGCTGGATGGGACCTTGGAGGTCTTCTAATCCAACCCTCTGCTCAAGCAGGAGACCCTCTGCCATTTCAATCAGAATCCAGCTGGGAGGGACCTTGGAGGCCTTCTAATCCAACCCTCTGCTCAAGCAGAAGACCCTGTGCCATTTCCATCAGAATAGAGCTGGAAGGGACCTTGGAGGTCTTCTAATCCATCCCCCTGCTCAAGCAGAAGACCCTGTGCCATTTCCATCAGAATAGAGCTGGAAGGGACCTTGGAGGTCTTCTAATCCAACCCTCTGCTCAAGCAGGAGACTCCCTGCAATTTCAATCAGAATAGAGCTGGATGGGACCTTGGAGGTCTTCTAATCCAACCCTCTGCTCAAGCAGGAGACCCTCTGCCATTTCAATCAGAATCCAGCTGGGAGGGACCTTGGAGGCCTTCTAATCCAACCCTCTGCTCAAGCAGAAGACCCTGTGCCATTTCCATCAGAATAGAGCTGGAAGGGACCTTGGAGGTCTTCTAATCCATCCCCCTGCTCAAGCAGAAGACCCTGTGCCATTTCCATCAGAATAGAGCTGGATGGGACCTTGGAGGTCTTCTAATCCAACCCTCTGCTCAAGCAGGAGACCCTCTGCCATTTCAATCAGAATCCAGCTGGGAGGGACCTTGGAGGCCTTCTAATCCAACCCTCTGCTCAAGCAGGAGACCCTAAACCAGGGGTGGCTAACCTTTTTGTCGTTGTGTGCCAAAAGTGTGTGCACGCGTGACAGAGCGACTACATGCTCGCACGCAAAATGCAATGCGTCTGTAACCCCAAGTTCCCTTCCAACTCTGCTATTGTATTGTATTTCATTTTTTTCTAGGAGAGGTGTAGTAGCTGCTCACTCCCTACAGGCTGATTGCAAAAGAAAAACAAACTCAATATTTTCTCCCCTTCCGCCCATTCTTAAGAGTCACCAGCATCTCGGAAACCAAAGACCAAAGAAGGAAAGATTGGGGTGGGGGGGGTGAACCCGGAGGCTGGTTTAGAAGATCCTGAATGTTGGATTTAATGCTCCGCGCAAAATACTCATCCCCTTGGCGACCGTTAAGAGACAGGTGCGAATTGAGTTTGCAAATATTTCCCGACCTCTGCCTGGCATATTTCAAAACAGCAAAATAAGCTTGATACATCAAACGGACGGGACCCCCCCAAAGAACTCTTCACGCAGGAGAGAGTCCTCCCGAGGCCGTCCGTAAGATTTGGCTTCCAAAGACGGCTAAAATAAATCTCTTTTTATTCCAGCGTTAGAAAGTTGGCTGGATCAATCGCCGATTCTTCCTTTGAGGACGATAAAAACCAACCCCTTCATTGCCAGACGAGTTATACCTTCGCTCCGTGCAATTAGAGGCATCTGCCATCCCAAATCCTCTGCCTCTCTCTGCCTGTTCTGACCCAGAAGCGCCTGAAGCAAACTCCTGGTCCCGACAAAATGGTGTATAGATATTTGTTGTGGCCCAGCCGGCTCCGGAGGAGCTGCTGATGGACTCTTCTAGTGAGGAGTCCTGTGAATCTGCTCTGGAGGAGGAGGACGACCTTGAGAGAGAGTAGAGAGCCCGGCTGGTCATCAGGAGGCACCTGGGTCTTGGAGTAGTGGGGAGGATCAAGGCCAGTTTGTCCCTGATGCTAGATTGAGAAGGGCTGAAAAAAGGAGGCTTCAATTGCATCAGAAGCGAACTCGAAGGAGTTGAATTAGTCCCAGCTGCCTAATGACTGGCCCCTCCCAAGAGGGTTTAATAGGAAGCCTCTGCTAAGGAAGTCCTTGCAGAGAACAACGTTGGATTTCTAGGTTCGTGTTTAGTTGTGTTGATTTTCAGGTTCGTGTTGAGTCAAGTTAGGAAGCTTCGTATCTGTTCAGAGTCATTCAGGCAAGCAGCCAAGAGTCATTCAGGCAAGCAGACAGTCTTGTAATTAGTCGGAGAAAGTGGGGGTCAGAACAGATTTTTATCTCTATGTGCCTGTTGACAGGACAAACCACTTGTATATAAACAGAGAGCAAACCCCATTCCTTTCTAGCACTGATGGGGTTACCTAGTTGGGTAATGAGATGTCTGCCAGCAAACAATGAAGATCAGGGAGTACCCAGGGCCCCACAGTGCAATCTTGAGCTCCAAATATTCTCTTCTATTGGTTTGCTCCCGTCCCTAGCATTCTTCTGACTTGAGGCTTCCCAAGAGCCTGAAGCCAACTCCTTATCCCCACAAAAAAACCTTTTATTAATTGGCTGTGAATTCTGCTCCTTCGCATCCAGCAAAGTCTTTCAAGGGAGGATTTACAGTCACAGACCTTATCTGGCTTGGAGAGCTGCCAGGCTGAGATCTGCAGAACTTGGCCAGGAATCTCAGAGAGTCACGAACCAATGAATCGAACTAATGGTCTCCTGCAAACTCCACTCCCCATTCGCTCCTCTTTTATTTCCTCTAGGAAACGTCGCTTCAGCCCGTTCTACCCAATGCATCAGGCCAGTGTGGCTTCAGTCCGGTCTATGCAGTGCTAAGAGGAAACATGCCAGCAGTTTGGGGAGTGGCGTCAAGCTGGCCACGCCCACCTAGTCGGCCATGCCCAGTGAGTGGCATGAAGCTAGCCATGCCCACCCAGTTGGCCACACCCACCCAGTCAGCCGCACCTACCAGGCCCCCCGAGGTCAACCACAGCCCTGATGCGGCCCTCAATGGAATTGAGTTCGACACCCCCAACACTTAGAACAAAAGAGCATAGAATATGTCTTTGCTGCTGTGGCCTAGGGGTGGAGCCCTCCCCTCCCAATCAGGAGGTTGTGAGTTCAATCCTAGGTAGAGGCCGATGTAGGGTCTCCTGCTTGGACAGGGGGTTGGACTAGATGACCTGCAAGGTCCCTCCCAACTGGGTTAATCTGCTAATATACCCGTGTTGGCGAACCTATGGAACGCGTCAGTGGTGGGTTTCTGCAGGCTCGCACCTACTCGCGAGAGCCGGTTGGTGAAATTTAGAGAACCGGTGAGAGGGGGTTCCACCGGTGTACCTGGAAGTAAATCTGGCCCGCCACTGCCAGTGACCCAACGGGAAGGAAAGGAAAGGAAAGGAAGGAAAGAAAGAAAGAAAGAAAGAAAGAAAGAAAGAAAGAAAGAAAGAAAGAAAGAATCATCACAACTGAGTCCAAAATTTTGGTTGCTAAGCAAGAGCGTTGTTAAATGAGTTTCACCACATTTTAAAAGGTGGCCACTCCCACCCTGTCACATGACTGCCAAGCCACGCCCACAAAATAGGCCACACCTACAGAGTAGGTTCTAAAAAATTTGAAACCCACCACTGGAAAGCGTGCCAGTAATGGCATGCAGCGCCATCCAGAATGGGATGCACGGTCTTGCTGACACCTCTTCCAACTTCCTGTGCCCACATGGATGCCAGTCAGCTGGACTTTGTGCAACGGGAGCACCAAAACCTGGAAGAGCAGTATTTTAACGAGAATGCGCACACCGGCACCCAAACTTTCAGGTTTACATGAATGTCAATGGCCATCTGTTTGTTTGGCATGCACCGGAAACCAGAAGTTTGGGTGGTGGCTCATTCATGCATGACAGAATGCTGATCTTCTGGGTTTTGGCACTCCTACACGCTAGCCTGAAGGCCAGTGAGGTTCCAGGTGGGATGGTGTTGCGTACCATTTCCAACACGCGGTGATGTAAAAGGTTAGCCTTCACCAATATATACCAGAGCTCCAACCCTCTGAACATTGCTCTCTACTGACTGAATGCGACGGTAATTGTTGCATAGAAATAATGGGTGGAAACTAATCACGGAGAGAAGCAACTTAGAACTAAGGAGAAATTTCCTGACAGTTAGAACAATTAACCTCTGGAACAGTTTGCCTCCAGAAGTTGTGAATGCCCCAACCCTGGAAGTCTTTAAGAAGATGTTAGATAGCCATTTGTCTGAAGTGGTATAAGGTTCCTGCCCGCGCAGGGGGTTGGACTAGAAGACCTACAAGGTCCCTTCCAACTCTGCTATTGTATTGTATTGTATTGAAATGAATGTTGTATATTAACTAGGTTATTAATGAGATACATATATAATAGAAAATTTGGATAACCTTTTGGTTTTATATAGAGAAAATATTATAGGTGTTTGATTAAGTGATATATTTTATATTAGTCCTGTGTTTGTTAATGACAATTGAGAACAATGTTATAAAACAGGAATTTACGGAGAATATTTTCCCCCTACTTGTTGAATAACTACAGAAAAAGATTAATTTTTTGATAAATATTACTTCTTACCATACAGATAATTAATTATCTAAGACAGGGGTCTGCAAAGTCGGCTCTTTTACGACTGGTGGACTTCAACTCCCAGAATTCACCAGCCAGCCATGCTGGCTGGGGAATTCTGGGAGTTGAAGTCCACCAGTCTTAAAAGAGCCGACTTTGCAGACCCCTGATCTAAGAGAATATGGTGGTATGAAATGAAGAAAAAATAGTCTTAATTCCATACATCTATATTTATATATCTAAGCTTAATAATGATGATATATTGGGTTACACTGGATGGAAAATTAATAACTACATTTGTAATTGTAAAGACCAACAAGGCGCAAAAACTTATGACCGAACGACATGTTATACAAAGTTGAAAATGATTGAATGTTTTTACTTGTTTTTTATGTTGAAAATAAAAAATTATACAAAAGAAAAGAAAAGAAATGAATTCCAGCAATGAATCTATCCATCCTAGGCTGTAATATAAATTTAAATTGTTTTAATAGGGATTGCTGGGAATTAGTGTTAAGGGTTTTTAAGGGTTTTTAAGGTTTTAAGAGTTTAAACTTCTAGTGCAGGTAAATTATTTAACTCTATTTTAAATATTGTATTGTTGTATTTATAAATATGCTTTTAAAGTCCTGTGCACCGCCCCGAGTCCCTCCGGGGAGAGGGTACGGTCTATAAATCAAATAAATTGAATTGAATTGAATTGAAATTGAATTCCAACCATCTCTCTCTCTCTCTCTCTCTCTCTCTGTCTCTCTCTCCTCTCTTTCTATCTATCTGCCAAGCTCTACCTTTTCACTGATAGTAATAGACCTTGCCCATCTGTTCACAGGGCTCCCAAGCCTCGCGTCCATTAAAGTTCCATATGTCTGAGGTGGTAATGCAGGCTGGGCTGGAGAGGAGTTGGAAAGGCTGCTCAAAACACGCAACCTTTGTGGATTTGTTACACGAACGGAGAAAGCGCTTTGCAATACACACTTCTGTTTTTAATCCTCGCAATTTCGTCTGCGCTTCAGATTCTTTCTCCTTTGATTGTTCCCACCTCAGAGGTGGGTTCCTACCGGTTTGGACCAGTTTGGCCAAACCTGTAGTAAAAATCCAAGCTGGCTCTCCAAACCAGTAGTACTGGCAGGCTGGCCATGCCCCTGGACCGGTCCCCTGGTCACTGTCACTCGTCCACTTGTTTGGCCCAACCGGTAGTAAAACTCCAGGCTGGCTCTCTGAACCAGTAGTACTGGCAGGCTGGCCTCACCCTTGAACCAGTCCCCTGGTAACCCTCGCTTGCCCACCAGTTTGGCCCAACCGGTAGTAAAAATCCAGGCTGGCTCTCCGAACCAGTAGTACTGGCAGGCTGGCCTCGCCCTTGAACCAGTCCCCTGGTCACCCTCACACGCCCACCTGCATCTGTCGGACGGCTAGCTGACCGGGGCTGCAAAATGGCTGGCTGTCAAAGAACCCTCTCAGTAAGTGCAAGACGTTGTTAATTGCCTCGCACTCACGAGAAATTTCTCTTTACTGTGCAAGTTCCAGGAGTTGCTCTGAGGCTACAGGCACCTGGGCATGTGGGGTGGGGTGGGGGAAACGCCGCCCAACGTCCCCCTCCTGAAGCAACCTTGAAGGTTTTCAAACTTATCTGGAGAGGCATTTTGTTTTTAAGAAAATCCCGAAAAAGCTGCCAGATCCGGAGCTGCCAGTCTCTGGTAAGATGCACCATCTCGTGGCCTGTCCCACCCCACTCTCTGCTCCGCCTGCCACCCCCAAATTGCACCCCACTGCCAGCGTCCCTCAGTCATTGTGTGCAGGGAAAACCCTTACAAAGTAAAGAAAAATTTTCTAACGGTATCTCATATCAGAAGCAAACAGTGAGTATTGGTTTAAGCAGTAACAATTATACAGCAACACAAGCAATTCATATTATACAATACAATACAATAGCTGAGTTGGAAGGGACCTTGGAGGTCATCTAGTCCAAATCCCTGCCTAGGCAGGAAACCCTATACTATTTCAGACAAATGGCTATCCAACATCTTCTTGAAGACTTCTAGGGTTGGGGCATTCACAACTTCTGGAGGTAATTTCTGTTCCACTGATTAATTTGTTCTCACTGTCAGGAAGTTTCTCCTCCATTCTAAGTTGCTTCTCTCCTTGATTAGTTTCCACCCATTGTTTCTTGCCCTGCCCTCAGGTGCCTTGGAGAATAGCTTGACTCCTTCTTCTTTGTGGCAGCCCCTGAGATATTGGAACACTGCTATCATGTCTCCCCTGGTCCTTCTTTTCATTAAACTAGACATCCTCAGTTCCTGCAACCGTTCTTCCTATGTTTTAGCCTCCAGTCCTCTAATCATCTTTGTTGCTCTTCTCTGCACTCTTTCTAGCGTCTCCACATCTTTTCTACATCATGGCGACCAAAACTGGATGCAGTATTCCAAGTGTGGCCTTACCAAGGCCTTATAAAGTGGCATTAACACTTCACGTGATCTAGATTCTATCCCTCTGTTTATGCAGCCTAGAACTGTGTTGGCTTTTTTGGCAGCTGCTGCACACGGCTGGCTCCTATTTCAATGGTTGTCCACTAGGACTCCAAGATCCCTCTCACAGTTGCTACTATTGAGCAAGGTACCACCTATACTGTACCTGTGCATTTTGTTCAATGGTAATGCTCAACGGTTGGCGTTTGGCACGTCGAATGATGAGCAAAATCCCGACAGAATGTTTGGAAGGAAGTGTATTTATTTTCAAGCTCAGAATATATATATATTTTTCTCTTGCTCTTTGATTATTTTCCAGGCAACGTTCTGCATTTTTTTCCTCCTTAGTCTGGAAAATTGCCGCAGTTGTTCACTTTACAATCATGACAAGAAATGGTGGTTGTTGGACAATGGGGCAAAACTCACTTAACAACGGTGTCTCCTTTAGTTAAAGTAAAGATTCCCCTCAAACATATGTGCTGGTCGTTCCCGACTCTAGGGGGCGGTGCTCATCTCCGTTTCAAAGCCGAAGAGCCAGCGCTGTCCGAAGACGTCTCCGTGGTCATGTGGCCAGCATGACTCAACACCGAAGGCGCACGGAACGCTGTGACCTTCCCATCAAAGGTGGTTCCTATTTTTCTACTTGCATTTTTATGTGGTTTCGAACGGCTAGGTTGGCAGAAGCTGGGACAAGTCACGGGAGCTCACTCCATTATGCGGTGCTAGGGATTCAAACCGCCAAACTGGTCACGTTTCTGATCGACAAGCTCAGCATCTTAGCCACTGAGCCACCATGTCCCCATTGCTCCCTTAGCCACTAGGTTGGCAGAAGCTGGATCAAGTCACAGGAGCTCACTCCATTATGCGGTGCTAGGGATTCGAACAGCCAAACTGCCCACGTTTCTGATCAACAAGCTCAGCATCTTAGCCACTGAGCCACCATGTCCCCATTGCTCCCTTAGCCACTAGGTTGGCAGAAGCTGGGTCAAGTCACAGGAGCTCACTCCATTATGCGGTGCTAGAGATTCGAACCGCCAAACTGCCCACCTTTCTGATCGACAAGCTCAGCATCTTAGCCACTGAGCCACCATGTCCCCATTGCTCCCTTAGCCAATAGGTTGGCAGAAGCTGGGTCAAGTCACAGGAGCTCACTCCATTAAGAGGTGCTAGGGATTCGAACCGCCACAAAAATGTTGAACTCAGCTGTAAGCGGAGGACTCTTCTTTCAGAATAGGGCTGCAGAAGCGAACGTAGCATTTGAAGCCTGACCAAAACAGATTAAAGTCAAAATATTATTTCCCATGGTTTCAAAACTGTACTATTACCCGTGCAATCTAAAATTGTATTTAGCCTTCATTTTTTTTGGCCAGCCCTATCACACTGTTGATTCATATTGAGTCTGTAATCAATTTTCTTTTCAATATCTTTTCCACCAGCAATTCCACTTTCTACACTCGGGTTTCTGCTTTCTGTTTTCCAAATGCATAGCTTTTCATTCGCCTCTGCAAATGTTGCCCGTTTCTTCACAGCGTAGCAGTTTCTCAGTTGAATATCTCTTTAATTTATCAGTCCCGTATGTCGTTTCTGTTTTTGAGGATGCCGGCGGCCTTCCTTAATTTTCTGCCGTCTGCAAAGGCCACAAGTTCTCCTTCCCATCTTTTCATTTGTCATTAGTAAAACGTGGAAACATTCGAAGATTTGAAAGGGAAATGGTCAATATTGTGATACCTGGATATAAATAAAGATGGGATTATATTCAAAAGACTAAATAAATTGCCGGCGCATCGCGTAGCAAACGATTTTTGCAGACATAAGGAGGAAATGCAGAAAACGCTCAAAGAGATAGGAGGATTCCTTTTTCCCCCTGAGTTTGAAAATAAATAAACTTCATTGCAAACCCTCTGTCAGGATTTTACTCATCATTCAATGCGCCATTTCAAAAACGTTGAGCGTTTTTTAAGATCCCCATTGTAAATAATAGAAATACAGATGTGATGCTTGTTTTTGCAGTCCTGTATTATGATCACAATTGAGCTCAAAATTTCTGTTGAAAGCGGGACATTTGTTAAGCGGGGCTTGCCCCGTTTTAGGACCTTCCTGGCCATGGTTATTAAGTGAGTCGCTGCAGTTGTTAAATTAGCCAGGAGGCTGTTAAATGAATATGGCCTCCCCTCGCAAAAGGGCACCGTGGGACTCTGGGACACTGCAACCGTCATAACTCTGAGGCAGCTGCCAAGCAGCTGAATTTTGATCACGTGATCAGGGGGATAATAAGTAGTGAAAAATGGTTAGAAGCCACTTTTTTCCATGATGTGGTAAGTTGTTCAGGGCTGTTGTCACTTCAACAACTCTTGTCACTACAACAGCCCTGAACAAGTAACGGACTCAGACTCAACCCGACCAAGACCGAGTGGCTGTGGTTTCCGGCTGCCCGATTCAACCAGCTCATTCCATCGCTGGCCATAGGGGGCGAACATCTTGCCCCTGTGGATGGGGCGCGCAACTTGGGTGTCCTCCTGGATGCCCGGCTGTCCATGGAAGATCAAGTGACAGCCGTGGCCAGGAGGGCGTTTTACCAGGTTTGCCTGGTTCGCCAGTTGCGCCCCCTATTGGATCGGGACGCCCTTTGCACAGTCACTCATGCGCTCGTGACATCCCGACTGGACTATTGTAACTCTCTCTACATGGGGCTCCCCCTGAGGTGCACCCGGAGGCTTCAGTTGGTCCAGAA